>JAKSZT010053779.1:1919322-2210305 GCA_026826555.1 Tolypeutes matacus | reverse complement strand
TAAAGGGCATTATTTTCCCAACTTTCAGGAGCCAAATTATAAACAAACAGAACAAATTAACAAATGTCAATTTCTCCCATAGATATTAAATCTGAAATCAATGATGCTTCAAAGATTTTCCTGTTGAACTATGATCCTATTCATATCAACAAGTATATAATTATTTAGAAGAAGTACTGATGTAAGGAATTATTTGAAATTCCTAATGATAGATTATATTTAACCAATTTGCAAACTCCAGGGACTCTAATTTAAGTATATGTATCTATATATTTCTATCCATACACATGCATATACACATACATACATACATATGCATATGTATATTTTTTCTTTGTGGAATTGTCCTTAACATATGGATCGAGGATCTCCTAAAACCATGTGTACAATGTATATGTTGGACTTAGCCCTTTTCTCAGTGCCTGGAGATCCTAATTGCTTAAACTGTCCAGGAGAACGTTGATGCATTTGAGGGCCCATAAAGTATCTATAATTGGCAGTGGACCAAGTAGTTAGTTTTCTCAGGATTTCTAATAAACAAGCATTCTGAGTCTAAGTGGGGAATCAAGAGGGAGTATATCCAAATTAACCCCTTCTCTGGTTGTTCTATGGAACATGACTTCCTAGATTCATAAAGCATAAAAAATACATTGAGAAAACCAAGAATGATTATAATGATTGGTAGGTTAGTGCCAATTGGAATGACCTATTTTCATAAGATATATATGTATTTTAAAAACTACTCAGAGTAGGAGACACAACAAGGACATTTATTTATAGAAATGTAAATATTACATTTAACAAATTTCACATTATTAGTTAATGGTATCATTTGAGAGGTGGACTGCGACATATCATGCTCACCTCACTTTTACCCCAGCAATGGCACAGAAAGAAAGGCAACCAAAAGAAATAATGTATAATTTCTAAGTATGTTATAATTATGTCATTATATAATTAGATTATTTAAAGCATGAGCTTTCATTTCTTGCTTCATTGAAGTATGTTGTTTTTCCTAACATTTGACACACAACATTTGATACACAGTCACAGAGGGTATTCTTTTATAAAGAAGTTACCTGTCTCTACCAGTTTTCAGGTCTTTTCCACTAGTGAATATGTGACCTGAGACTACATCCCATAGCTATTTCTTGCTTCAATTATTCCTTTCCTGCTGTGAATTGTAAGTTCAGTTTCATGTGGTTTTCAAAATCTTGGCAAACAGTTAATAAACTTGGCTTATCAAAAATAGAAAACTTAGAGTTGTATTTAGTTACTTAATCATTATATATTGTCTGCCTACATGTTTTTTCTTTCACTAAGGAAAAATGTAGTAAAAGTTCTGCATATGGAGTTTCAGGAGAAACAAAGGAAATATAATCATATTGCATTCAATAATTTATCTTTTTCTAAGAGATTCAGATTATGCATTCAAGGATTTCCTAGAGAAACATTGTGATGGTGTGAAGCTTTATGTCCTCCAAAAAGGTATCTTCTTCACCTTAATCCTTTCCTGTGGGTGTGGATCCATTCTAAGTATGATCTTTTGGTAAGGAGGATCTTCATTTAAGGTATGACCCACCTCATTCAGAATGGGTCTTAATCCTTGTACTGGAGTCCTTTATAAACAGAGGACTAAAAAGCCGCAGACACAGATAAAAGCTGCAGAGGCAGAGAGAAAGGTCCTGGAGGCCAGAAGCTGGAATCAGTAGAGCACAGAAGCACAGAAAGAGGTCCCCAAGAGGCCCATGGAGAGCAAGAAGCTGAAGCAATGAGGTCCCAAGGAGAGGAGAAAGACGAGTGGACACTGCCATGTGCCTGATTGCTCACAGCAGAGCTAGGAAAGAAAGTGGTTCTGGAGGGGAAGGCAGAGACCTACAGAGCCAATATTGTGCCTGCCACGTGACAGGAGTCCAGGATCATCAGCAGCCAAACTTCCATGAAACAGCATCTCTAATAATGCCTTGATTTGTATATTTTCACAGCCTCAGAACTGTAAGCTTTTAACCAATAAATTCCCATTATAAAAGTCAACCCATTTGTGGTATATTGCTCCCAGCAGCTTTTAGCCAACTAAAACAAACATTTTTGATGTTCTAATGCAGAGCATATATATTTATGCTTAAAATATCTACAATATACATACTTTAATATGCCTGTTTTAAGATAAAAAATAAAATATAGCCAAATTCCTCTAGCTAATGAGGACTAAATAGTAGCCAAATTTTCCTTAATACATCTAATTTTCTTATTAATGTGTCTTCATATTAATAAGACAAGGACCCTATTGCATGTGGACCCTATTGGTTGTAGCCCACTTTCTTCTGTGATCTTCACGTTTGGGGAATTGTGATTATCAGACTATGGGATGAACAGTGATGACCGCAAATATTCATTTACAGAAAATGCATTTTCTTCCAATAAAATGATAAGGTAGAAAACAAAAGCTTTGTGCCTTACAAAGGAGAAGAGCAAATAGAGGTCTTGCTTTATGTTGTAGAATCTCTAAATTATAGTGTTAACGTGAACTTAAAAGGACTTTCAAGTATAGCCAGATGAGTCTACAAGTCAACAGTAAAATCATTCAAATCCACGCAAAACATTTTCTTTCTCTGTACACTCCAATAGTCTCTTATTACAAAAGTATTCTCAACATTTGGGCTGGATGACAATAAATACATGATATTTACTGAGTGCTTACTCTACGAGAGAGCCTGTGCTGAAAGTTTTACTCACATTATACCGTTCACTCCTGGTGTTTTTATTCTGTATTGTTTTGTTTTTAAGTGAATGAACACAACAATCCTATGAGATTAAGTATTATTTCCATTTTACATATGAGGAAATTAGAGTTTTGAGAAGTTAAATAACAGTCCTAGTTTGTTAGGTAGTAAATGGTGGGTCTGGAATTTAATCCTTTCTGTGCTTGTCACCAAAATCTCAACTCTTAACTCCTACACTACCTCCTTGCGATTAAGCACACAACTGTCAACTGATAGATATACCAAATACTTGAAGATGTAATTAGTTATTTTTACTCATAACCCTTTTGTGTTTCAGTGGAAGTGAGCCCAAATTCTTCCAAGATAAATAGGAAGAAAAGTGAAGCTCATGTCCCTGGCTTCAGTTGCTTTTTAGATATATCACAAAGAGAGTAAAACACAATGAAACATGACAGATTTCTAGCTAACAACTTGTCCTACATAAAATATTTTGTAATTATCCATTCATGTGAGTATTTTCTGTGCACAAGGTACTTTCCCTTAAGTCTCATTAACTTTTCAGATCTTAGCATATTCAGAAGGGGAGTAACTTGCAAGTTAGACCCCTCACTGAAATTAGATAAGGAGCTAAGCATTCAAGAAAAGTAGGCTGGTCATTCATAGCAAAGGAGGACCTGACTTCCTAAAGTGTGAGCAATATCAAATAATTTAAGGTACCACACAAACAGAGTACTAAGTGGAATCAAATCACATAGTAGGAACATTAGAACTTTTCCAAATCTCTTTCAATTCTCCTGATTATATAAAAAAGTAAGTTTCAGTTGGCAATTGCAATCTTGTTAAAGAGTTTCCATCTTCATTTTCATCACGCAGTGGGATTTAGGGTCAGAGTCTTAGAAGGGCTGTATCTAGCTGGCACTTAAGAATATGCTTTTGCTGCCATTGCATTTTATGGTACATTTACCTTCTACTTATGGTAAGTGGTATTTGGTCTCAATTAACAGAATGATATAAAGTTTCTTTTAGGATGAAATTGATAAAGAAAACTGAATAAATTGAAAGAAAAACATTAATAAGCATAGTTTTAAAAGTTATATTGATATGGCTAACATTATGCTGGTATGCTGGTAGTACACGAATGGCAGAATACTCTAAGACAATGGTTTTCAAATCTTGTCATACCATCATACCTCTAACAACTGCATCAAGAAATAGGAATGGTAAGAGTTAGTATAACTAAACAGCTGTTCAGGATTTTGAAGGGGTGGCTTCTTTCTTGAGTTCAGAGAATTATTTAAGGTGCTGAAAACAGGTAGCCAGTTTACCACCTCCAAGATCAGGGCTTGCCTTAGGCACACTCCTGAGTGTTTGCTTTTTGCTCTTTTAAGCCTTTAGTGATATAAATTTCTCCATTTTATTCATCCACATGCCCTCAAGCTATAACTTACTTTCTCCACACTGCTCTATCAAACCTTACCCTTAGATATTGTTTCAAACTACAATACAAAGGTTAGGTAACTGTGCAGTTTGCTACTAAACTTCCAGTGTTTGGATTTTCACGTGAATCAAAGCAGGAAGGTGCCAGGATGTACCTTTCAGACTTTCCTGAAAATTCAGGTATTATCCAGCAGATAGGAGATATTTTTATGCATCAACTCTGTACTCCAGAAGTAATTTATCTTTCACAATAACATGACATGCCCTAGCCTAGTCAGAACTAATACGTTGCTTGCAATAATGCTTTTAGGTTGATGTTCCTCTGCATTTCATATATGAGAAAACAGACTCAGTGCAAGATCATGGCTAATAAGTTAGGGTGCCTCACACCAAATTCATGATTTCCCTTAATCCCCACACTTGCACAGCCTATCATCTAAGCTAGTAGTCCACAGGTATGGTTTGAGGACCAGGCATATAAAGATTATCTGGGAATCTGTTTAACCTTTTAAATCAGAATGAGAGGAAATAGGGTTTGGGCATTTCCATTTTCAAAACATCTCTCTAGGTCATTCTTGCACAAACTAATATTTGAGAGTCTCTACTAGGTTTATAGTGCTCTCAGCTTTCAAGTCCACAGAGTTATAAAAATAATTCTGGTCAGGTAATGCTCAAAACTATATTGCCACTTGGAGAATTAAATTGTGCCTGTCTTTTCTGTTTTCTAAATCTGAGGCTTTTTTTTTTTTTTTGCTAGAGATTTGCAATTTGTTTAGTGATCCTAATTCAGTCACCAAAACAAATAAAAGAAAAGGGGGAGGGGGAGAGAAAGAGAAGGAGGGGTGAGGAAGGCAGAATAAATTGAGTAGGTGGGTGGGCAGCTGGGGTGCCTCAGACAGCAGCTGCTTACTCAGTTCCTGGAAAGAATATGTAAAATTCCTGGCTTCATAGAGCCTTCTGCCCTTGCTCTTGAATGCTATGCTGTAGCTGCAAAGTTATTTTGTTGCTGTGCAGTTAATGCCATGATGGTGACACCCACAAGGCCATTCTTGATTCTACCTTCCCAAGGCTCCCAAAATGTATCTGATTTAACAGCTGTTGCCATCTGGAGAGGTCTGGAAACAAAATAGCATTCAGCTTCTAATTTGATTTTACACTTTCTATGCTTCATTTTAGTTCACCCTAATGTGGAGAGATTTAATATAAAATGATATATTTTGTATTTTGTTTGCATTGCTAAATAGAAAGAATGAAGAAGAGAATGGCTAGGAACCAGGATATCTGTTTAATATCCTAAATTTAAAACATAAATTTAATAATGCTTAAATTCTAATAATATTTTCATTAAAAAATGTTAATAGAAAAACGGTCACTTTAAAAATCAAAATTTAGGGCTCGAGGTTAGTTATAATGTCAATGAATAAAGATTATCTTTATAGAATTCCTGTGAGGACTTGTTTCCAGATTTTAATAAATTAAAAGATGAAAGCTAAATCTTGTTGGCTCTTTATAGTGAAATACAAGTATTAATAGAATAAACAGGGAGATTATTTATTCTTCCTCACTTTTTAATATTTCATAATTAAATAGTTCTGTACTTTGCTTTACATAGTATCATCTATTCAAGGCATTGTGTATGATCTGTGTTTATTAATATATATTCCTTTTTACCATTTTCCCAGTGAACACTGGTAAGACTAACTGGAACTAATAAATGTTCCTGGGCAGTTTGTCTCCATGTCCTGAAGGCTGAAACCTGAGATAGGGCTTGGTCATGTGATATACCACACCCAGCCAATTAAATGAAAAAGACAGAGGGGGACAGAACACTCTACTTGGACAAGTTTCTGAAAATAATCTCACTCCCTTGGGAAATTATGGATTATGTATTTCCCCTACCAGTATAGTTTAGAATTATATTTTACCACAAATATATAACTCACGTCTTTTTATGTCACTGTTCATGGATCTAGGAATCCCTTATTTCTTTAATCAGTAGAATCCGGGAATTTGCATATATGCCTCCCTAAGAATCAAGGACTTCAGTTTGATAATTTATCAAAAGGAGGATATATATTCAGGGAAATTAATCTGCTAGAGTGGTCTTTTATTAACTGTGCTAGTTTGAGATTATATAAATCCCAGAAAATCATATTCTTGAAGCTGGTCCATTTCTGTGGGTGTGAACCTCTTGTGGGTGGGACTTTTTGATTAGGTTACTTAAGGGCCTTTCGATTTAGGTTAATTCAATTAAGGCATGGCCCAGGGTGGGTCTTAATCCTCTTAGTGGAGTCTTTTATAAACTGGATGAATATATATATAGAGAGGGCACCATGGAACCAAGAAGCTGAAAGCAACAAATCCCAGGAAAGGAGGAAGAAATCAGCAGATGCTGCCATGTGCCTTGACAAGTGACAGAAAAGTCCAGGATTGCTGGCAGCCAGTCTTCAGGGAGAAAACATCGCCCGATGGTGCCTTGATTTGGACATTTTCATAGCCTCAGATCTTTAAGTGTGTAAACTAATGAATTCCCATACTAAAAGACAACCCATTCCTGGTATATTGCATTCTGGCAGCCTAGCAGACTAGAACATAAACAAATAAATAACATTATTTTATTTACCTACTGAACACCTTTCAATAAATTTCCATTTCACTTAGAGTAAAAGCTAAATTCCTGATTAAAATCTATGGGCCATACATGACTAAGCTCTTCCATCTCATCTCAGAGGACTCTATCTATCAATCACTATAATCCAGCCACAATGGCCTTTATGTTCTTCAAACAAGCCAAGCTAATGACTGTCTCAAAGCCTTTGTATATGCTATTCTTCTACCTGGGATGTGCCTCCACCATATCTTAAGTATGCCAAACTTCTGCTTTAAATTTTTTTTTTTAATTTAATAGTTTTTTATTTTATTATTTTTATTATGTATTTTTATATATTTTTATTTTTTAATTATCCAAACAAGACTTCTTCTTGCCATTCAAATGTAAACTCAAATTTTACTGCCGTAGGCAGGAATGTGTATCTTTACCACTTTTTTCTCTAACATATTACCATGTCATCCTTATCACTCTCTGAAATTATATTTTATTGTATATCTGCCCTCCGCTAGCAATGGGAACCCAGGAAGAGATGGGACCTTCTCTGACTTTTTCACCTAAAACAAGGCCTAAGACACAATAAACACTGAAAAATTATTTGTTGGATGAATAAATAAAGTAGATTATCTCCAAAAGTGACTGGTAATAATTTCTCCCATGCCTGTACATGCATACCACTCCTTCCATCAAGCAGTAGAGTTACTTTTCTATCCCTTTTTATTGGTCTGGTCTTGTGATTTGCATTTGACCAATAGCATTCAGTGGAAGTGATAATGTGCCAGTTCAGGGCCCAGCTCTTAAGAAGCCATATAGCTTCTATTCTTGTTATATTTGAGTCCTGAGCCACTGTGTAGACTCCAACAATCTGCTAAAGAGAGAATCCCTGGTGGATGTGAGATGCAAAGAGAAAGAGACAGGCTCAAAAAACCATCAGTCATTTTAGCTGATCTAGCTGGGGCACCAGACTTGTGAGAGAAGCTATTTCGGATCCTGCAGTCATACTAAGAAGCACAACCAACACCATATGGAACAGAGAAAAGAATCTGCCAAGCACTTATCAAATGCAGAATCATAAATGGTTGTTGTTTTAAACAAACAAAATTAGAGTAGTTTGATTTACAGCATTAGATATGTGAAACAGAAATTGGTACCAGAAATTGAGTACTGCTGTATCAAAAATTTAACATATATGGTGTTCACTTTGAATAATGGACGGAGGCTGGTTAACCAGTGAGGATACTATTAAAGTATCTGGAAAAGCAGTGAGAAATTTGTTATTAGAAGCTGAAGAAGAGTAAATGTTTATTATGCAGTGGTGAGAAATTAGTGGTACTATCAAATGCAGTAACTTGGAACATAGAAAGCATTCTTGATGAACTCTTTGAACTGACTAAGGAAGTTTCCAAGTCAAACTCTTCTTTTATTAGTATATAATAAGATATTGCAAGAATGAGATAAGTTAAAGAAGGAACTATCTGTTTTTAAGAACAGAAAATCTATAGTGGGCCCAGGGCAGTATCATCAGCTAGTAAAAGATTCTTAAAGTAAGGAATGCCTTAGGGAAAAGATAAAAATACAGGGTGCTTCCAGAAAAATATTACTGCAAGATAATGACTAAATCAGGAGTATAACTGGAAGACTCCTTGTGATACCTCTGAAAGACTAAAGTAGTGCCTCATAGATCTTCCCAGTGATACAGAAGAACTTAGAAGAATCTTAAGGATGTTCCACTATACCCTGACTCATAGAGCATGGGAGAGCCTATCATAAAAAGATTTATAGGTGTGACTTTGTCTCATGAAGTCAATTATAAACTGATACCCAACAATGTTTTTAAAGCAATTAAACCAACTGGGAATTAAAAGGACAATGATATTTCAAAATGTAAACAAACAAATGTAAACAAGTAAACAGGCCTAGGTCCCCAACTTTTTATGACAGGAAGCAAGTTAAGAATACTCAACTAGAAATGTGGGCCATTTCTTAGAGAAAAGGAAAGAAGTCTCAAAGGGCAGAAAGGGGAAAGGTATCCTGAGGGAAGACCTGAGAGAAGAGAAAAACAAAGGATGAAGGAACCAAGCTCTAACCTTGGAGCATTTCTTGCATCCAGGTAGGGTGTCTTAACATGGGTCCAACAGGATTTCAGAGTGACTATGGAGGAGTGTCTGCTCCATAGCTGTTGTTGGACAACTGTTAGACAACAAACAGTGCAAAACTGTGATTGAAAGTATGGAAACAAATGAAGTGAATCTTAAGATTCCTTCAGGCTTGCAGCTGGAGGCATATATCCTAGAATAGAGATCGGGGCCCTAAATAGAGCATTGCAGTTGCACTGAGCTAAGGAGACAGAGATTGAAGTTTGGGGAGGTTAAGGTAGCTTGAATTTGTGGTACAGACTACTGGAGAAGAGGGCACTCTGAAAACGAAGGGTTGCAGAAATCTGCATATAGTTTCCCTTGAGTCTTTGATTAAATACCAATATGAGCACACAGAGGGTGAAATTCCAAACAGCTAAACAAAGAACAACTTACATGGAAATAATACTAAGGAGCTATAAGCCAAAAAATTACTGGAGAGCATATAGGTATGGAGACATTTGAGTTCTGACCCATCAGTATAGAGAGAACTTATTGAACACCAAAGACATTCAATAAAGACTCCAGAAATGCTTTGCCTTAGAAGTAAAGCTTAACTAGACCTAAAGGAGAGGCCATTCTAGAGCCAATCAAACAAAATTTAAAATGAGATTTGACACGATTAAAAAGATCCACAACTAAATTAACTGTCTGTCAGAAGAAACATAAAACTCCTTAAAGAAAGACAATGAAATCCAGGCAATCAACAACATGATTGTCACAATGAACAACATCAAATAAAAAATTACTGGACATACAAAAAGCAGAAAAATGTTATACATAAAAAGGAGAAAAATCAGTCAGTAGAAACATACCCCAAATTATGGAAGTACTAGACAAGGATTTTAAAGTTGTTCCAAATGATAAACAAGCACTTTGAATGATTTAAAGTAAAATAAATATGACAAAAAAAGAGGCAGAACCAAATAGAATTTTAAGCTGAAAAAATAAAATAGAATGAAAAATCTATTGGACAAATTTAACACTAGACTAGACAGTAGACTAGAAGGAAAAGATGAATGACTTTGAAGACAGGGCAACAGAAATTTATGCAAATTATAGGTCAGAGAACAAAAAAAGTTAGAAAAAATAAAATGGGAACAAAAGTCTCCTTAACCTGTGAGACAATATCAAGTGGTATAACATAAGTATAATTGTAGTCTTGTAAGGAGAGAAGGTAGATCAGGGCAGAAACAATATGTGTGAGAAAATAGTAGCCAAAAAGTTTCCAAATTTGATGGAAAACTTATGCCCACATATTTAAGAAACTCAACAAGAGAAAAGAGGCCCTCTTGGATGTGAGACTATAAAATGAGAGGCCCAAGCATACTCTAGCCATTTTAGCCACCAAGACAAGGTTTCAAACATGAGTGAAACCATCTTGGATTTTTCATACCTAGTCACTCTACTTCAATCAACATGTTATGGGGGAGATACGAGCACATCCTGGCCAAGTCCTACCCAAATTGCAGAATCATGAGTGGATACTTGATTGTCATTGTTTTAAGTCACAAAGTTTTGGGTTGGTTTGTTTTGCAAATGGACACATCTGAAATGATGAATTACTATGCAAATGAATGAAGACTCTCCTTTTTATCTCAAAGGATGCTAGTAATTCTACCAGATAGCATAATGTTTCATTGTCAGCCAATAGTTATCAAGAAAGGATTTGGAAATAATTGCTTACAGGGCACATCTGTTCTTACAGGTATTCTAAAACATATAAAATATACCTCCCTTACACCACATTAACAAGGATCTATTATAAGAACCAAACCCTAAAGGCCTATAGCAAAATGATTTTTACTAAAATATGCTTAGCTATAATGCCATCTGCATCTCTCTCTCCCTCTCTCTCTCTCTCTCTCTCTCTCTCTCATCTATAAAGCAGACCACTGAAACTCATCACTGCCTCATGAAATTCATTCTAGAGGATGGTGTTCATCCATTATACAATAATCTCTTTAAGAGGATTCCATTAACAAAGTTTCTCATCTTAGTGCCAAAAAAATATATATTTTCTTACGTAAGTTGTTTATATCTTGTGAACAGGCCTGAGCTATATAACAACTGACCAGGATTCTTTTTCATATTGGTTGCTAGAAAGTTTAACATAAACTATATAATTCCCTTGCAGAAAGTATATCTGTAGTTTTAAATTCATTTTCTGGACCCAATTTCCCATTGATTTTTTACCCCCACATTTAAGATTTTTCTCTCATAGTGGATTTATGAATCCTTGTAAACTGTCTGTAATACTTTCTGCAACAAGTCAGGGTTTTAATTAATTAATTGATCCTGTCATATTTTGCCATTTATCATTATATAATTAATATTTTTCTAAAAATTTAAGAACTGTATAATATTTTGTTATGTGAATTTATCCTTATTAATTAACCATCTTCTACTGTTGGAGATATAGTTGGCTGTCCATTTTTTTACTATTATAAAAACTGTAATAAACAACTTTGCACTTTGCCTATATATCTGCTCTTTTTTCTAGAATTGGAATTACCTGCTTAAAAGTACTTGAAATATATTGTTACATTATTTTAGAAAGACAATAACAATTTGTACTCTCACCATCAGGGCACCATCTCACTGAGTGTTATCATTGTTCAGGACTTTGTTAATGTGACCAGAAAAAGGATATTAAATGATTTAGCATGCATTTCTTTGATTATTAATAAGAGTCCACATTCTCAATGATGCTTCCTTTATCTCATATCATGTTTTCAAGTGTCTTTTCATCTGACTGTTCTATAGATTGGTATTTATCCATGTATTTCTACACATTCAAATAGAAATAATACTTAATAGGCAATTTTCAATTTTCATGTATCAACTGCCCCAAATTGTTCTTATCCAGAAAGCTCATTACTGAGAATCTCACCTAAGGAAAAAATCCAAAAGCAGAAAATATTTATGTGAATATATATGCATGACAATATTTTGCATAATGGCGAAAAATATCACAATATAAGTGTTCAGCAATATCAAAGTGGTTATGAACATTATACCTGTGGAGTGGAGTATTAGTTAGATATTAAAAATGATGTTTACATGAAAGAATATCTACAAGGTTTATACATGTTTGAATGATCAAAGACTGATTTCTAAAAGAATAAAATAAAACAATATTTATTTTGCCTAAAAAATGATGTTTACAGAGGTTGCTAATGATATGAACAAGACTTTTAATAGAATGTTAAAATATATTGGAATAAAATATACTTTTCAACTAATAATATGGAACAATCTCTGCTATACAATATTAAGTAGGTAATATTAAAGTATTTTTTCAGCTAAATATAAAATTGAGAAGACAAGGTGGTATTCCACAAAATATTAACAGTGATTAATTAACAGAACTGTGGATGGCTTTATATTTTCTTCCATGGAACTTCCATTATCTTTTAATTTCATCAGATTCTATTTGTCCCTTTTTTTCCTTATAAATACTTTCTAGATTATGATGGCATTATATATTTAGAAATATAATGCTTTATTATTTAAAATAATTATTTTTAATTACATTTCCAATGTCCCTGTTTCTACTCATCAATACTTTTGATATATCATATCCCTTAGAAAGATGCTTATTTTAAAATTTCATTTTTCTTTTGTGATAG
This sequence comes from Tolypeutes matacus, assembly GCA_026826555.1. Taxonomy (NCBI): domain Eukaryota; kingdom Metazoa; phylum Chordata; class Mammalia; order Cingulata; family Chlamyphoridae; genus Tolypeutes; species Tolypeutes matacus. The sequence continues at coordinate 2,197,770 of JAKSZT010053779.1, read as the reverse complement.
TTTAATATAGTTTTTTATTTCAGACCAAAGGGAAGGAACAAATAATGATGTCTTAAGGAAAAAGTATGGAAGAGAAAGACATGTAAAGTGTGAAATTTTTTACTTTATATCTGAAAGAAAATAATCTATTCTCACATGGCTATTACACCATCAATTAAGATGTTGAGATGTCATCTCAGCTCGGTGCATCTTTTCAGTTCTATTTGAACTGTCTCAGTGCAGGATGGTTAGTAAATTTCTCAGTGAAGAGTGGTTACCTGTCAAATGATGGTTTCTCTCCACAGTCAAAGGCATCCTGGAGCTCTTTGACAAGATTAGCCTGGCCTGGCAGTCGAAAAAGACCTTCTTCTTTTAGTCCCCTTTGTCGGATAAAGTCCACGCACTGCTCCACCAGCATTGGAGCCAGTCGGTTTCCATATCTCTTCTCATAACGGACAGTGTCTTCCAGTTTCTGTCCAAAAATGCCTGGAAAAATAAAGTAAAACAGTGAAAATGAGAAACTTATCTCTTCCCATTTTGTTGCTTTCTTTTTGAACTTGTAAAAGAAAAATGAAGATTGGAAGGCTAGCAAGGCATTTGCTATTTGGCAAGTCACACGATTGTAGAATTAGGTGCATTATATATGTTTCTTCACATAGAAACAGTTTACAACTTATCCTGCCCTTTCCCCTGTATTCTATGTTTAGCCTAAAACTGAAGTAGAACTACTAAGTTTGAGATATACATTTTGAAAGAAGAAAAACTTCAATAAATGTAATTTTAGTTTTGCATTTTCTTTTTTCCCTTCTGGGAAAGGAATTGTGTTCAAAAGTTTAAAAGCAGAAATATTCTGCACACAGTAGTCAAACTTTACTTTTGTCACAGTTTTATCTTTACATACATTTTTCATTTAGTTTAAATACTGTTTATTTCTCTTTTTACCATTTGTTTTCAGTCAAGAGATGATGACATGGCTATAATTAAAATGATAAAATCAGGAAAACAAACCCTTAATTTTCTTCTATACAAAATACTTCAGTGTGAAGCAGCTGTGGCTCAATCAGTAGGGCTCCCGTTTACCACATGGGAGGCCCCGGGTTTGGTTCCCGGGGCCTCCTGGTGAAGGCAAGCCCGCCAGCACAGTGTGGTTAGCTGACCCAGTGAGCACAAGCAGCAAGGGGGGGATAAATGAATAAATAAATAAAATCTTAAAAAAATAAAATAAAATACTTCAGTGTTTGGTCTTTAAAACCTTGAGCTATTAATTACTCTAAAGGAAAATTTTTAATTATGAAGCAGTAGCATAGGGAAGGGAGGAGGGTTTATGGTGATCTGAACTGCAAGGGAGGTATACTTTATTATTTAGATTGTCTAGAAATATCAGCACATGGTGATAATAAAAAGAAGGCCACCTTAAGTTAGTTTTATGAGTGATGTAATAATATCTACAAATGATGCACTCCTTAGAGCATGCACCTGGGGTCAAACACCCTCCCTTTCCGACTTTGAGGCAGCACTGATTGCAAGTCATTGAGAATCTATTAATGTTGGGTTCTATGTTAGGAGGAACCTATGAGAAAAGGAAAAAAAAAAAGAAAAATAGAAAAGGAAAGCTAGCTGGCACAAATATGACCCTATGTTCCCAGGTGGGATGAATATCACTAAATGGTTGTCATGGTCCAATGAGTTTCACAAGGGAAGAAAAGTAAGTGTTGCATATCAAAATTATGTAAGACTCCTGAGTGTTTGGGGAATTATTTGCAAACCACTGGTTAACAATTTCATAGTTACAACAGATGATTAACCTACCTTTAAAATAATTTATGGATCCAGCAATGCAAAACTATCACAATCTAAGCAAAAAACATTTATTACCAAAGAGAATATTCTTAAACCAGGTAGAAACTACAAGAATAACAACAAAACTGTTCTAAAACTGGAGTCAAATCTATTGCTGATAGAATTCATATGCTCTTTTAGGAAAAAGATTAATAGTTGATCTAATATCAATATCCAAGTATATATAAAGAGGAATTAGAGAATGGCATTTTCTAAGGGTAGGCGAGGATCAAAGAACATAACGAAACTATTTTTCTTAGTTTGTAGACTTTGGCACAAGCTGTTGCTTGATAATCATGAGTCAAACGTTGCTCACTAACTCAATAGACATTCACGGCCTCATTCTCTCTCGGCATCCACACTTTAGAGCCAGGAAAATTAGGTACCTCTTCCACTTCCTTTGCAGCCAGTGGTGGCCATATGAAATAATCCTGGCCAAGAAGTCTGTTGGAGCTCAGCAAAAGGAAGACCTGTTATTCTTTGATGACATGTAGACACAGCTGGAATTGCCAATCACTCCTTTTTCCTGTCTTCAACTTGGACATGATATCTGTCCTTGTAGAAGTCACCTTTTTTTTTTTAAAATATATACATATATATATATTTTAAAAGGTGCTTATATTCCCGTGGCAACAATCATGAGGGGAAGGTGAAACGAGTCACAGAACCACTGATGTAGAAAGTATTGAAACACTGACCCCATAACCAGCAGCAACTTCTTCAAATTTTTTTTTTAAGGTGAGAAAAATAAGCCCCTGTTTGCTTAAGCCACTGTTATCTAGGTTTTCTGTTACCTGTAGCCAAACACAATTCTAACCCATGCATACAGTGGGGAAAATTATTTTCGAGACATTCTCGTGTTTTACTAACAAGGTTTGCAAACTGGCTATGAATAGAGAATATTGTCTCTTTTTCTGTGGAGTTCTTTAAAAAAAATGTGATGCTCATCTGACTGCAATGTTTAGAATCGATCCTGCTAAAATTAAGGAAATAGCTTTTCAAAGTTACATATAGATCATTTTAAAAACTCATATGTTGACATTCAGGAATAAACCTTATATATCTGATTTTTCACTTATTGTTTTGGATTGATAAATATATTATATAAAAGATTTCTACAAATCCAGCAGAAAATCTATTAAAGATATTCTAATACAACTTCCATGCACATTACAAATTAGAATCAAACTTTCAAGATTTGACCTTATGTAATAATGAAAAACAGTCAAGCTCTTTTTTTTTAATTCTCAGGATTTATTTATTTTTGCCCAAGCTCAAGGAAACAAGAAAGGAAGGGAATAAGTTTTAGTTTAGCTAGGTACTTTAATTTCCATTTATTTTTCCTGAGAAAGAACTTGCCCATGCAGTCTTGCCTTTATGATTAGAATATTCTTAAGAGGAGCAGCAGGAAACTAAAAGTTAAAAATCATATCTTAAATTTATTAAGTACCTATTATATATTAGTCCTTTACATATATCCTTTCATCTTCATAATAGATAGCAATGTAGCTATCACTATTCCCATTTTACAGATGAGGAAACTGGGCCTCTGAGAGATTAAATAATTTGTCCAAGGTTACACAGCATTAAGTGGCAGAATTGAAATCCATAAACAGATTCATTAGGCTTTAAAACCTATACTCACTCCTGAAGACAAGTTTTTTCCCCCTTTATTTAATCTCAAGTATAATGAGTCTTCATTTTCTAGTAATTTAAAATACTAGCACATTTAAAAAGGAATTAAATAGCACACCTTCTCTGTGTTGTAAAAAGAGATAACTAACCTGTACGTATGTATCAGCCATGGTACCACACTGAACCAGCATGTCTCACATTTAAAACAAAATCTCTATGAGGTAGGCACCATATTAATCCCATTTTACTGATAAGGTGACTGAGGCACAGAAAGACCAAGTAACTTGCTGAGCTGTCAAACAGCTAACAAATGGTGGAGGCAAGATTTTCAAGGGCTGTTTGATTTCAGAACCATTCTATAGCCATAACATAATACACATATAGTCAGTATAATGGTTTAAAACCTGAGCTATAAAATTAGAAAGTTGCCACTTGCTAGTTCCTCTTGTCTTCACACTGGGGGTAGGTGGTGGGGGTGGGGAGGTGCTTTATGCTGAGAAAATGTAAATTGGAAGGAATGTTAGAAATAAAAAGAAGGAAGAAACTCTGGAGCTTCAGTGAGCGTGCTGCCCAAGAAAATGATTTCTAGCAATAGCAATATGTAAGAAAGTTAAATCTTGCAGACAATATGTACATATGCCTAAAAATTCTTATGGAAGGAATGAAAGCTTTCTATCTTAGAACTGGTCTTGCAAAGTATTAGTAAAGAATTATATTATGCCATAAAATATATACTTCCATTCTGTGGCATAGGAAATAGGATGTCAGACAAAGGTCTTTTGGCTTACAAGGATAGGTGTGAGTTAACCCCCTGTATGAGGATGTTCTTTGGGAGGAAAGTTACTGACGTGAGAAAAAATATATACAAAAGAAAATCCATGTCTCTCTTTAGTTGCTTTATTTGGATTTTCCTTGAGGGTGCAGTGAAACTTGAAGTTTTAAAAGTAACAAAAAAGCACAAAGGTCATATGTTGTCCCCAGGTAGCAGCATGAGGAAAGGATACATCGATTAGTAGATTATTAATAAGAATATTCCCTATGGCAGGAGCCATGCAAACAGTTCCAGGAATGTCAATTTAAATTTCCTTTTGGTTTCATTCTCCCTGTCAAAACTGTCTGGGAATTTTTGGGTGATGACAGTCTGCCATGCTTGCTTCCCCTGGTATCATTGATGATGCCATAAATCATTGCCCAGACCATAACTCTACAGTGGACTGAGAAAGTAAATCACACAGATGAATTTATTATACCCATGGGAGGCTGTTTCAGTTGCAGAGAGAGAAAGAAATCTAAACATCCTTCAGGTTTGCTAAGGTTTCTCCTTTACATGTGATTTATTGACACAATAGCCAGGAGCAGCCTGTGACACCAGTGAGTGTGAGAAGATAAATATGCTCAAATTCCAGCCATTCTAAAAACGAATAAACAAATACAAAGCCAGAACTTCTTTGACCCCCTGTGTCCTGTAACTACTTGTCCTCTTTGTCCTTCATTTCCCAGTTAAGTATAACTGGATCCATTTCATCACTTTCCATCCACTTGCTACCTTATTGCAAACTGGCCTGTGACCACACCATTCTACTAAGCTGGTTTTTTCAACAGCTTCCTAGTTGCCAAACCATCATGGCCAAATTTGATTTTTATATTACTTTATGCCTCACTCCCTTTAAAACTATGAACCTCACACACCCTACGTGTTACATGGTTCTTGCCTCTCAGGGATATCTTTCTCAGACTCTTTCTTGACTAGGCTAACTATGCTTTTCTCATAAGATTGATGGTCCTTTGAGTTCTATGCTCAGGCCTATTTTCATCTTAATTGATACAATTTCTCAGCTGTTCCATCCAATCTATCCGTAAATCAATTATTTCCAGATTCATATCTCAATTTAGGCCACTCTTATGATCTCTAGCACTGGCTTTCTAATAACCTATTAGACTTCATCAGATGGATATCTCAGAACTCAGAATTTCTAAAATTGGCTAAGTCATCTTTTTTCAAAACCTGTTCTATTTCCTGTAATCCTGATTTTGGTTATTGGTACGAGCTACCCCCCAAATCATCACAACATCATTTGAGAGTCAACCTAGATTCCTCCTTTCTTCACCCTCCTCATTTAATCACACTTTGGTCCCCTGCAAACTCATTGCAACTACAATAGGATAGATCCTCATAATTTTCATTTTCATAACATAATTTCATAAAATAATTTCTTTTCATAATTTCCAAAGATTGAATCTGACTTTCTATAGATCAGGTAAATCACAGTCTTTTCAGATGAGTCCACAATCAATCTTGCTTATGGACTCCTAGAATTTCATATATAATTTGATTCAGTGCTTATTACCTAGTAAAGTAATTGCTTATGTATGTTTCTTTATTACCAAAGAGACTGTGAGGTTGTTGGTTTGGGGCAAGTTTTTTTTTGTTTACTTTCTCATTCTAGAATCACTTGGTAAATGTTCCATAAAATTTTGATTTATGAGTTAATGAGCTGCTCATGTACAGTTCAGTTTACAATTATATGAATTTGTGTAATGGATTGAATTGTGTACCCATTCTTGGTTTTGGTCTACATGCTGGTGGATATGTACCCATTATAAATATGATCTCTTTAAGATATTATATCAGTTAAAGTGTGGTCCAACTAAATCAGGTTGGGCTTTAATCCAGATTACTAGAGTCCTTTATAAATAGAGTGAAAGTCAGACAGAGAAAGAAGCCAAGGGGAGCAATTAGAAGCTGGAAATCAATGGAACCCAGAAGAAAAAGAAGACACTACCACGTATATTGCCATGCAATGGAAAAGCCAAGGAATCCCAAATATTGCCAGCCAGAAGATACCACTACTAGGAAGAAGCCAGTCTTCCAACTTCTGAAACCATGAGCCAATAAATCCTTGCTGTTAGACCAAGCTATTGTATGGTATTTGTTTTAGTAGCTAGGAAACTAAAACAATTTATGTAACAGCATTTATTGAACAAATCGATTTCCACCAAGGCAATTATAACATTCACAACCTATAGCAAACTTTAAAGAGAATGTTGGTCTTATTGATCAAAATTTTAAAGCCATTCTACTTTGATTCATTATTGTCCATGGATTAGCAGAAAAAAATAGAATACTTCATTGGTTTGCATTCAACTTAATCCTTGATTAAATAGACCTATTGCCATTCTTCACTCTGAGAAAAAATAAATGAATGCATATTTTTTGACCAAAAATGTGTCTAAAGGGCTTTAAGATGACTATGAGATTAAGATGGCCAAGAGGCAGTATTTATATGAAATGTAAGGGTTATAGAGCAAAGACAATAATGAATGAACAGAGAAAGCTTGATGAAGAAATAAGAGCCAACAGTGCCTTGACGAAAACATAAAATTTAAATAGACAGAAAAGAAGAGAATCATGACAGGGGGAATAAAGTAAGCAAAAGCAAAGAAGTGGTATAACAGATGTATGTATAGAGAAAGAGTAGAACAGTCTGGGGGAATCAGGGGCTTATACTCCAGGAAGTAGTTGGAGTTGGTTAGAAGGCCTTGAAAATAAGACAAGTTTAGGACTTCCTCTTGCAAACAATAGGAACTCGTCAAATATTTTTGAGCTGTGGAAAGATGTTTGACAGTACTGTTTTAGAAATACAGATTAGCAATACTTTATGTGTGTTGTGGGAATTTATGAAGAATGTTGGGAGTGGAAAGACAGATGGATGCTGTCTCGAAGAGCCCCTAAGAAGGCATGAAGCAATAAAGGCACAGAGAACCAAGGTCATAGAAAGAGAAATGAAGCTAAAAGCACATCAAGAAGGAAAAATCCAAAGTGTACAACCACCACATGGTTACAGTGTAGGAAAAGGCCACAGAGGAATTGATGACGATGTATCCCCAAGAAAGGAGCAACTCAGGGAAAACTAACTAATGTCAGAGTTTAAAAATTTACTTCAAAACTATGTCTTGTGATCACAACAGTCTTAAACCATCTAACCTATTATGATTACAAATTAACACCATTTTCGGGATTCAGTGTTGTGCAAAACCAAGTTATTAAAGAATAGGTTATATTCCCTATAGTAATTTTATAGAGGCAAAAATATAGACTTTGAAATTCTGGAGGAAGAAAAAATCAACAGGGTTTAAAAAAATACATTGTAATCTTTATCTCACCAGAAAATAAATCCAAAGCCCCAGAAGCCCCAGCACCCTACCTCATGAACGTTTCTTGGTGTCTGTATTTTTAAAACCACTGGGAAAACATTTCCAGTGGCCTTCATTAGGAGCTACACAAAGGAAGAGAGATGAAAAGGTCAATAAAGGAGAGAAGAGGTCTGGAAGAGAAAGGAAGTTAGTTTCAGCCTGCACAACACGCAAGCTCTACCATCACCAGGCCTCTGGAAACTTTTACTCAACAAGGCACTTCATTCTGACAGCATTTCTAAGGCCCTGCGTCTCCTCTTCTGTCAGCCTGCCATTGACAACAGTGAAAAATACATTTTAAATGTGGATCAGGAAAAGCAGACACGTCAATATTTTTTTACTTCTGGCCGCTGTTCATTCGGGCAGTCTCCTTATTGCCTGCATTGAAATGGCTTAAGCTGATGCTCTTGAACAGGCTTGGGAGAGGAACTCAGAAGCACATGTCCACTTCTTGAAATACTTGAGCACCCCAGAGATTAAATAAAGCACAAAAGAGAACACTCTTCTTAAGGTGGCACGGTTTTTGGACCCAGAATCAAAAGAGAAGTTCTTTCTTTTCAGGGCCAAACCTTAAATAAGATGTAAACACCCCCTGCTTCCTGCAGCAGCTGACATGAATGATTAGCACAGTACAGAAACAGCAGAGGGCCTTGGTGGCGGTGGCTGCAGCAGCTGCACACCTTCTCTCCCAGGGCCCAGCCTCACAGCCAATGAACAGAGAAAAGCTAGGATGTGGCTCCAGAGAAAGGGAAAGGAAACTTACAACAACTGAATGCTGCCTGCACCTCCCCCACACTTATGGTTCTGAAAGAAACCAGAATACAGCTTTGTAAATTAAAAATCTGTTAATCCTTTACTCAAATGCTGAGCATTCCCTAAATTACTAAGGCTTTGCAGAGGAAAGGACAACACTTTAAAAATAGCCCACAGGAGATGATAGATAGAAGCTATTCCCCATCCCTGTAGGTGTCATTTGCCAGCCCATGGGATTTCTCTTCATGGCACTACCCTCCCCTCTCTGTATTTAAGGAGAAAGGGAAAGGGCAAAAAGAACAGCAGAGTGTTAACCAGAATTCTTGCAGCTATGCTCAACTCTACTATTAAAGCAGAGAGGGTGGAAAAGGTAAAATCCGCCTCACTCTGTGCTTCAAAGATAGATTAATTGCCCCCAAAACATCTCGGGTGTCAAATGAACAGCAATAACCATGAAAAGTAGACCTTCTCTCTGTACATGTTTGGATGGAACCAATTTATTTGCTAAGGGATAGGGGACTAGGAGGTGAGGGAAATGCCATATAAGCATTATAGTCCTTAGCCTTTTCCAATTTCTGTCATTGCTGATTTACCAATCACGCAAGCTTACAGTAACCATAAAATCTCTATAGTTCCATAAAACATAAGACACCCATTTCATTTAATTATCTTAATGGATAAGATATGAACATAAATTAACTACTGAATTCCTTGCATAATGATCATACCCAGATCTTAACTGCTTAAAAAGAAAGCAGAAAAAACAAATCTTTCGTTCAAAAAAGCTCCCACCGTATTTTGCTTATTTGATTTTTCTTGTTTGTCTTATTCTCAGTTTTTGTTAATTACCAAGAAGAAAGAGTTAATGAGGAAGCAGCACGGAAAAAAGGGAGAATGAAGGATGCTAGATATTATTCAAATCAGCTTCTGATTAAATGTACTTATTATATATGACATTAAAATTATAATGATATTTATATCATTCCTAGTTAGCAGTTATTCCATTTAACTATTTCCATTTTAAAGCAAAAGGACAATTTAAAATATCTTGCTAACAACAAATTCTCTAACCACATTTCATTTTACCTATTCTACATACACACTTTAACTCCCCCAAAACAAATCAATTCAGAAATGTCTTAGTTTCTTTATATTTCCCCACCCCCATTCCCATTAGTTAATATCATTGGCCTATTCCAATACCACATTGTGATACACTTGGGAAGTCAAGGTGACTTCTCTTTCTAGCCAATGTTAAACAATATGGTTGAAAGCTTCCTGAAAACTGTTCACCACAGACAACATGTGTATCAAAATTTTCTCAGCAGGTGACATGAGGCACGGACAGGCAGCCAGAACCAAAACTGATGGAATAGGAGCACAAAACAGGGATTTATGAGGGACTCATTTCAAGGGGGGAATGGGGGGCAACTTGGCTGCTAGATTTGGGTCTGGGAACCCAGGGTAGCCTTGGCCCCTCCTTCTCTCAGGATGGTCAGCCCAGCTTTGCTTATGTCCCCATCAGTTAAGATGATTCCTACAGGACCACCAGTCCTTAAGTACCACCTCCCTGGCCCATTCACAGGCAGAAATAAACAGAGCAATGTGAAACTTGAAAAATAAGTCTAGACAAGCAAAGGCACACAAATCACTCTCACACAGTTCTAACCTGTTGGCTTCCAAGCGACCATTTTATCTGAGCATAAACTGATCTGAAAGCATCAGAGAATATATGTCTATTTTTAAAAGGACATTAACATACCTTCTACCTACCTTTCCGAAAACTAAAACACCGTTTGATTCTTCTGTATGTAGTTTTAGGGATGAAAGGAGTTGATGCTAAGGCACCTGAGGGGAGTCCCCCAGTATTTCTGTCTTCAGGCTTCATACAGGCCCAAAGTTCTGAACAGGCTGTCTTCCTTTAAAACCTGCTTCTGTGCAATTCCCCATAGACACTCCTTCGCATGTTTATTTGTTAGGTCTGTCGTGCTGATTCTTGGAACTCGAAGGTTTGATCATCCAGGTCCTGGGATAGGGATAGATCACCTCTCATTTAGTCCGTTCTGTCAAGAACTTCTTTTTCTCTCACCTAATCCTGGGAGTTTTTAAGGTATTTTTAAAGTTTCTGCAGACATTCCAAATGTCACAGCAAATTAATCACACCAAGCAAACCTCACCTCCCATTCAAACAGCAGGAATTGTTTTGTTTGTTTGTTTGTTTGTTTATTAAGGCCTGTCTTCTCAGCTGGAACTGGGGAAATGGAGATTCCTCTGGAAAGGTCAGCAAATAGCCATGTGCAGGGAAAAGAGAAACAACGACAAAAAGACCCCTGAGGAATATTCAGGACCGTCCTTGCTGGTTCCTTTCATCTGAGCAAAAGGGGAGGAAAACAATGGCACCTTCTCCAGAAAGCATTTCAGGGCTTGAGAGATTCTTTTCAAAGGACTCCCCTGTTCCTTTTTATAGCACCCCTCATCCTTTGATGCTTTCTGCAGTCTTCTCCCTTTTCCTTTCTGTCTTCAAAACTCCCAGAGCTCCCAAGGGAATCACCATGTCAGAACAGCTGGGTGCCCATTCCAAGAGGCTCTTTGGATCTGCTGGGGGAGGCAGCTCTCCAGAGAGCATCTCCTCCCCCTCCTCCCGCTCTGTCTTCCCTTTTCTCAATGAAAGCTGGACGGGAGCTGGCAGAGCTGCTGCGGCTGCCTCCTCACCACTGCTGTAGCTGCGGCTGCCTTCAGTGCCCGCCGGTCACATGCATCAGGTGCAGCCACAACAATATGAGGAAAGGAGAGAGAATGCCACCGCAGCGGTGTGGACCTCCAGTCGCTCTCCTTTTGACTTTGCATTGACTCCCTGGCTGTCCTTTTGTGCAGGACCTTTACAGCAGCTGACTTGGTCCCTCTTTAGATCAAACAGCACCAAACCACCCCCAAAGGGGCAAACTTGTTGCCTCCTCTTTCCTGACATTTTTCTCTCCCTATACAAGACTATTTTTAGATCCTTTGCAATTGAATCTATTCGTATGTACTGATTTAAATGTGCATGTCATTCAAACAACAAATATGTATATATATGTACATATATGTGTGTCTGTAAAATAGAAAAATATTTAAAATATAGTAACAGTCTGCAGATATTGAGAAATCTGGCTTCTGCAGATATAACCATAAAACAAATCAACTTGTGTGTGTGTGTTTGTGTGTGTGTGTATTTATACATGAAAATATATTTCTCTGGTTATGGTAGAAAACCATATCCTGTGTTTAGCATTCTATCATTCTCTCTCTCTCTCTCTTTTTTTATCACTCTCTTGCATGCTCCTTCTCCACCCCAGCCCCTCCCTCCACCAACACTGCCAGACCCACTTAATGAACAATTTACTCATTTGGTTAATCATTTATCCACCTGGCTGTTCCAGGAACAGATTAGGAATGCTAGTGCTTTAACCCCAATTTGCCCCAAGACCTCTGAGTTCCCTCCTAGCCACTCACAAGAACTTTATAGAACTGAGAGTATTAGAAACATTACTCTGACTAGCATGTCCAGATAGGAAATATTTTGTCATTGAAAGGTTCATTATGAATTAATTGTTTTTGCTCTGTGATTAAAACATTGGTTTTACACCTTGCATCACAGCATACTGCCTGGAAATTAAAGAACCACGACATCTAACTCAACACCACCAAGAAGCAGTCAGTGCTAGATGTAGAGGTACTTCAGGCAACTGAAAAATTCATTGATCCGTGCCTTGGCAGAGAGGGAACACATTAATTACAGGTTTGGGGGCTGGGAAAAATCTTAGTTGAAGCAAATTTTGTCCAATTTTCTTATTTTTTAAATGAGAAAACTGAAAGGAAAGGAGGAAAAACCACTTATCCGAGATCACACAGTTGTTTTGTGACGGAGGCAAGAAGTAGGTGGTTCTTCCATAAGATCACATTACCTCTTAATCAACCTCTGTCTGCCCACATGCCCATTATTCATCGAAAGGGTTTTTCACATACAATATTTCATTCTGCTTTGAAGGGTCTCTGACTCAACTCTTTTCATCTGGAGATAGAAATACACAGGAAAAACCTGTGTATTTTGTTATTAGCTAAAATAAGCACTCAGATTTAATGAACAATTAATGGATTCACATGTTCCCCAGATCCTGGACTAGGTAGGCACTTCCATATATATTGCTTTTTGAATAGTGGAAAAGAAACCCTGTGTCAAAAGAAAATCTAGACTTTTGCAAAGCTAAGTCTCTAGTTTCAATGCTGAGCTTTGATATGAAGCCAGGCAGTTAAGATGGAATATAAAGTTTTAGCATTTCCATTGTTTCCCTTCCCCCATCCTATCAATCCAAAGCCCTACATTTTATGATCTTCACTTAACAGTTTTAAATTTCTAGGAGATTGAAGAGATAGAAAGCTCCTCAGGTGTTGTTTATATTTTAATAAAATGTTTTTTACTGTAATGGTGAAGAGGTAATAGTTTACGTGTATAAGCAACCTGAATAAAGAAGAGTGTAAGCTCTTCATAAAAACTTTAACTTTTAAAAAACATCTGTTGTGTAAATCAAAGGTGTTACACTGAAATTGATAAATTAAAATGTTATGTCACCTTCTCTTCCAAATTACTTTACAGATCCATGTAAACAAAGACCACACTATTCTTTGAGAAGTGGGAAGGAGGCTGGAAGCCAAGACATCTTTATTTGGGATTAATAGTGTTTTGGGTTCCATAACTAATTAGGAAGATGAGATGTGTTCTCTTATGAAAGGCAATACTAGCAATTCAGGTATTTTTGAAGGACTGGAAAAACCATAATTACTCCATTTATTATTTTTTAAAAAGTTGTTCATTTTTATATACTCAAGAATATAAGTCATGTACTTGCAATTGTGGATTTTTCAATCCCACGGTAGAAATCACAATATAGTGCTGTAAGGCAGGAGGAAGCTCAGAAAGTGAGAAGATATGGGTTTTCATCCTCGTTCTGTTACTCCCAGTGTGACCCTTGGCAAATTACTCACCCTCCCAGGATCTTACTGACCTAATCATAAAATTTGGGGTTGAACTAAAAAGTGGTTTTAAAATATGCTTAATCAGTGGAAAACTTATTTAAATGTAATCTTAAAAAAATCCTAATATATAAGATTAAAAAGTATTTAAGTCATATAAATTTATTGTTTAAAAGTCAAAATTTCTACCATCTACTTAAAAATTCAATGAGAATAGAGGGGTTTTATTAATACAAATATTGGAAATCCGAGATTATGGGTGACAATCGCAATCTTCCATCAGTTTTAGCATTCAGTTTGGTTCTCTATTCTGCATTAACTTTCGAAAATCCTGATGCACAGATGAATCACAATGGATTTTTTACAAATCAAGTGAGTAATTTGAAATTTTGTCTTACAATCTTACAACACTCTTCAGTTAAACAAAGATAAAATTAGAAGATTTACTCATTTGAACATTGTTTTTGTAGTAATTGCTCTAAGCTAAAATATATCACTTTAAAAGCAGATTTAAATTGAGTATTTGCATAGTCCCTGAAACATACTGCACAGGATAAAGTGTGAAAACAAATAAATGACTGGAGTACTTCTTCCAAGTTCAGAACTTTGAGGATCAGTCCATAGCACTTGCCCAGTTCCACTGTGAAAATTTCTGAAATTCCTGGGCTGTTGGGACCTTCTGTGGCCTCTGACTTGGGGGAGCTAACTGGACCTCATTCATTTTGCTTGCAAAAAGGACAGATTAAAGAGGAGGAAAGGGAGACAGTAACACATTTGATGGAAATAATCCCTCAACAGAGATGTCTCCTTCAGCAGATATTAAGGAGTCTTCAGAACTCAGGAGTCCCAGGAATCCAAGGTCAGAGGGGAATAGAGGGTCTTTAGAAGCAAAAGGAACTTTGAAAAGATACCTCTTCAGGTCCCCCCCAAGTCCTTGGCCCTGGAGGTACCATTAGGCCTCTGCCAGCTGACTACATGCCACTCACACACAACTGTGAGGAATCCTCTGCTAAGGTTTGGGGTGGGGATTTCAGCCCACGGGCCCTTTCAAATATTTTATATAGTCACTTACTAGCCAGTTTAGGATGTGAATACGGTGACCATCTAAATTGTCATCTAAACTGGGACACTGTAAGAGTGAACGTTGGCACTATTAATAATTATCCTGGCACAACAGTTGTAAACAAGACTGTTACCAGGCAAGCAGGGATGATGGTCACAGGATTAGGAACGTCTCCCATCCCCAACAGATGCTGCTGCTAACAACAAGACTCTTTGCAGACATGTATCATCAATCTGGTAAAATGTGAAAATGTCTTCAATGAATCCTTCATATTTTAGCTTTAACTTAACTTTTCATCTTCTTAAACTAAGCTTTTGAAGTTACTGTAAAATATATTGTTGAAATGGTCAACCTAAGAAGCATCCCTTATTGGGGAGAAAACAATAATTAGGTGTCTGAATTTAGGCACTGACAATACATAAAAGAGACAATTAAATCAATATGGTAATTGTAATTGGTTTATTAAACATGAATTTTATATAATACAATTATTTTTAACTGCATCAACAAAAAAGAATTAGGTGTACATTCTTAGAAATACATATTGTCTGTAGATAAATATTTTGGGATCATTAATATTTCTGGTTCCTTCTACCAATTTCTGTTTATAGCATTCTATTTTATCTTCCTTGATAGACCAAGATCACACATATATATATTTACCATTTCATTCTCCTTTTATTTCCATTCATAACATCTTTTAGCTTATTCTTCTCATGGTGCATTCTCAACCCTATATTTAATCAAGATTTTTAAAAATTACTATCAAATTCACAAACACTTCCTTAATCCAAAGAATTTTTCCACTGCAATAATCATCAGATTCTGATCAAAAGCTTTGGCATTCCTCTTTGATAACACTGAGTATCTGCAAGATAGGATTCCCTCCAAACCTACTAGCCAAAAGTTTTTTCTCAGATCTAGATATTCTTACTAATCTACGCTTATTGTATCTTTCTCATAACTGTTCAGTGTCAGTGAAAAATCTCAAACTAAAAGACAGAAATGTTTATTTTTATAATTCAATGTATGCATGGATAAAATTTGGTTAGTGATGATGTTTGATCTAAATTAAACCTCTAGGAGTTGCTTAGATATGTGTCTAATAATGATTCATTTAGTATTTATTATAACATTCATCCATTTGAAAATAGGAGCTGACAGTAACATCAGCTAGGGGGGAAAGATATTTTTCCAAGATTTTAAAATACACTCACCTCCACCAAAAGGTCCCCATATGACTCGGCGGATGGATTTCACCCAGTCTTCCATATCATTCTGGGTGCTCGCCATGAGGAGGTAACTCTCATGATGTGCTGTCATCCGATCTCGATCGCCTCCTGTAAAAAGACAGTAACACCTGAGTGCGCGTTCAGCCGGAGATCCCCCATCATCAGCCTCCTTGGGAATCCCTGAAACACAGGCTGTGCATAATGCAGAGATAAAGTCAGCACCACATTCTACCCAATGACTTGAAAATATTTACCATGGTTTAAGAATGGGAAAAAAAAAAAAAATCCTCTTAAAAAGGAAAGACTCTTATGTTTCCAGAAAGAAGCTGGAGAACAAATGTCATTCCCCAAACAAAGTCTGGTTTTTTGTCCTAGCAACAACACATTCGCCTGCATTAACTCATAATCCAATTTATTCACACTGAGCTGCTGAATAGAGGGAAAGAGCAAAGGCAAAGTGCAAGATGGAGACCTAGGAAAAGTGATCAAGGAAGCTTGGATTTTAGTTTGAAGCAGGTTCCAAAGAGTCTGAGAGATCTTCCCCTACCTCTCTGTCCTGCAAGGCAAACCTCTTCTCTCTCGGATCACACCTTCAGGAGAGCTAACAAAGAGCAAGAAGGAAGAGGCAGCCACAGGCTTGGCCAGGCACAAAGGCCAAACGACAGCTCAGAAGGCATCACACCCCAGGAAGAACTTTAGGAAACTCTGGTGGTGCCTCCATGCAAGAGGCTGGTGGCTTCTATATTTTCCCCCCCAAGGAACAACCTATACTTTAAAGCCTTTGTAATTTTTTATGTCAACTATGAACTACTAGGCTTTTGTAGTAGGTGATTTAATTTCTCAAAAATATTTTATAGAGCATTTAAATTTGCCTGGCTATTTAATTTTCTCATTTACAAAACAGGGATAACCATATATGTACCGAGACATATTAATAGTCTTCCTTACATCTTATTGTATGCTTAAAAGAATATTTCTGAAGACAAGTCTCAGTGACTGCACTGCTTCATTCTCTTTGAAAATTAATTATAGTGTTGTTCACAAAAAGAGTAATTAAGGAAATGTACCAGGAAATATATAACTGCATTCTGATCATATTTTTACATTATCCTGTTTTCTAAGGTACTCAAATGATATACCACATTTAATATTCACTATGGGTTGTAAACTTGCAGCCTTGGATTGAGTCAATCCCTTTCTAAGTGTTTCATTTGGTTAATACATAGTTTGTTTTTAAGTGACTCTGAATGCCTTTATAAGAGCTTGCAGGCTTCAATTTGTAACAGGCCCCACTCCTCCCTATTGTTTCACACCCCACCTAGTTCACACATGCTTGTTACAAGCTTGAAATCTAAAGACAGTTGTTTGTAACTTCTGGATTCTATACAAATGCCTTAAACTGAAAAGTATAACCGTTCAAGCATTCATATAATTTATAGAACAGATATAAGTCAGAGAAATGAAAAACTTTAGGCCAACTTGAAGCCAAGTCGCCTAACTTGAATTGGGGTTTTAAATTTTAAAATAACTGAATGAGATTAGCAGGGGAGAAGTTAAAAGACCACGTCAAAGAGGTTTTCTAATATTTACAAACCTCCTGAATAAAGAGTACAAGCATTCCCCCATAATAGAGAACCTCTCAATATTAAGGAAACAATGACCCTCTTACCCCTCTAAGTCAACCATCATATTAAGCAACTTGTTTATGAAAAATCATAGGTCAAGAGTCAGAGAAAATTCACCTGGAATTGAAATTCTATCTTATATTAGCTCTTTGATTTCTAGGAAGTCATATAACTTCTGTAATCTAGTATCATTAATCATATTTTAGAAAAAATAATACCTAATAGTAAAATTTTTATGAGAATTAAATGAAATACAGTACTTATAAATACTAGCACTATACTAGGCTAAAATAGAAATTCTGAAATATTAATTCCCTGGTATCTGTCTCCCACCCCTACCAATGCCAAAAGAACATTTATATTAAATTGATTCATAGATTTTATATGTAATAAGTGCTTGGCAACAAATAGTCAATAGTACACATATACAAGGATTTAAAATGTTATCTTTCTTTGATATATATATACATAAAGATGGGTATTACAATTATTTAGCACATGTGTGTAAATATAAAGTATACTGATGTGCATACTCATGGCTGCATCATGTACAAGTGGCAGAACTAACTAAATAACAAAGGACAAAGATGCTTCAATTAACATTGCACAGTATTAAAATTTTATTCTGATCCACTTATACTAAAGTACTGGACCAAGCAAAAAAAACAACACCATTTTGAAATAGAATATTTTAATTATTGACTTAGCCTGAAGAATTCTTAGCAATTCAGACAGCAATTTCCTGCTGTGGCACTCCCAGCCTAGGTAGAATCAGCCTTGTAATGAGAGTAAATGACAGCCACCAGAGTGTTTCTGTCTGACAGTGAGGAAGAAAAGAGAATGATAAGCACAACTGGCCATTATTCTGGGACTTTTCATTTGATTCTTTATCTCTGCCAGTGGTGCCATGTGTCTGACCCTGAATCTCATTTAGACTGCCAATCACAGATATGAAATTTCATCTGTGAATTGCACCCTTGGATATAGAGCTTGATTCTTCAGTGTATTAGCAAGAGAGAGGCAAATATTTGGAAAAACGTCCTCTTACGAGTCCTGGTTTAAATACAGACTCATCACTAAGCATTTTAATGGAAACAATTGAAGACATTTACATAGATATGAACAAAATACTCTGTACTAAAATATATGACTTCTAACTGAAAAAGCCATCCATTCTAAAGCATAATTCCTCAGTTCTAAGAGCCTGGAACTTACTTTGCAATTGAAGGGGCTAAAAACTGTCTTTTTAAATCTATGATTCAATAAATGAATAAACTAAAATGTTGACTTTCAACCATGCAGATAAAGTTTCACTTTATTGAGATTTGACCATTTGTGGATCTAAAATTCTTTCAAAAGCAACAAAGAAGAAATTGTAAAAGTCAGCCTTAAGACCCAATTAGTTTAGTATTGAAGGGAGAGTGTCATAGGTATCTTTAAACCAGATATTTATATGTAATATAAGCCAGTACACATTTTTCTTTCAAATTCTGCTTGAACATAAATATTTATGCAGTTTTTTCCTTTTAAATACTGCTTAAATGATGGTGGTTTTTCACACATTTTAAAGGGCACAGTGTTTCAGAAAATTTTATAGATCTTTTTGACATTAATGTGGGTTTGTTGTAATACTTTGATACTAATGTTAGCACTTCAAGCATTTGTGATTTTAAGCTAACTAAGTAGGTCATGCCATTCGATTTTACTTGCTTATATAATAAAAATAAGTATATATTTCATTAAGATCTTCTGTATATTTTCATTTGATATGATTTTTTCCCAGAAATAAAATATTCTCTGAAGTAAAATAATTACTCTACATGATTAACACTTGTAAAACTTAAAAGGTAGATTAAGAAATACTTCATGAATTTAATAGACTGAACACAATAAAAAATTAAAAGGTAGGTTAAAGACACAAGAAATTCAAAGAAGAATAAAAATATCTATTATTCATATGAAAAGTTCAACTCCTCTAGTAACTACAAAATGACTTAAAAGATAATATTTTTGATAAACAAATTTATAAAGAAATTTTAACTTTTTAAGAGAAATGTTGGAAATGGTATGCCAGAATAAGTGTGCTCATTGCTTATATGTATATGAAGAATATTCATTATGATGGAATATCATCCAACCACTAAAATATGACTTTGAAGATTACTTACTAACATGAGTTTTCATTACACAAAACCAAAATACAAATTTTATGTATTTTATTATATCAATTTTCATATAGACAGAAAGCCATATAAATAATATACTAGATTGAAATACACAATAATTTTAACAGTGGTGCTCTCTGAATGGTAGGGTTGGAATTTTGTTTTTATTTTTTGTTCTGCTTTCCTTTTGTACTTTCCTGCACTTTCCAGATGTTCCATGATGTGTTACTTCATAATGCATATATTATTCTGGATGTTATACTATGTATTATTTTATAATCAGAAAAAAATCATACAAATAACAAATGATAGAAATCATATAGTCATGAAAGCACTAAAAAATAAAAAGCCAAGGTTGGCTGGAAGGTAATTATCAATAATGTCAATCAGTGCTGCTTAAGATTGTTCACTTTGTATTCTCATTAATTTAGCTATAAAATCTTCTCCCTCTTTCCCCAAATTCTGATCATGGAGCACACCTTCAATGGACCTTTTGGGACAAGAGAACAGTATTGCTCAGAGTGTCTACTGTATCATATAACTAGGACTTTCTCGATAAGAAAAGGGATCGCTCCTGTGGTGTGCGTTACCTTTCTAAAAATTATATCTAAAGAAAGGTTTTACTGAATTCATTATATGGGAGATTCCAGAAATAGTTACCAAAGTAAATTTTTATTATTTTTCACTGGAGGAAAATAATTTTAAACTGCTGGTAAATGTAAGAACGAAAAAGCGAAACATTTCTCAGAGGTGATATACTTATGCCAGTGTCATTTTGGGGAAACACAATTTTAAAAGTATAGAGTGAATTATTTGTTTATATTTAAATTTTAGAACAAGTTGTCCAAGGAAAACTTATCTGTAGACTTTTGAGTTAGCTCTG
Source organism: Tolypeutes matacus (assembly GCA_026826555.1). Lineage (NCBI taxonomy): Eukaryota > Metazoa > Chordata > Mammalia > Cingulata > Chlamyphoridae > Tolypeutes > Tolypeutes matacus. Next base: position 2,177,392 of record JAKSZT010053779.1, on the reverse strand, counting down.
AACAGAGTTTACAGACAATTCATAGTACAGCCCTGAGGACATTTCAATGAGTTCCTCCAATGCTGTTAATACTTTCATGGATGAAATGTTCCCTCACTCCCAATTCCAAATCAGGTCAAAACTACCATACATTTGATTACAGCTTAAAGAAGTATATTTTAATGTCCTCAGTAGATTTATTAGTTTTCCCTTATATAAGTGTAAGCTCTAGTTTCCTTAAGCCTACCTTTCCTCAAAAATGAGTTTAAACTGATAAAGACAGATACTACATTTAGTGTATTTTTTTCTGTAAATCTAAAACTTCTCTAAAAATAAAGTTGATTATTACCAAAAAAGTTAAACCTATAAAAAATAGTTTATATCTCTCTTGGTAGTGGAACTCTAATGATAAATTGCAAGATTTAAAATAAATTCTGAAATATAGCAGAGAAAAACTTCTGAGCTGGAAAAACATTTCTTCTCTTTTATGGAGAATGACACTTGGAAAACAGCCAGCATTATGTGAAGTACAAGCAACAAATTATAGGCATCAATGGGTATTATCACTCTTATAATAAATAACAAGAACAATAATAAAATAGCACATAAGTCACAATGTCCCATTCAAAATCATATTTAACTTTGTCATATTAAGTTTTGCATATTGTAGAGATTTTATCATCTGAAAATTAAGAGTTTTGCTTATTGATTTATTTCCAAGAATTTCTTAATCATTAAATGTTTGACCTTCAGAAGGGCATGCATGCTTTAATCAATAGCAAAAGCTACATTACTCTGCGATGAGATTTTTGAATATTTAAAAATCTCTAAGTCAGAAAATGAGAATTAATTAAGGGCTCAGTGGCAGTAACTGTCAGTACCACAACAGACAGTTTCAGTCAGTACCACAACAGCCACATTACTAAATGATGTCCTACATTCTAAGAAAATTAGTGCTACATTTTAACACAAGTAATTTATAATACTGTCTTATATATTTCTTATATCTCCAACTATATCATAATCTCCTTGTGAGAAGGAATCATTGTATAACACATAGCTCATTTATGCTTAATCATAATGCAGCTATAAACAAACACTATTAACCAATTATAGATTGATTAGTATCTACTAATTATGATAGGTTTCTAATAATTAAATTTAGAAGTGATTTGCTGGGATTCTACTTAGCTACAGTATTGGCCTAACAATTCTATACTTTACAATTACTACTGACTTACCTTTCCTTAAACTTCACTAAAAAATTGGTCAAAAATGTGTACACTCAAGCAAAAATATCACCTGGATCAAATTTCAAATACAAATATATGCTTATAAAAAAGTATTGCAAAGTGGTTAAGAACAGGAACAGTGAAGCCTGACCCCTTAGGTCCAAATTAGTCACTTACTAGTTGGGAGATCCCTCATCTTTAATGGAGGGTGAAAATAACACATTCCATATAGGATTAATGATAATTAATTGAATGACTAATACCATGTGACAGTTTGATGCTTTTTGTGGACCCCAGAAAAGATCATGTTCTTGGAGCTAATCCCTTCCTGTGGGTGTGGGATCCTTTGATTGGATTGAATTCAGATGGATGGCCTTTGATTGGATTGCTACATTGAGACATGACCCAGTGTGGGTGTTGGTCCTCCTGCTGGCATCCTTTATAAATGGAGGACTGAAAGCAGAGGCGCACAGAGAAAATGTGGCAGAGACAGAAACCCCAAGAGGCTGGAAGAGACAATGCCCAGAGGAGAGGGGAGAGTAAAGCCATATTCTTGACTGCCCACAGCTGAGCTTGGGGAAGAAGTACTTCTGGAGGAAGAGGTAGAGACCCAGACTGGCAGAACTGCTATTGTGTCTTGCCACGGGGCAGGAGTCCAGGATCGCCAGCAGGCAACCTTTGGTGAGACATCATCTGTGCTAATATCTTGATTTGGACATTTTCACAGCCTCAGAACTGTAAGCTTCTAACTTAATAAATTCCCATTATAAAAGCCAAGTCATTTCTGGCACATTGCTCCTAGCAGCTTTTAGCAAACTAAGACATATCATTAAGTACTTTGAATGGTGCTTGGGACATAGGATGCTTTACTGTTATTATTGTTGCTATGTACAATATTTTGAGCCTAAAAGTTTTCTATAAGTTAAATATTTATAAATTGAAACCTTAAAACATTGGAAGATAGCTTAGGTTTAAAAAAATAGTATTCTGTTTATATTTGTAAGTAAAAGTCCTTGATTTATTTTCAGGTACATCTAAGTTTTCATATATTGACCATGCAATTAAAAAGGACAATTTTAGTATACTTATTTTATAATGACTGCTGAAACTTTTAAAACCTTAAATTGGCTAATTTTTATTTCAAATATTTTTACATTTCTTGGACTCACTCGTTCAAAAAGCACACTATTGGGAAATGGATGTAGCTCAAGGAATTGGGTTCCCATCTACCATATAGGAGATCCAGGGTTCAATTCCCAGGGCCTCCTGGTGAAAGGCAAGCTGGCCCATGTGGTGAGCTGGTGCAGCAAGATAACATAAGAAAAAGAAACACAGAGGACAGACAATAAGAGACACAGCAGACCAGGGAGCTGAAGTGGCGCAAGAGATTGAGCACCTCTCTCTCACTCCAGAAGGTCCCAGGATTGGATCCCCGTGCCACCTAAAGAGAAGACAAGCACAGAAGAACACACAGAGAGCAGACAGCGAGCACAAAGCAATGAGGGAAGGGGAGTAGAAATAAATAAATAAATCTTAAAAAAAAAAAAAAAAACGATGAGTCTCTTGCAGACAGCATATACTTGGGTTATGCTTTTTTAAATGCTTAGCACATTAATTATAAGAAAACTATTGCATTTTGTATTTTTGTTTTCCAATTACAATGGCCAGGCATTCACATCTCAATTTAATACCAACAATATATTTTTACCTTCATTGGCTCCGAATCTAGTCAATTCCATCTCGGCATCTAATTAAATTCTTCTGATCAAAACTTCATGAAATAAAGCTACAACATTTCCTTGGAAGAGCCAAAGTCTAGAATTTAGGACGCTTTCTAATTTAGTTTAGCTTAGATTAGGAGACCAATGGATTCATCATAATAACTGATTAATTGATATAGGAGGAAGGTGGAAAGTATAATGCTTACATTCAGATCAGAATTACTAAAACAAGAATAGTTAGGGTGAAAGTTATAGATGGATCTGCAATGGAAAACAAATCCCAATTCAATAATCTACAACTTATAGCAAATGGAATGTTATTCGTGGTCAAAGAAGCAAGGCAGAAAATTTGTTGTCTTGCATGAATCTAAAATTAAAAACATTTTCTATCAGAAAGTCCCTTAATGGCATAGATGATGACTTGAATATTGAAGAAAATTTATGAGGAATATAGGAACTCTTAATGAGTGTTGAAACAAAAATAGGAAGCCCTGAAGAACATAACAAAGGGAAAAGAGATTGACCTTTATATTCCCCACAAACATGGTGTAACCCTTCAGATTTTTTTCTCAAAGTGTGATGGAAGTGTAGTGCATATTCCTGGGTAATTGGAAGCAGCAGAGGCATCACATGGAACATGTTAGAAATGAAAATTCTTGGGCTCCATCCCAGAAGAACTGAATCAAAACTCTGACGGTGGGATCTAGCAAGCTGTGGTTTAAGAACCCTAACAGGTGATACTGATGCATCATAAAGCTTGAAAGCCACTTTATTTAGCAAGTAGTAAGTGGAATCTGCTATATCAGGAAGAGGCTATAAATTTGAGAATTTATGTGTTTCAATCACACTCATCCTATTAGCTTATATCCATGTCTGGTTCTTTCAGTGACAGCTGTTCACCTAAGAAGTACAAAGCTCTGAATTTATGGATCATATACCTTATCTAATTGATCATTTGCATTGTAAACGATTAACACTCTGAAACTAGTTTTGCAAGGACATACCATTCAAATTGGGATTACTGAGACTAGCCAATTCCTGGGTCTTTTGCATTAGATTCCACACTTCTACCGAAGCAAACATAGGACTTTACTTGTTTGCATTTGAACAGAAGTTCATTGTATATCTTTTCCCTGATGCACAGTTTGATGAGTTAAAAAACCAAACATTGAATTTGGGGAGGCATGCCACTTTTGAAGATCTAGATTAGAAAGTTGAAATCCATTTCTAAAATTCCCTCCTACCCCCACTCCTTTTATTGTTTTTCACTACTACACATCTGCATAACTAATGGTAAATAAAGTCAGCTGACATTTGCGGAGTGATTAACAACTTACAAATTTTATATCCATTGATTCATTTGTTTTTTTACAAGAATCCTATGTGGGGGATAAAGTAGCTAGAATAGAGAAAGAAGTTCAAGAGTGGAGGGGATGGGGGCACTTTAACATTTAGAGATCGGGAAAAGAAAGAAGAATAAGCAAAGTAGATTGAGAAGGAGCAACCAGTAGGGTAGGAAGAGAAAGTAGAGAGTTGGATCTCAGTGGCTGAGTGAGCAAAGTGGTCAACCGATCCAAATGCTGTTGAGAGGCCAAATAAATGAGGACTAAGGCTAAACTTCTGGATTTGGGAAAACTGAGGTCACTAGATTAGGTAACATGGAGGTCATTGGTGACCTTGAAGGAGCTATTTCAATTGAACAGACCAGCACAAATAGAATTCTGACTGGAGGTCATAAGTTTATGGAGAAGAGAAAATAGAGGCAACTGGTATAAACAACTCTTCTAGACATTTTAGTGTATAGAAAAGCAGAGAAATATGGCAATGTGGGTGGATGGGAAAGTTGTGAGAACAAGGGGGTGTTAAGATGAGATAAATTACAGAATTTTTATATGCTTTTAGGAATTATTCACTGGAGAAGAGAAAAGCTGATAATGTAAAATTCATCCAAATTTCTTTACAGCTAGGCTTAAAAGCTCTCACTCTCCTCAAGATCTTTAATAAGATCCAACGATTAATATAATTGATTTTTCCCAAAATTCATTATTTTAAAAATACTTTAAAAACATACAGAAGGTAATAATTGAAAGTAAGGAAACTAGCATTGAGCAGCTATTTCTTCACAGCTCTGCCTGGGACCATGGAAGAAAGGGGTTAAAGCTATAAATTGTATTTTAAAATTAAATTTTACAATTTTTATTTGAACAATATGCACTGTTTACTCACTAGGAGATTTTCAGCAATTTAATTTAACTGGGACAATTTCTTTATTGACACATATACTAATCATTCAGTTTTCCATAGCAGCAGTTTTATAAACTGTGTTTAGAGATATTCAAAAGAACTGACATTTTAAAGTAAAATATACATTTAACATAGATAGATCAAATTTAAATTATTCCACTCAATAAATGACACCTAGTGATTATAACAATAGTGCAAAATTAAGAAAAACTCTTTGATTTCAGTTTGAATTTTGTTCTATGTGACTAAAATTAACTTTACAACCAGGACAGCCTAACTGTTCAATGTTCTTTTTTCTCCCACAGTTTATATCTAGATTTTCTGCATTTTATGGGCTTTGATGTATAGGTTTGGGAAGGCACGATCTAAAATTTGTCATAGGGATCTGGAATTTGAGCTCCACCTTTTAGGCAAAGGCAAGAGCTTCACAGAGCACACAATATTTGTATAATGGGTAAAAAAAATAACACTGACAAGGACATTGGTGTTTTAGGAGTGTTATCATTTCTATGAAGGATACCAGGATACCTGGGAATATTTTCCTAATTCAACTAATATAAACACATTACAGACTAACTGAATAATTAGAATTTCATTTAGTGTAAGTTGTTTTCTGCAGGATTTTGAAGAGTCTCTATGGTTCTGCTGATCATTCCTTAACCTATGTCTGGAGGTAAGGATCTCTTCTAATTGCTCTTTCCTGATTACAACTAACCCTGGGACCCTACAAAGGGAGTGGAGGCCTGAAGGTCACATTTTGTTCAAAACTACTATACCAATGTTAAGATATAGTAGTAAATTCCTTTTTCTAAAAACAATTTATTGAAGTATATCATTCATCATGAACATACATAAACTATAAGTGTTCAGTAAACATCATGAACTTACAAAACAAACATGCATAACATCATACAGGGCTCCCACACATCACCCTTCCACAAACACCCTGCATTGTTGTGAAACATTTATCATATCATGAAAGGGCATCGTCAAAGTATCACTATTAACTATAGTCCATATTTTCCTCCCCTATACATTTTCTTAAGGATTTATTTATTTATTTACTTTTATCCATTTTTACCACCACCCCCCCCCCGCATTTTTGCTGTTTCTGTGTCCATTCACTAGGTGACTCTGTGTCCGTTTCCTGCCCTCTCTTCTTATTCTTCTCCTCCTGTCTTCACTGGGATTTGATCCTCAGAACCTCTGATGTGGGAGAGAGGCGTACTACCGCCTGTACCACCTTAGTTCCTGGTTTTTCAGCGTGTCTCGTCTTGGCTCTCCCTTTCGTCACTCTCCTGTTACGTCATCATCTTGCTGTGTTGCTCGCGGGGCCTGGCAGCGCACCTGCGTGCAGGGCCTGGTGGCCCATGTGCCTTCTATATTTTCTTTTTTTTTTTTCTATCGAGAGGTCCTGGGGATCAAACCCAGGTCCCTCCATATGGGAGACAGATGCCCAACCATTTGAGCCACATCTGTCCCCCTGTTATATCTCTTAAGGTTGACCAAATATACCTAGAGTTACAGTCTTTTCCCATACAGGATGGTCATATAATAAATCAGGCTTAGTTTATCACCAGCATTCCAAAAACCAGACCTAGGGAGAAAAACTAGGTCTGGGGACACATGCATGGCTTCTAATAGTGAATGTTAGCCTACTCTGATTATCACAAAATCAGGACAGCAAGAATACTTGCATAGTAGTAAATTCTTATAAAGAATATTATGCCTTATCTGCTTCTTAATCAAAGCCCTTCTATACAAATTTAGAATGGTTAACATTGTCACAAGAGCTGAGCAGACCTTTCCCTTTTTAATGCTCATAATGGTGATATAATTGATTTTTAGATAATTTCTTTTAGATTAAATACATTTGAATACCCAAATGTAATTACATTGTGGTGAATTATAAATAATTTCATCTATTCCTTAAAACATGACTCCTTGTAATGGGACTTCTTAATTCTGGTCTTATATGTATCTTAATTTTAAAAAATTATTTTCAAATTTTATGTATTCAAATTTTCCACTACTTCTGATGGATCAGTACATTAATTTTCTATATCATCACTATAACATCCTTAAAATTGTGGTTAGTCAGATATGAAAAATGATTTTAAAAAGGGTGTAGAATAATTACTTGATAAGGAGATTATTTAAAATTGGAATGTGGCATACATGTACATAATCCATTCAATAAAAATTAATTTTTGAATGGTTAAGGGAAAAACATTTGTGAAAACTAAATCTTTGGCCATAAAAGGTTGGTAAGTACTCATATGCTTGGGAATGTTTTATTAGATCTCTAAGTCTGTCTTGGGAGGTGATAGAAGTGCTTAGGAGAATTAAATGTATTTTTATATGGTTTATAATGACTCAAGGATCTCAGCTGGTATATAAACAGTGTTTAAATATCTAGGAAAATCCACATTGTCAAATTCATAAGTTAGCTGAACTTTATCCATAAACAAAAGTTATTTTTAATTGTAACACAAAATGTACTAGATTAATAAATAAAATAAGAAAAATAGTAACTAGAATTGAAGGCTCAGAAAACTCTAAGGTTCTATAGCTTTAATTAATGCAATTTTAATTTAAATACAGGTAGTATTGAAGAGTGCTTGTCTAACACAAAGTTCCCCCATTCCCCAGAAAATTTTTAAAAAAGCAATGTTCAATTGGCACCAATTAGTTTTAATGCCCAGAAATATATATAATTCATCTTACCAAGAGAGTAAACTTCTTTCCTTTAACTTCAATTTGATCTTGCTAATTTTGTCAGAATTATTATAGAAGGGTTTTCATGGGCATTAAAAAATATTTTATAATTTTAGATGATATCAAGTAAGCAAATGGATGAAAATCTGAAATTCTGCCTTAAAACTGACTCCTAATAAGCATTTGAAGCAACTAGAAGTATATTTACAGTGTCTTATGTTTAAAAAAAAAAAAAAAAAAAAGATTACTCATAACAAATGAGAACTAGCCAAAGGGCTCATAAAATTGAAAAAAAAAAACACCTTTAAATATTTTAGGAACTCCTTTCTACTCCTCAACATAATCTACAACTTCTAAAATCTTAAAATTCGTGGCTGGCCTTAGCAAGTGACATACACACTCAGGACAACAGAGTGTTCAAAGTTCTCATAATCACCCAGTTATCAACAAATATAATTTAGAAAGTCACCTAGCATCTACAGGAATTTTGAATAATTGAATCCAAATGGGAACTTCTTAAAATTAAAGAGGAAAAAAGTCAAGGTAAATCTAGAAAAAGCTACCAAATCTTTTACATTTTTATTCATTTCTTATTATATATTATATTTTATATCTAATACAAATATCTACTTTGAATTCTTAAAGCTCTACAATTTTCTAGATATCTGCAGTAAATTAAAATTTGATCTTGCCAGCTGATGGTCTAATGCCATGCATTTCATAATTTAAAATTGATGAGTAATCAGCTAAATCTATAAATCCATTCAATCCAGAATACCACCATTCATTAACATTTAATGAACACCCATGGGAGTATGTAGTAGTGTTAGAAGTCAGTAAACCAGTTATTTGGGGGTGTCTTGTCTGACTCATATATAATTACCAACCTAAATCCAGCCAAAATGAATACAGATTGGCAGATTGAGGCAAATTATTAAACTAAAGGCAAGATTCCTAAATAACATCCAATGAGAGATAGTACAGTGTTTTTCAGATATAATGTTAGAGATTAGAAAGCTGCCAAAGAGGTTATGGGTGTGTGCTATCTTTCTTGATCTTATCTATGGAGCTAGGGTGTAGGTGTAAAAGGAAGTGATACACACACACACACACACACACACAGGCCTACATAAACAAACACCAGGATTAAAAAAGAAAAGCCATATAAAGCCAGTTATTTACTGAAAAGGATGTTTTATAGTTGAAAGCAAGATTAAATCAAGGTCACTGATTTCTCTTCAATAACAGTCCATGAACACCTCAAAGTCAATAAACTCAATACTTTAGATAATGGAAAAATCTGACCCTATTCAGAAGATCTGAAAAAAAAAACAAGACTGCTTGAAACCTTTCATTTCAAAAACAGATCTGGAAAAACAGTGAATTACATTGTCTAGCTATAATAGTTGTTAAGATAGAGTTGTTGCATAAATTGATAGAGAATTGGAGAATTACCTGGCTCCATTCATTAAATGTCTTTACTTCTTGCTCTTTAATATTCAAAAAATCTAGAACCCAAATAAATACCATATAGGAAAGACCATTTGATGGTTTATAATATACTACAAAGGCAGAACTGAGCAAAAAACAGGGAAAATATTTAATACCAAAATTAAATGCCAGAAGAGAACAACCATCAAAGAGAAATAGTGGGATTGCTTACCAGGTATTACAAATGATCCACCACCCAAGGCGTCAGTTATTATCTGGCTTCAAGTTGGAAATGCTATTTTGTTTATGTTTTTGTTTTGATCTCTCTGGGTTAAATCTGTAGTTACCCTGCCTAATAACAAGTTATTACCTTGTAAGCCTAGAATGAGAATTTGGAAACAACAGACTCAGACCTCAGAGTGCTCCTAATAAATAGGCAAAATGCTCACTGCTTTGAATATATCATCTCATTTAATCCTCACAAACAATCTGTGAGGTGGGCTAACTACGCCCACTTTACAAATGGCAAAACTGAGCATCAGAAGGGTTTCACTCACTTCCTAACATCACATAGATGATAAATGCCAGAGTTGGAGTTTGAATAGGTTTCTGTTTGACCCCAAAGCCCAACTTATTTTTCCCACTATTTCTTTCATAGGGAATTCTATCATATGGGATTCTTTCATAGGGAATGTTCTGCTTTTTCATGACCCTGTTCTCTCATTCTTCCTTTATTCAATGGTATCTTGAATCATCTTGCCAAAATGAAAAGCCTTGCTGGCTCACCAAGTAAAGTTGGTCCGTCCTTCCCTGACTATGGTAGCACTTTGCACATATTTCTGGCATAGCATATATCACATTATTTTGTAATTACAGTAGAGTGGCATCATACATTTACTTTATTGAATTTAATTATATATGCTCAGTCAAATTGAAACAAACCTATCCAAAGGCCACAATAACAGCAACAAGTCCTAAAGACTAAGGAAATAAGAGGGAGGGCCTTCTGCCTTCCATTGTGTTCCATGAGCATGGATGGAAGCTGCAAATGTGCTGTTGGACTCAGTTCCCATGTTGTTTCCAGCATAATCTCACCATGCAGGGATTACAGACCGGCATTTTTCAAAGTACACAGCCCCTAAGCCATTCATTTGGTACTCATCCAGAAAAACAGTAGTCCATTCCAACAATGGAGGGAAAACAGGCTGTACTGAAAGATGGCATACTGGTTTCCAAACTAATACTTTCCTAAGGAATTTTCAGGGTAGGTAATTTTGATTTTTGCAATTTCTGCAATACACACTGATTTTGTCACATAATGACATCATAAGAAGCAGCTTTTCTACATTTGCTAGTGCATCTCTCTCAATTGGATAGTATATACTTGTGGTAGATTGAATCATGTACCCCCAAACAAAAGACATATTCTTAATCTTAATTCACATTTCTGCAGATATGAACCCATTTTTAATTAGGACCTTTTGAAAATATTATTAGTTAAGATATGGACAACTGAATTAGGGTGGGTCTTACTCCATGTAACCAGAGACATTTAAAGAGAGAAAATTTGGATGTAGTCAGTCGAAACAAGAAACTGGAAGGAGCCAGATGTAGAATCCAGAAGTCAGAGAACAGCACAGAGGAGACCATGTGAGAGAGGCAGAGATGCCAGCCAAGGTGCCAAACAGTTAAGAGCCAAGGATTGCAGCAAACCAGCTCCAGAATGCTACCGACTCTGGGGAGAAAGCATGGCCTGTTGAGACCTTGATGTTGGACTTTTAGCCTTCAAAGCTGTGAGACAATAAATGCCTGTTGTTTAAGCAAACATATGGTGTAATATTTGTCATGGCAGCTCTGGCAAACTGAGACGATACTATAAGAGTTGGAGTTGTTCTTGCTTATGCTTATAATACTGGATCTAGCACAGTGCCTGGCTCAGCAACTTTTTTTGATTTGTTTGATTGATTAGTGGATTAGTCAGTAGACTGTAAAGCAGACAGTACTCCCATAGTCTTCCCTCAAGGTGTCAGGGAACTTGTGCCATGCCAACCACTCTAGCCTGCCACAGCTTTCACACTTTTTTCCTACTTTCCTCACAAAAATATCACTATTCTGTGTCTTATTTCCAGAAAGTTAAATAAATTAATGTATGCAATAAGAAATAAGGTATTCATTACTTAATACAATACTTCTAAAAATTTGACTTTTATAGCAAGTGCCCTATGAAATCTCAGTACTTGAAATCACAAGTAGCCCTGGATAGGGGTCAGAAGCTTCAAATGAAACTAGGATGAAATGATCATTTAGGTAGTTACTACCTGTGTGGCTTTAAGCATATTGGTGAGCTTGTCTGAGCCTCAGTTTCCCCATTTGTAAAACAGAGCTGATGGTGCCTAGATTGTCTCAAGAATTATGTAACATAAGCATTTAAAGATCCTAACACAGTGCCTGGACCATAGAAAATGTTTATTAGTAAATCATCATCATCATCATTTTTAATTATTTAAAAGAACAGTGACCTTAGTGGTACAAATTTTCTAGTATCAGGGCAGGTTCCTGTAAGAGGGAAAGTGCTGAGTATCTTCAACATGTCCCTCCAAATACATCCTTTGCACTTTTCCACCCAGCTCCCCTGTCAGGGAGACAAACTTGTATAGATGGTATCAGCGGATTCCCATCCCTCTAGCTACCCATTGCATTTGGCCAATATGGAGGCATGGCAGGAGATAAGAGGGAGAAAGAAGATCGGGGTACTTATTTCTCTGGCTCCTTAGCTCTGGGTTTGCGGTGGGCTGGCTGTGTACCTCTGTCTAAAATCAGTGGTCTTCTCCAGGAGACTCCACTTACAGAGATTTAAGACTGCTAACAGTTCTTTCACTAATGTCAGACCCTGGTTACTACACTATTGCTTGCAATTCTCCTATATTCCACTGCTTTTGTAAGTAATCTTTTTGGATTAAGTAATCTTTTAGAGACCATCTTTAAATTATCCTAATTGGAGTATGTCATCTTTTTCCAGTTGGGAATTTGATCAATACAGTTAAATTTGGATAAGTGATACAGTTTGAACCTTTAAATCACAATATTTTCCTCATTCCTATACACCTAGCAACCTTGGTGTAAAAGGAAGAACATAATAAACTCACAGTTAGTTTAATACTATCCCTACTTACATTTTATATACTTTCAGAACTATCATTTCACTGTGATGACTGCAAAAGGAATATATGATATTCTCTATATACCAGGACATTTTGTCCTCGTTAAGGAGACAAGGCATGAAATGAGGAAATTTATAAAGAAAGCATGAACTGAACACATTCAGGTGCAAACATTTATCATACAGAGAGGAATAAGTATTATATAATACAAAGGTAGAAATAAATATTTACTTATATTCACATCAGGGAAGATGTTCTAGAAACAGGGGGACTTAGAAAATACTTGAATAAATAATCCCAAGTCGAAGTGATGTTGCAGATGTGGAGAGGAACATAAGCTTAAGTGGGGCTTGGTGTGAATGCCTGCTTGAAGACCTGGCTCAGATGTCTCTTCCGCAGTGAATCCGTGTCTCAGTTTGAGTTGGCTCATATCTGCTGCTCTGGACTTCGTCCAGCGTATGTCCAAGTTCTGAGAGATTCTCCCCAAGAATCTCTTTTATCCTATTTCCCTGCACCTTCTTAGCTCTTGCTGTACATTGCCATCTCTTTCTAGGCTCACAGTTTACAGGTGCCAAACAGTTAAGAGCTATGGATATAAAGATGATTAACACGTTTTTTTGTCCATTAGCAAAATGTCATCTAGTAGGGAAGATAAATAAGTATATGAACTTTTAAATCCTAATCCCCAAAAGAGCAGGTCAAATATAACCCTCCACACACATACATGTACAAACACACATGCACACACACAAACACACATACATACAATATATACACATACACACTCACACATAAACATGTACATACATATATGTGTACACACATGTATACTTTTATGTATCAGTTAGGATATGAGCTAATAGAAGAGAAAATGTATAATATTGAGGTCATTCAGGAAATCAATTTCAAAAAATAAAGTGCAGGATCCTTGATAAATATCGAGATAATATTTCTTTTAATCAAATTCATCTCAGTATATCTACTTAGCTTTCATAAAGTGATACATGTGAGAAAAATATATTGGAAATTTAAATAAAGGTAAAAATTTAAATAAACAAAGTAGATTTTTTGGCTGGCCATTTATAAATTAGCAGCTACAGGAATACCAAATGGTCAGTTGGCCATAGGAGGGCTTTCCTTTTTCTTGGAGCCTAGAAATATATCATCATTAGGAAAATTAGAATATTATTAACAACTACAAGGGAGGAAAGCAGCAGTTTGAAAATCCATTAAAGGAGTTTAGAGTTTGGTCATGACTATACCCTTATTTAATAGTTAGATGTCTGAGCAAGCAAGATTTCATGAAAATCAGATTTAATTTTCTATACTTTGCTTCTATTATGGAAATGAAAAGAATCAGTCAGCTATTTGCATATTCAGTTTCCTTTTTCACCAATATGTGCCCTCCTGCCAGAACTTTAACCTCGTCTCTTATTTAAAATAGAAATAATAAAAATGTCTACCTGTTTCATAAAGAATAGAATGAATTATTAGGGGAGGGGAGCCTGCCTTAGATAGGGGTTCCTGTTTAAACATAGGTAATAACACATTTTATGTTGCTCAGCCACATCTCCCTAACCCCTCTCTTGTTTGGCCATGAATCAATCAATCTATTACTGTCTTCCAGTGATGCTGGTAACAGTAATGCCAAATCTTATGAACTAAAATCTTAAAAGCTAGTGTTTTAGTTTCCTAGCTGCTAAAACAAATATGATGCAGTGGAATGGCTTAAAACAGTAAGTTATTGGCTCGCAACTTCAGAGGCTAGAAGGTTTGTGCAGTGGTTTGAAGGTGCTATATCCATGAAACACATGGTCCTTAAATTTAATCCATTCCTGTGGATGTAAACCCACTCTAAGTAGGAAATTTTGATGAGGTTACTTCAGTTAAGGTGTGTCCCACCTCAATCAGGATGAGTCAATCCTATTACTGGAGGCCTTTATAAGAGAATGAAATTTAGAGAGGAAGAAAGCCACAGACAGAGTAGCCAGAAGCTGAATCAATGGAACCTCGAAGAGAAGGGAGAGACCAGGAGGCGCTGCCATGTGCCTTGCCATGTGAAAAGCTAAAGGCCAAGCATCACCAGCAGCCAGCCCCAGAAAGACACAGTCTTGGGGAGAAGGCATTGCCTTGATGATGCCTTAATTTGGACATTTTCCCAGCCTCAAAATCACAAGCTAATAAATTCCTATTGTTTAAGCCAAATCATTTCATAGTATTTGCTTAAGCAGCCTAGGAAACTAAAACAGATTTCTACCTCCTGGGGTCAGTATCTTCTGGCTGGATGTCAAACTTTGGGGTTCCTTTGCTTTTCTGTGATATGGCAATGTGCATGGTGGTTGCTTCTCCTTTCTTTCCTGGGATCCACTGACTTCCAACTTTGGGCTCTTTCCTGTGGCTTTTCTCTCCATCTGACATTCACTCTGCTTATAAAGAACTCTAGTAATCCGGATTAAAGCCCAACCTGATTCACATCAGGGACACCTTAGTTGAAGTAATATCTTGAAGAATTCAGATTAAGGCCAAGAACATGTCCAAACTGGGGTACACAAATCAATTTACCATAGGTAGTAATGAAGAAACTTGGAGACTTACTTTTTATTTATGTGAAATATGAGGTCAGTGTGTTCATTTTGTATTAATATAATTTTCTGTAGACCTTTCTATTTCTTTCAACTAATATTAATTTGTGGGGCCAAGACTAAGTTCACACAAAGTTTTACAGGACACCAAAAATCCCAGTAATCAAGAAGAACAATATTTTAAATAAAATATTTTTAAAACTTAAGTTAACACACAAACATCCATGATGAATATTGGGGATTAAGTCAAGTACCCTGCAAAAGGCATGTTCAGGTCTCAACCCGTGGTCCTGTGGGTAAGAACTCATTGCAAATAGAATCACTTGAAGATGTTACGCCAGGTAACATGTAGCCTGACTGAGACAGGCTGGGCTTTCATCTGATTACTGGAGACTTTTATAAGCAGAAAGAAATCGAGAGAGAGAGAGAGAGAGAGAGAGAGAGAGAGAGAGAGGAGCCATGGGGAGCTCCCAGAAGTTGAAAGACAACAGAACCCAGAGGAGAAAGGCATTGCCATGTGTTGGAAAAGCCAAGGAACCCCAAGATTGCTCACCAGCCAGGAGATACCAACCCCAGCAGGAAGCCTTCTAGGCTCTGAAACCATGAAATCTGTTGTTGAGCCAAATCATTCTGTGGTATTTGTTTGTTTTTAATTAATTAATTTACTTACTTTTATCCATTCCTCTCTCTACCTCCCCACCCCCCCATTTTTGCTGTTCTTGTGTCCGTTCGCTGGGCAACTCTCTGTGTCTGTTTCCTGCCCTCTCTTCTCATCCTTCTCCTCCTGTCTTCACTGGGATTTGATCCTCGGAACCTCCGATGCGGGAGAGAGGCATCCTACTGCCTGTGCCACCTTAGTTCCTGGTTTTTCGGTGCATCTCCTCTTGGTTCTCCCCTGTGTCACTCTCCTGTTATGTCATCATCTTGCTGCGTGGCTCAGGGGGCCTGATGGCGCACCTGCTCGGGGCCTGGTGGTGTGCCCGCGCATGGGGCCTGGCGGTCCACACACCTTCTAATTTTCCTTTTTTAAATTTTTACCAGGAGGTCCTGGGGATTGAACCCAGGTCCCTCCATAAGGGAGATGGATGCCCAAACATTGGAGCCACATCCGTCCCCCTGGTATTTGTTTTAACAGCTGAGAAACTAAAAGAATTAAGGAAATATTAAAAATTTAAATAAAGACAGGGTCACCATTGCTGACTTTTCCTTTTGTCACAGGTTCTAGTATGGCTCAACATAGCACTGTTACTGATCCCAGCCCTCTTAGTTTTAATATTATCAACCTTATAACACAACTAGCACCTTCTTTCCAAGCCCCCATTTCTGCCATGTGAGTGTACTTCCAGGTGACATGGTGGTCACCATTTATCTGGCTATTAGAAACAACTGGAAAAAAAAAAAATAAAAGAAACAACTGGGAGCAATATAAGCAACTTCTTTATATATGAATAATGGGCTTTATTATATTGGGAAAAATCTATAATATGCACTTTATATGCTAGTGGTGCTTGCCATAATTCTGAAATATTTGTGATGGGATTTCACTATCTTTCTTTTGTGAGAAGAAAGAAAATAAAAATGCCTGCACATTTTTTCTTTGTTAAAGGATCCTGCATGTACAGCTCCTTGACTCAACAATGTCTTTGGTCTCTAGCACTAGGTTAAATACAGCTTAAGAGTAACCTTGGTGCCAAGATGAAATGAGCTGATGGTCTTATTTCAGCTTCTTCTTGGCAGATGTCCAGTGTACTAATTGGCACCCAGGTGACAGCCTCATGAAACCAAGCAAGGTGAATCAAATGTGAAAAGTGACCCATGGACACAATTTCAGATCATCTATATACTTGAAGGCAGGCATATGAAGCTTTCTTTTCCTTTGCTTCACCAAATATGGGAGAAGAAATGAATGGCTTCTAACTTTCCAGAATTCATTATAATTTATTATAATGAGGTGAAATGCTCTTTTAATATATTTATGAGTAAGGTACAACATTATGCTAAGATGCCACATAAACTCAAGAAGAACTGATATTCAGTGAAACCCAAACCCAAGGAACTCCTCTTCTCTCCACACAGAATGCAAGCAATTATCCTCTTTGTTTACATATTAACATGTTTAATGAAAAATTTTGGTTATAGAGCACAGTGATCTTTCCTACAAGGAAAGAAAGACTAGAAACTAAAGAGGAAGGGGTGGAAGAAGGAAGAAGGGAGAAGGAGTATATAGTAGTATATAGATAAGGAATATAAAACTCCATCATCACTTCTTTTATTCTCAAGGAAATAATCATTTCTGTAGGTATAAGAAATAAATCTCTTCTACTTAAATGATATCATGCACCTAATGTGCTTAGCTTAGTGACTGGCTCACATGACATGAAAAGATGCTGGTTAAGAAATCACCCCTCACCTTCCTCTTTATGTAAGTTACAACAGTGGAGACTTTTTAAAATGGCATTTCTGTTTTTAAGGTATTTATTTGGTGGGACCCGGATTTAAGGTATTGAATTGCTCCCACATACTACAATTATCCCTTCATTAAACTTGTAGACTTTTAAACCACAAAAACCATTATTTCCTTCATCTTTCCCCCAAAAAAGTATTTCAGAAAGGTAAAACAAACTATTCTTTGCTTCCCTTTTTGACAATCATTTCTAAAGTTGGAGAAATGCATCCTTAGAATCCTGATCTTATCTTTACTTTCATGCACAGAACTTCTCTAATATGTTTCCAAATGGAAGGAAAAAAGCAAATGAAATATCATGCAAACTTCTTTAGGCATATTAAATTAAAATTTTTAAAAAAGTAACTAGTTTTGACAAGTCCTCCACCCCTTGAGCATAATTTTAGATTTGGTTATTCAATTAAAGACAACTACTAGGCATTTGTAATTTGATTTTCTACTGGTATGTTTTTAGAATCCAGTGATGTGAAAAATGATCATTCACCAACAAAATGCATTCACTTGCAAAATTCAGTTTAGCAGATATTTAATAATATTCCTACTAGAATGCTTTCAGTAGTTGAGCTTCACAAAGCCATTATTCTTTTCTGGGAATTGCCACCTAAGCCACCGAAACAAACCACTTACTTTGAAGTTTTGCTTTCTTCCTGATTATTAAATAGTATTAGAAAATAAACTGTACAAAAATAATGTGAATCTTTAGTACTCTTTTTTAGATGCTCTAGAAGTATTCCATTCATAGGTCTCAACAAAGGAAAAAATAATTTACAATAGCTTTGGAGTTGGACATTCTCAAAGGCATATTGCAATAAAAAGCAATACTGATGTAAGTAACAATTTGAATTTTGTGAAATATCATTTAGTAGCAATTCTCAATGAACATTCTGGAGAAGAATGGTTTCATGATTTAGTAACAGACACCATGTAATAAAAAGTAATCTAAGCACCTCTTAAAATATATGTATATATATATATATATAAATAACATTTTTGTAAGCAAATACACATATATGCATATATATTTATATATCATTTTGCAAATGTTTGTATGTATTGTGAGAATTTTGATTTTTACCCATAATAAAAAAAAAAAGAAAAAAAAAAAAAAAAGTGATCCAGGATCAAATAAATCTGAGAAACCACGTTAAACAGATTTATCTTCTGCAGGACTTGTCGTCAGAGCTTCTAAAATTCCAAGAAAGGATAATATACAGTGGATTCTTAACATACTTAACTAAGGCAACTTTCCTTTGGAAATCCCTCAAAGGACTTGTGCTCAATTGAATGTACTTTGGAAATTACCGAATTTTATACTAGCCAAATTTAATCTTCTAATGTCTAGAGTGCACACAAAACTCAGTGAGGGAGAGTTTTATACAATTGAGGTCTTGGGCCCAATCCAGACTAAGTGAATCAGAACCTCTGAGGATGCAGCCTAGAAAAGCATATTTTTTAAAAAACCTCATATGGTAATTTTGATGTATACTCCCTCCCCCTTTTTAGTACTTTATACCAGAAGCAGTTTTTTAAGTCTTGAAGTTGCACATTGCAGCAGTTTCACATTACTAACAGTGGAAAATTTCAAGGATATCTTTTTATAGGATTAATTCAATATAATTTTTACATCTACTAAATTAAGATATCCAGTATCATTTCACTCTAGAATCTCTAAAACATGACTGCTACTCAATATAAGAACCCTGAGATACACAAATCACAAGATTTTTAATAATGGCAAAAATTAAAAGTTCAGATTTAAATTACAGTGGCCAGGAAGCGGCTGTGGCTCAATTGGTTGGGCTCCCATTTACCATATGGGAGGCCCTGGGTTCGATCCCCGGGGCCTCCTGGCGAAGGAGCTCCCACGGTATAGTGAGCTCAAGGCCTGCACAGCGTGGTGAGCTGGCTCAGCAAGATGACCCAACAAAGGGAGACAAGCAGACACAGAAAAAAAAAAAAAAAAGGCACAGCAAATGGACACAATGAGCACAAGCAGCAAGGGGGGAGCATATAAATTAAAAAAAATATATCTATATATATCTATATATATAGATAGATATATATATATACATTAAATTACAGTGGCCTAGTTGCAGTACAATCATATCTAATGCAAACCAGCCCTGTTAGCATTGCTACAGGTCCATGATATATGAGGAGATTTTTAGATTTTAGATGCTTCTGACCAACAATCAAAGTGTACAGTTAATTAGAAAAATTCTTTGCCCTTTCTTCCCTCTGTAACATGGAGCATAGAAGTATATAAAAATATTTTTAAAAGTTATTTATTTTAAAAAAATAAATACAGTGCTTTTAATCTTTTCAAATAATCAGAAACAGAAATATTTTCTAATAAATCCTCAATTACATCTTCAGTTGATTATCTTAAAGCATACATGAAAATAGACTGTGGCAGAAAAATACAAAACAAAAACTTGGATATGGGACAGAACAATTAAATCCTTCATCAAATCCCAGATCAATTTCAACTAGAAATTTTTAAAGTTTCATCAAATTTCAAAAACTCTGGTCATATCTGATTGGATTTTCTTGCATTCTCTTCTAGACATGACTGATAGGTTCTTTAAAAACAGATTTGTGACCCAACCCAAGGGAACATGTTACATATAAGGACAAGTCATGATTACCAGACCTTGATTATCAGACCATGAAGGTTTTATTTTCTTCTGCCAGCCAACCTTAAAAATGAGAGGCCAGTTAAAAGCTAGAAGGTCATTTGAGAGACAGGGAACTATGATGTCGTATCAACCTATACTGGAATTAGAAGTGTGAGGGTACTTGATCCACTGAATGTACCCATTTAGATAAAAATACATCCTGGGAAAGAAATTTTTAAAAATCTATAGTGGGATAGATCAAGAGGTTACAGTTACTAATCCTGTGCACTGTCAGAGCTTTACAGAGATTTTAAACATCTTCAAGAGTCTCTACCACAACGGAAATGTTACTAAATATGTCTTGAAACACAGGGTTCAGTCAATATAACCCAAATGCTATTTACAATGTGTTAAATAGATCTTCCACAGAATGAAGAATCTCTTCTGGTTAGTAAGGCTACACTGAAATTTTACTTCTGTTTGGCAAATAAATTGCTCCTTGGCTGCAAACTGAACATGCTTGGAGGAGCACTATTACATTAAAGTGGCAAAAAAAAAAAAAAAAAAAAAAAAATGGTAAGTTACTTGCCTTCATTACTTTTCCTTGTATGATCTCAAGTTCTTGCTGAGTAAGTAAAATATACCTCTCCAGTAGACAAACTCTAGGCCAACAAATTTTACTGGTCTTACATTTTCAGGATGTTGCTATGCTTTGAATTCTAAAACACTGTGCTAAAATCTATTCATCTATCAAATGTTCTACTAGTCTACCATGTGATAGGTGATTAGAATGTGCAGAAAGAGATTTCTTATGTTTTCATAGTTCTTTTCAGTTATCTTTTTGCTCCTTGGGCTTCCAGAACAGATCTTGATGAAAAATAAATCATCATGAGTTTCTCACTACATATCCTATTTCAATATGAAGGACTAATGGCAAGTTAAGATGAAGGAGAGCCTCTGGAACACCTTTGGTCTGCATTCAGACTGGTCAATTATATTTTCTTAGTTTTTAAAAATATATTCCTAGTACTAAGGACAGATTAGAAAGTATGGCTTCTCCAGATGAAGTAAAGTGAGAGAATTGACCTTGAAAATTTTTTATAAAAACTAATTTAGAAGAGAGTTTTTCTACCAGCTTTTAGATCATCAATGCATTGGGTCCCAATTTCTTTCTCTAAAATAGTTTTATCATTATCCCCACACATTAAATTTTGTGGCTAGTTCCTTTCTTGTATGCCTGCTTATGTCTGCTCCTAACCAGCTGAAATTTAAGCTTACACAAGTAAGTTGTGTTTGTTGCCACACACACTTGTAAAGTGGATTTCTTATGGTAAGTATGGTAATTAAAGTAAGTGTTTTAAATACTATTGAAATATGAATGCAAAAACAAAGAGGGTATTTCTATGAAAACTAATTTAAAACTTCAGTAGGTAAGACTGGTATAAAATAATTATTAGTTTAGGTGTGGGCAAGACAATAGTAAATATTGGTTAAAAACTCTTACCTCAATAAACCTGACTTTAAAATAATTCATTTAAAAAATCATAGCAATCTAGAAGGGTTCTGAGCTCCAATTATTTTACAAATGTCCTTGTAAAGAAACTGAATCTGGAAGTTACAGGTGATAGATTATGCCAGCAACTTCTGCAAAAAAGATTCCTACTCAAAGAAAAGAATTGGCAAATACATATAAACTTACATATTTTAAGCTGAAAAAAAAATGTCTAAGTTATGTATATATCATTTAATAGCTCCCAGCTTTAAACAAATTTTTAAGTGAATCTATTATGTGAACATCTACCAGTCCAGATATGCTGGTTAAAAAGGCTTCAATTGTAGGGCCACAATTTTATAATAGCTTATCCTATGGATATGTGCTTTTCCTTCTAAGGAGCCCATTCTGTGCCATCACAGGAGAAAAATCAACATTTTAGAGCTCAAACCTGAGTTCAATACAGAGGAATCAGCTCTGGAGGCCCAGCCTTAGCATTTCTGGTCCCCAGAAAAATCTCTTTAGACAGCAATGAGGCTGTACCTAATTGACCTTGTGGTTGCAAAACACATTATTTCCTCTGTCTGAAGAAAGTTTTGGTGAAATACAGGGTTCCTGTTAGGAATGATGGAAATGGTTTGGTAATGCATGGTGGTGAGGATAGCACCACATGTGAATGCAATTAACAGCACTGAAATATATATCTGGAGATGATTAAAAGGGGAAATGTTAGACTGTATTTATGGAAAGAGAATTTAAAAAAAAATTTTTTTTTTAAATCCGTGGAACTACACTACCCGAACAGTGAATCCTAAGGTGAACCATGGACTTTAATTGACAATACAATTATAAAAATGTGCTAACATCAATTGTAACAAACATTCCATACCAATGCAAAGTGGTGGTGGTAGAGTGATATATGAGAATCCTCTATTTTATGTATGACTGTTCTATAAACCCACAATTTCTATAATGTAGAAAAAAAGGAATGTATTGGTATTGAAAATGATCTAGATTAAAGCTAACTTTAAATTCCTCACATTACTTAGCTTTTCCTGTAAATGAATGTTAATGGTTCTTTGCATACCCTATTCTTTCCCAAAATGCTTGCTGACATCATCAATATTACCAAATCCATTCTGAAGAATTAAAAGAAGAAAATATACCAATAGAAAGGAAGGAAATATTTGATATTAAGAATAATCAAATAACCTATGAACACTATTCATCTAATAATGAAATTAAGCCTAATTATAATTAATGCCTAAGAGTTACTTCATAAAAACTTCCTTGTTACTCAAATGTGGCCACTCCCTAAGCCAAATTCTGCAAATAAACTCACTACCTTCCTCACAACATGGGACATAACTCCTGGAGATGAGCCTCTCTGGCACTGAGGGATTATTACCAAGTGTTAATCAGTGACACATTTAGAAAAAGACCTTAACCAAAAGGGGAAAATATTAAATAAAACAGTTTTATGGCTAAGAGATTTCAAAATGAGTCGGGATTTCATTCTGAAGGTTATGCTTATGTAGGTCTTAGGCAAATTTCACAAACTGCCACAGTAAACAAAGTCTCAGCCAGAAGTGCTCCTGAGGGCTCTAGGGACATCTGGACACCATAGGCAAGCCACACAGCCTCATGAATTCAACAGTCCCTCAGTAGGCCCTATTTGGGATTATGTGAAAATCTGTTTCCCCAATATAACATAGTTATACTCATTAATAA
Organism: Tolypeutes matacus; assembly: GCA_026826555.1. Taxonomy (NCBI): domain Eukaryota; kingdom Metazoa; phylum Chordata; class Mammalia; order Cingulata; family Chlamyphoridae; genus Tolypeutes; species Tolypeutes matacus. Next base: position 2,154,019 of record JAKSZT010053779.1, on the reverse strand, counting down.
TTCCCCTAATCATGATTCTTCTACTCCTTTTATTTGAACCTATAGTTTTCAATGTACCTGTTAAATATACTTTCTCAGAGAATTAAATCTTTGGATTGTTCATATGCTGATTGAGCCCTAAAACCCAGCAGAGTCACAGCCAACTCCTACCCTCCAGTTCTTTGTGCTTGCTCTATACAACTAACAAAACAATGATGATAGACAAGTCCCATCCCAAAATAAGGAGTATCTTCAACTGTAAGCAAATCAATTCCTTTCAGTGATCCCATAATACCTAAGCCTCTTCTCAGCCTGAAACAGAGCAGACATCTTCCCAAGTCCCTGAAGACTGAGAAATGAACAAAAATAAGGAGGGAAGTTTATCATGGACCAAAGCAGATGTATTGTTATTGTAGTTATTTTGTGTTAATGGAGTAACTTGTAATATTGATATAAAAATAAAATAAAGAAAATGCAAATATAAATTAGATATTTTCATTATAGACTGCTAGATTAAGCTTTGAACTACAGGTTGACAGCAAAAGCCTTTTAATACACGCATTCTTTTTACTCCTTCTAGCTTCTTTGGTACGTTAGACATTCTTACATTGCAGAACTTAGCAGATAATAGTCCACTAATATCTTCATGATATTAATTATTCTGTGAATATCTTTATCTGAGCTTCACTGAAAATGCTTCATCCTGACCTTATGTTATTATATCATCTTGATGAATGTGAACTACTTTTAAATAGTATTATGTATTATGGATGGAGATACTAAAGCTCAAGGACATTTTGGGATTTCAAAAAGTATTGGAAAGAAGCTGAACTTTTAATTTACAGATTGGCTTAGATTTAATTTCACATGGGAGTTGACCAGATAGTTTTTCAAAGTATTTTTTTTTCCAGGAGCTTATTATTTTTTGCTACATAATATTAGTCTCACTTTATTACTGAATACTATCTTAATACCCTTTCACCTTTAAAAAATAATTATTTCTGTATCCACTTTTTTTCTTGTAGATTCTGTTTCTATATAATGGAAATATTGACATAAAAAGAAAAGAATTATTGACCTCTGGAAGCGTATGGATGAAGCAAGGATAGGAACTCAAAGGTACTATTGAACATTGCTAGTAGTACAGCCAGAGTAATTTACTGACTAACTGACCTTGTTACAAATGTAAGAGAGGTAAAATTATATTTTGATTTCCAATATGGGCCTATTCTCTTTTTATTTGTCTTCTACAAATGCATTTCAAGCTATCTATCTAATATAGAACCTTGTATTCGCCCCAAAGATTTTTTTCATCACAAAATAAATACGTCCCTTAGCTGAGCAAATCATCTTAAGCAAGGAACAATTCTGACAATTAAACATCTTTACTGATAGGCTTATCCTTTAATAATTCCCAGAAAAATTATCCAACTATTTTTTTAATGCAGGTTTCAACAGTTATACCTTTAGCCATTAAAAAAACTTCACACATATTATGAATTCTTACAACTCTGATTGAAATAATTTTTTATCTCTGGATGTTTGTATTTTTTTGAGGAGAAGTGATGAACCATCAAGATTCCAGCCATACTTCCCATTCAACTATCCTGGTTCAATGTTGTTGAAAGTATATCAGTCTTTATTCATGTTCACATCCTGGCATTCTTCTTTTTAAATGATTTACCAAATGCAATTGTTGACCTTAAAATAGTGTATCATAAGCCAACTCTATTCAGAATGGGCATCTCCAGCCTGAGGCAGGCATCTTGCTTTTCAATCAATTAAGAAGTTTGGCCATGTGGATATAAATATATATCTAAGAGGGGATCAGTGTGTGTCTCCACCTTTAGGCAAGGAGCTGCTAGTGATCCAAGTACAGGGCAGAGGAAGAAAATACTGTGTCAATTCAACCAAATCATGTTGAAGTTTTATCAGATAGTCCTAGTTCCAGGGGTCAGTTATGTACCACTGGGAAGTTCCTGAACTCCCATAAATTTCTCCATGTGTGAGATGGAGATGTTGCTTTTTCTATTGGCTTTTCCTCAAGCAATGGTATAATAGTTGGCTTTCTATACTACTACTATTATTATTACTAATGATTCATAAAATGCTATTTCAAAGGAGATAATAGAAGTTTAATCAAGGTAATATTTTCAGACCCAACTTCATTTAGATGCCTTTACTAAAACCACACCAAACAACTAACCAAGAACAAAAGCAAAAAAATGTCAGAGGTGAATTGATATACAGGACACATGTTTCATCCCTGTTCCATAAACCCCACTCAACCCACAATGGACTCAGCCACGTACATATATATATATACACATAACTTAACCTTCTACTCCTGAGCACTTATTGCCCTCTTGAGTTTTTGTTTCAATAAAGCACTTATTCTTATGCATTTAGTCATGTAGACATTAACTTTTCATTGAAGTACTCTCTACCATGCAATTATGTAATTGATCACTACAGACTGTGATATCTATAAACAACCTCTGGAAGAGAGAAATGACTTATAAATCTTTCAGACAGGTTTTGGGAACTGGCATTAAATTTCCAGATTATCAGGAAGACGGCCTAGAAACAATGTCAAATTCAGAGTCCCAAGGACAGGGAAAAGACAAAAATGAATGCTAAGAAATACCATGTGAATGATCTAGCATTAAGCTTTTTGAAGTGGATTTGTTGATCATTAGTCTTACATATGCCGGTTAAGCACAATGGCCATTAACTTATTCTTTCATCATACAATGTCTCATTTTTGTATAGAAGTTCCTCTGATTTCAAAAATGACAGAGATAGATAGAAGTCAGACTGGGTCTATATCAAGATACTAGAAATTAAAAATATAAATTATGTCTTTAAACGTTATTGATATAGATGTTCCAATATCAACAGTCACATAAAAAACAGCATTCTCACAAAAAAAGAGTTTGTTTGTTTTTCAGGAAAACAAACAAACATAAAAGGTGGAAAACCCAGCTGCTCAGAGTACATGAAATGAATTGCATAGTCATTTATGTGTGCCTTTCATGAGTGTCCTGCTGACTGGAGCCCAGGACAAAATCTGTCCTCGGGTAATCTTCTGTGGGTTAAGTGCTTTTAACATGAGATATTGGCCCTAGCATAGGTAAATATTCATAGGCTATGGCATTTCTGGTTCTAAACTCTTTGGTGTAAAATATTATTATAGCCTATTCCATATTGTGAGCTACAGTACAGAGCTGGCAGCAGTAAATAAATAAATTAGGTCCCATATATCTGGGCTACTAAATATTGTAATGAATAAATTGGGGTCTGGTCATCAGTTATCATTAAATACCTAAGTGATTCAACTTTAGCTAGAGGTGACAGACAATAAACTGGACTCCCACTGCCAATCAAGTTTTTCTGATCTGATGGGTCTGTTGCACCTCCAAAGATCATAGAAGAATGATTGTCATAGAGTAAAAGAAGAAAGAATGGACTATTTCCCCTTATTTCACTGGCTGTTTCTGCCCCCCCACCCCATCCTTTCTTCTGATAGAGCTTCCTTTACCTTCCCACAGTAGAAGACTGCCCTCGTTCATTGTGAGCCTTTTTTCTGGGAATCTCATTTGCTCCTGTAGCTTGGCTATTAATCCTAGGGTAATGGTTCCTAATTTTCTGTCTCCATCTTTCATCATTCTTACCATCCAGATATACTACATTAACTCTATCATAGACTATCCCCAAACAATGATCATATTCTTCACCCCCAAACCTGTATTTCCCTTTGCCTGTCTTATCTTGTTTGGAATTACCTCTAGCCTCACTGTAGAAATCATGCCTGATGTAGAAAAATTTAAGCTCCTCCCTCAGTAGTCACACCAAATCAGTACTTAGCCCTTTCATTTCTACCTCCAAAAGCACTCTCCAGTTTTCACCCCTCACCAAACTGACTTCCGCTGACCTAATTCAGGTTGTCATTAACTCTCACTCCATTACTACAATGCCTCCTCACGGTGCCCCTCTCTCTGATATCTTCCCTATAATCCTATCACTGCATGGATATACATTTGTTAAATGGATATTTATTGAGTGCCTCTTTGCTTCTAGCGATTGAGAAGTGAATGAAACAAGGTCCCTGGCCTAATGGATTTTATGGGCTATTTCCATAGATTTAAGTTTATAATTCCTCTACTTAAAAATCTTTGATGCAATCCATCATCAGTGAGTAAGACCCCCCAGTTCTAGAGGAACAGAAAGCCCATAACACTCTGGCCCCAAACACATTTCCATGCCTATTACCAATCCCCAATACTCTTCTCAGCCTGTTTTTGTTGTGGTGGTGGTAGTGATGGTGGTAGTGGTAATGAGCTTTTTAAAAAAATTCTTCTTTTAATTTTTAAAGAAGCTTTAGATTACATAAATGTTATATTAAAAATATAGGGGATTCACATATGCCCCACTTCACCCCCCCTCCCACACTTTCCCTCACAATGTATTTCATTAGTGTGATACATTTGTTATAATTGATGAACACATGTTGAAGCATTGCTACTTACTGTGGAATATAGTTTACATTATAGTTTACACTATGTCCCACAAAATTTTATAGGTTATGGCAAAATGTATAATGGCCTGTATCCATTGTTGTAATATTATGCAGGATAATTCTAATGTCCTAAAATGTCTCCATGTTACACCTATTCTTCCCTCTCCCTCCCCTCAGAATCTCTGGTGGCTGCTGCCTTTATATCAATGATACAAGTTTTCCATGGCTAGAACAATAATAGGTGTATAAGGTGTGGGACATGACTCCTGGGGATGAGCCTCCTTGGCCCAGAGGGATTATTACCAAGCACCAACTAGCAATGCTTTTGGAAAAAGACCTTGGCCCAAAGGGGGAGATACTAAATACAAATGAGATTTATGGCTTTTTAGCTAAGAGATTTCAGAATGATTCGGGAGGTCATTCCAGAGGTTACGCTTATGCACATCTCAGCAGGATCTCATTGACTGCCACAGAAAACAATGCTTCAAACAGCAGGGCTCCTGAGGGCTCTAGAGACATCTAGAAACTATAAGCAGGGCAGACAAGCTCAGGAATTTGGCACCCTGTCCGTAGACCTTACTTTGGAATTTATGCTCCCTAGTCTAACAGAATTAGACTCATTTATAGTTTCCCTACACATGGCTCTTCTGCCCCTTTTATTTGAACCTATAATTAGCACCATAATTGTTAAATATATGCCCCAGAGACTTAAATCATTGGTCTGTTCATGTGCTAGTTGAGCCCTGAATCTCAGCAGAGTTGTGACACCTACTCTCCAGTTCATTGGACTCACTCAGGACAACTAACAAGGAGATGATGATGGGCAACAACATCCCAAGGAACAGAAGTATCGCAACTTCAAGCAAGATAGTTCCATCTATCTGCCCCATGGGATCTAAGCCCCTCTCAGTTAGAAACAGAGTGGGCTTCACCATCCCCAAATCCTTAAGACTGGGGAATGAACAACGAATTAAACTAGACTCAGCCTGGTTTTTGAGATCTACTATTCTACTATTCTACTATTCTAGCTGCCAATGCCTGAACATGTTTTTATTTTTGTTTTCTCCTCTGGTATCACTTTATTTACTTGTGAAATTCTTATTCAACCTTAAAGACCTAGATTGAAAATGTCACTTTCCAGATACGATAACTATCCTAGACAGAGTTAATTGATCCCTCCTCTGTGACTACATTTGTTCATGCCCCATATGTACAGCAGATAATTATTTGCTTGTATATCTGTCTTCACCATCAGGTTGTAAGCCCATTATTTACAAGGAAAATGTTATAGTCATCTTTGTATCCTCAGCCCCTAGCACAAATTCTACTATGATAGGAACTGAGTACATGCTAGTTTAAAGACCAAAAATAAAAAAAAGAAAGGAAGAAGGAGGAAGATGAAAAGGAAGAGTAAAGTTAACAGAAAGTCAGGGGCAGGGTAAACCTTTGGTGATGAAAGCATTGGTAATAAAATAATTAATTATCTTTATTCTGTGCTTAGTAAATGCTAAGAATTAGGTGTCATTGTTAATTTACACCTAAGAGGAAAGACAATGATTGGCCCCTACAGACCTTTTATCACTCTAGTGATTCATTTGCTTAGGTTAGCTTTTCATAAAAGGGAAGCTTTGCTTTCCTACAGCTCTGAGAGTATGATAGGGAAGAGTATATACATATATCATTAACAAGAAAATGAAAGTTGTAGCCCCCTTTTCAGCTCACGAATGTAGGAAATTAAAAAAAGAAAAGAAAAGAAAGAAAAAAGAGGCCATAAAAAAATAAGACACCAATAAAAGTCTTAGAGGGCCAATACAAGATTCCACCAGGACCCGGATGATTTATGTAGGTAAAAGGCATTTGGGGAGGATTAAGAAGTACTGTCCTGAGGCTGTTTTTGCTAGTATAAGCTGTAAATGATAGGAAATACCAGGATGCATGGCATTATTTATAGATGAGGCCACTTCAATTGCTGTGTAAACTTAAGGAGAATTAATGTTAACAATCTCATTGGTTAAACAATGAGATACCTTGAGCTTTCTCTAGGCATTCTATCCATTTTGCTTTGAAACATCAGTAGACAGGCAGTTAAATAGATGCCTAAAGAAGATGTGTGGTTATCAAAGTTTTCTGACATTTCAACCATAGAACCACGTCGTATACAATTACGTGCAGGTAATCCTCTAATCCTCGCACATTACAGAAGGAAAGGTTTCCATTTTTCTTTTCTTTTTTTAAATTTTAATTTCGTGGGGTCTTATATTAAAAAGGAAATAATGACTCCTAGTTTTTTTTTTAATTTAGATGTCTCCCTGAGCACAGTATTTCACCTAGCTATACTAAAGTTAGTTACATTTTTGCTTAATGAGGAATGTCTAAAAGTTATAGTTCGTCTTCATTTACCATAAATGGGTAATACATTCAATAAATGCAAGAATTTTGCCTCTTTCTTTATCCTGCAGGTTACTACCAACATAAACACGTTCTCAGTAGGACTGGGAAGATAAGCTCCTGTTACAGTATTACACTATACCCTGACAGAACTTAAGCTTTGTTTAATTGAAAGCTCTGGCATTTTTCTGAATGAATGGTATAGGATATCCATTCCCTTAAAACAATTACCTGTTAAGTTTAAAAGACCAAACTTTGATTTCTTTTTTATTCTTTGACTAGTGTAGCAATTGCCACTCAAAGCAATTAACTCAAGGCAATCAAATGTGGATGATGGAGGAGATTCATGAAGCTCTAAACATCACTCAGGTAAATAGTAAATAAGGAAATTTTTAAAATCAGGAGTCCCTGAAATATATAATAAAAAATCAAATGAAGTTCTCAGAAGTAAAAAAAGTTATATTTATTTTATTATATTTAGAGAAATTAATTAAAAAAAAACTCTTTTATCAATTTTTGAACGAGGAATGGGATGCATAACTTTTCAATAAATACATGAAATTGTAAAACGTACCTAATCTTGTGTCATATAAAGAAGGGGAGGTGAGAGAGGGAAGAGGAGGAAAAAGAAAGTGGAGAATAGAGAGAGAGGCGGTTGATTTGCATGAACCAAGTTTGGGGATTAGGTGTTAGTGATTCCTCTAGGCCTCAGATAAAATTGCATACTAAGAGATTGTACAAAAAGAGTCTGTCTTTATACATAAAACATTCAGATTTGTACACATGTATTATGTGATCTCGGGAAAGTGAGAATTCATAGATGACCCAGGATATTCCCTAATTGCAAAATGAGAGCCTTGGTATTTGTCAGCAATCTAAATGTAAAGATATAGTTCACTATTTCTGGTAAAATCTAGCCAATTGGAGTAAAGTAATAATTCCAAAACATGCTGCAAAATGGTATCTTACATATGATCACAGTTCACAAGGTCAGTCTATCTTCGTATGCTTTCCCTAATATTTCAGATGAAAATTCATGGAAGCATCAACTCTGGGATGTTGAAATAGCATGCTGCAGAGGCAAAGGCACTAACTTCAATGGAGAAATATTTTTATGTTGTGGCAAGTAGTATCTTCCTCCAAAAGGCTTTTAGAGTGATGTTGTATTTTTACAACTGAAGGCGATTAGGTATAGGTATATTCCTATATCCTGGTGCTTATGGAGATAGTCCCCCAATCTAAATAGTATTGTGATATCTAGAATACCTTTTATCAGTCTCCTGCTCTTTCCCCTGTTGTTTTAGGATGGGTTTTAGTTTAATGACACTAAAAATTGGCATACTTGCACTTTAATTAATAATTCTTAACATACATATTTTAATTATAGTTAGTAAATCCTGAATCAGGGAGAATTTGTGTGGTTTTTCTATTAGTATGAACAATGCTACAATTAGCAAAGAATCTTTTAAGTAAATATCAAGAATTTCCTTTCTAAAATTATGTGTTACAGAAACACTGGATAATATTAATGAAAAAATTAATTATCTAAATCTATAAATATATATTTATAAAGCTATAAATATAAATATCTAAATACATAATTATCTATGTATATGAAAAGGACTGAAAAAGATACCAAAACTGATTTGTTTGCTGTGATGGTGAAATTTAGATAATTAATTTTTTATGGACATTTTATTTTCCATATCAACTATAATTATTTAGGTAAATCTATTCTTAAACAATGGTACCAAAGCTAGTCAGTTCAAATATTATTTGGTATATAGTGCAATCAAGGCAAGAGTTAAGGTCAACAGCTTATTATATATGATGGAACCTGTTATTGTCTCTGTAATGATCAACAATAAACACTGCATAGTATAAACATACTGCCCATATTAGTCACACTTTTTTCAACATTATCTTACATCAAAACATATATGCTCATATCTATGTGAGCACAGGAGATAAACTGCTTTATTTGTAAGTGTTACAGAAAAAAGGAACCTGATTTACCCTCAATATTTTGAGTGCTTTATGACACAATTTCAAATATTAATGAATGCACTCATTTGGAAGCAAAATATTCAATTAATACTTTCAAAGCTCTAGGAATATTTATCAACTCTTAAAGTGCCATCCAGAAAATTACAGCTTTTCATTCACTCTCTCTCAGTCAATTTAGATAGCATAATGTCAAGACAATTTCAGCAGGGATTCCAGAAGACACACATTCTCAATCTATGATGACAATGCTTAGTGCTTTCAGGACTATCGTTTGGTGCAAAGATGGTTCATCTGTGAAGCTCTCACCTTAACATGGCATGAGAATGTTAACCTGGACTCAGGATTAGAACTGAGAATGGAAGGGAGACTCTACCCATGAGGCAACTCATTGTTATACAAGTTAAAATCTCTTTTTCACTAAACAGAAATGTTTTATGATTGTTCTGTGAAGTTTACCAGATTACACTAAATAAATTATTATGTTGTTAGACAATGGACACTGATAATCACTAAACTTTGCTAAAGAATATCTTTGGCCCTTAAAAATGAATTGCTTCTGACTTCAGCCACTGCTAAATTAAAAATAAATGTGAACATAACTCCCCAAAGATGTTTTGAAATGACATGAGATAATTCGGAATCTCTATAGCACTAAAACAGTTGCAGTGCTAATGTGATTTTGATTAGCATTTATTTTCAATGTATCAGACAAATGCAACAATGAAATTGATGATGACACTACATTTAAAATTTCTCTAAGGTATGGGATTCTTATTCTAGGCAACACATGAGTTATCTAGAATTTTGTTCTCTTAGTGGTTAAATATATCAATAAAATATGAACCAACATAATTTACCCCCTCTAATGAAATTTAAACAATAAAAAAGCCCAGATGTTATAAGAAATGACTCTTCTACTAGCCATATCAATGCACCATTGTAGTTTTCCATATGGATTCATAGGTGAGTAATTATCAAATATGTGGAAGCATATGGAAAGCCCAAGAAGAACTACTAGTTCCTCAACTTACTAGAGACAACTCAAAAACATAGAATTAGGTATTATAAATTCATAGTATTGTCTAGTATTTTAGAATAAGTTACATAGCATATTATCAAATGATACTTTTGTTATATTTCAAATTCTTAAATTTCAGAGACATTGAATAACCTTCCCAAAAGATAACCTTGAAAATTCTAAAATTGCATTATTGTGTTCTCTTAGAAAGTTAATAAAGGCCACAAACCATATAATAATTGATAGTAATTTAATTTACAGGCTTCTACAGAAAATCTATTCCAAATTACAATTTGTAAAATAGACTTAATTCAAAAAGCACAATTAAAAAGTGGTACAAAAACATATGTTTAAAAATCTATAAACACACAGCAAGTTTCCAGAAGCAAATATAACCCTAAATTAGGTTGTCCATGTGGATTACAAACTAAAAAGTTAGGTGAGTTTTAGGACTTAACTTAAAACACAATTATCAAGGCCACATACACAAACAGTAAATCTACAAAAGAGAATCCTAATGGATCTAATATGTACTACAACGAAACCAAATCCTAAAATTTCTTCCTCAAATGCATTATTTCATAATGAATAAATCTGAACGCCAAAGTCAGGCTGTTTGACTTAAACGAGAAACATACTTTCAAGCCTCACTTTTTTCCCTGCTTGCTTCTACAAGGTGACTTCAGGTCACTCCTGAGACTTGTTTATGTTTCTTGACAGAAAAAAAGAAAAAAAAAGAAACTCTAAACAATTAAGACATTTCCAAATCCATTTTCATCAATATAACTGTGTAGAAAGTGGAAAGTTCTAGACATTATATTTACACACAAAATTTATATGTGAAGGCAAGAGATAGTAAATTGAAATAACAAGACTTTAATGATTTTAGTTTATGCAGCAATTTCTCTCTGTACTCTAAACTCCCAACTCCAATCCCTAGATTTCTTTACCAGTTTTCAAATAGTTCTAGAATAAAGGGGAAAAAAGCAATGATTTTACCTTCTATATTTTCTAGAAGAAAGCCAAACATTCCACAACTAGACAATTTCAAGTTAAATCTTCATTATAGGTGTGTTTGTGGAGTGTGGGAAAGAAGATGCCTGGAGGTTAGCTTAGAGACCTTTAGAAGAAAGTTAACCCAGAATGGAGGTTTCCTGCCTTCACACTCATCTCTCTTTCTACCAGCTGAGGGTAAGTGACCAGTGACCACACATAATACTTTTGTAACTCCCCCTTAACAAATGTTTAGAAAGCTAGTCTTGACAGAAACTGATTACAGGGATAAAAAATCACACCCCGTCTCCCTTCACAACAAAGGGTTCAACAATGAGATTAAAAGACAGGCTTTGAAGTGGTTTATGTTCTAGTGGTCTTTAAAGCCAAAGTAGGCAAAAGTTTTTTTCCTCATTAACTTTTTAGCATCTTCTTGTTTGAATGGACTGGAACCTTCTAAGATCAGATTGTGCCTAAAAAGGATTTGATTGAGAAAGTTTGACTAAAACTTCTTTGAAAAATTGGTTACATTAAATGGAATTGCCAATTTTCTAAATAATGATTGGGGAAGTTGAGGGTGTTAATGAAATGAATACTAGGTTTTTGTTATTATCAATTTACACTTTAACATACATGTTAAAAGTACATTTTACTTTTTGTGAGACCTGATGCTAGTAATAGAGCTTTCCCATACTTGCTCTCAAAACAACAGTGGGAGATTTTGCTGTTGTTGTTGTTGTTAAATCTCTACTTTGTGAATAAAGAAATTAAGATATAGGGTGTTTTTCACTAAACATGCATCAAAAATTATAGTTCAACATTTAGTAAAACTGGAACAAGCAGAGCCTGATAGTTAATAACCCAGTAAGACCAAAAAGCAGGAAAAGATAAATGTTGCAAGGCTCCTCAATTTGTGTTATCTTTTCCTGATTTGTTTGTGTTTGAATTTTTCACTATGTGACCATAGCATTTCTCCAGAAACTCTCATGTCTGTTGGCTACCAGATCTTGTATTATCTTGATTTCTTCATTTCTCCTAGTTTAGTGAGGTAATGCTTACCCAAGTCAAACCTTGCCATAGGTGTCTGTGGGGCGCTACGCCCCACCCGCTTCCCGTAGCCAACTTCTCTCTTCCCCGAACCCAACTTCCCTATTCACCGCAGCCTATCACAGCACCCCCTCACAGCCATAACCTTATTTGGACATGTTGGCCTTCTCCTCTAGCCTCCCCCCTCCCTCCCAAATCTTCCCTCCACGCCCAGCAACAGCTTAGCCCTATCAAAAGACAACACGCTCACCCCGCCCCTAACACTGCCTATAAAACTGCACAGCACTCGCTGAATAAAGGTCTTACCTTCCAGCAAGCAAGTGAGTGGTGTCTCTTCATTTAGTACTGTCAGGGAGACCACAGGGCACCAAACGGCGACCCTGTGACAACTTCTCCTTAACCCCCGTGAAGACCAGGGAGCCGGGCCTGCGCTCTCCTGACAACTTCTTCACCCCCCCGCCGTTCCGGAGTGCACGCCGGACGGTCCACAACTAGCTCGTGTCGCTCCCCGGGCTGCAGCAGGGCTGATCACCCTCAGGCCCGGAAACAAAGCGGCAGTTTAGTTTCTCAAGGCTTTATCATTGACCCTCTTTATGTAACGATGCATCATTTTCCCTCTCTCAGTGTAACACCCCAGCACATGTACCCTGGCACCTGTACCAGCAAAATTAGATAATGCTGGCCCCTGAGTAAGGTCTGTTCATTGTGTCTGGGTCTTTGTTCCTGGCATTCCCACTGGTTGCAACAGTCTCCTATCATAGTGCTCCTTCAACCTTGGCGCACTATTAGAATTGCCAGAATGGAGATGAACCATCTCATAACATGTTTTACAAGCAATCCAGCTGATTCAGGTGATTCCAGTGTTTATCAAGGGTTGAAAATCACAACAATCTATCAGAATTCTCCCCATCTCTTCAAACCCTGTTTGTTAAAACCCCTCTAGGCCAGTAGTGCTCCTACCACATTGTGAAGCTCCTCTTTTGCATGTTTCTAATGATCTTTATCATATTCTTCATGTGGGGCCCTCCTACTCTCTGGTAAGCTTGGAGGAAGACAGGTGTCAGTCTGCTCACTGTGCCACCTCTAAATCCCTTTGTTCTCCAGAACTATTGCTGCTGATGTGCTAGCCCCAGAGCTTCCAAACCCAGGGTGGAGGTGATTTAAATGTCCTCCGTGTCTTTCCTCACCAATCTGGGTCAGTCCTCCCAGGTCTTACTTCCTCTCCCAGACAGTAGCTCTGCTGCAGGGCATTGTGTCCTGTGCAGTTCCCAATTGTATCTTGCCCAGTACTCTGGAGAGCAAGTCCTGCTCTGGCTCCTGTTTGGCTGACCTTGGAAGGTCTAATTCTATTCCCTCAAGACCTCAGTCCAACAGTGGGGGTTTGGGTAATCATACACTGATTCTGACATGTCATTTGAGATCAGCATTGCCCCTTTGTATTCTCAATCACTACAATCCAGCTTCCCACTATGAACTCACTGCATTCTCTTGGAAAACCTTTGCTAACTGCTGCCTGACCTCATGGACCACGAGGACACTGCACCTTACTGGGCTAGCTAAGCTGGTGGTCAGCTGGGTCTGTCACCTCGTCCTTGTATGCCTTTAATGGTAGGAATTTGCTATGTCCCAGATCCACCCTCACCTACCCATGTGTTGCTGTCATTAGAAACTGCCAGGTATTAAATGAGCTCCAGATGTAGATAAGAACTGCATCTTTCTTATTTTTGCTGTAACTTTTAGCAAGGTGCCTGACACAGAGTAAGTGTTCAAGCTATTTTTTGAACATTTTAGTAAAGTTTAAAATGCACAAGCTCAAAAAGTTTTTTTTTTATTATTATTAATTAAATCTTCCTTATTTAATGCTTCTTTCCTTCCCCCTCCTGGTTCTTAGACTTTTAACATTTCACTTAAATTTTTCAATATTTACAATAAAAATAAATAGGACATAGGGGAACCACAAAGATTATTGTGCTCAAATTCCTCCTTTTACAGCTCAGAAACTAGGGGACAAAATTGTTTAATGAAATGGCCAAGGACCTGCAACTAGTTAATAGCAGAGCTGGAAGCCTGATCTCCTAACTCCTAAGGGTGTCATCGAAATCATCAGAAGGGCCTAATAAAGAACAAAGAGTCATAGAAAGGAAAAAAGAGAGGAAACTGCTATTGATTAAGTACCTACTAGAGAATTAGTTTTTATATATTATGTCATCTAATTCACACAACAATCCTATGATATTGATAATATTTCTGCATTTTAAAGAAGAGGAAACAGATAAAACCAACTTTTTTTTTTTTTTTTTTTTTTACCAAATTCACGCATGATAAAAATGTCAGACACAGGTTTGGAGCCCAAATCTAGCTCCAGAGTCTATAACTTTTCCATAGCTAACCTGATATTAGGGTTGGAAAAAGAATCTAATATGAATTCCTGAGAGAACTGTTAAATTCATTAATAAAATCCCTGAAGTGTGATCTTCTGATTTTTAAATCCCCATTGTGATGGTTAGGCTAATGTGTCATCTTGGGCCAGGTAATTGTGCCCAGTTCTTTGGTCAAGCAAGTACTGGGCTAATTGTAATACAAGGACATTTATGAACTTTAGTCACCAGTGAGTTTACTGCAGAGATGACTGATTACATCTACATCAATCAGGGAGATTGCTGTCAGCAATGAGTGACGCAGTTATCCAATCAGCTGAATGCCTTAAAAGGGGAAGTGATTTCAGCATTCAGGGAGAATTTCCCAGCTTATCTTTGGACAGCCAGTGTCTCCCAGAAACTCATCAAAGACCTTCATTGGACTTTCATCGGACCCCCTGGTTTGCAGCCTGCCTGCGGAACCTGGGCTTGTGCATCCCCACGGTCACGTGACAGACTCATAAAATCTCATACTATTGACAGATATTTCCTGTTGAATCTTTTTTCCTAGAGAACCCTGACTAATACACCCATCATATTCTAAATTCCTATATAACAAACGTTTCTTTTTTCAAGGGGCCAATATGACTAAGGAGTATAAAAATATGATAAATATAGCCCCTAGGATTCAGTGTCCATGTTTATTATCCTGTATGAATAGTGCCTAGTCTATTTTAATAATAGCACATTCAATGATTTTATTTAAGCATTCATTCATTCATTCATTCATTCATTCATTTTCTGTTTATCTCACTATAATATAAAATGTACCAGAGCATGGACCCAGTTTGTTTTATTCATGACCATAATCTTAGAATTCATTATAGATGCTTAGTATATATCTGTTGAATAGATGTTATTACTTAACATTTGTTAACTCAATTTACTAATGGCCAAAATGGTATAATGAAATACTTCTGAAAATGTATTCCCTATGCCTTCATCATACATATTTGAGACATGATTACATTTTAGTAATGCCTCCTTCAATTCTTAGGTAATTGTCCAGCTTATCTGGTATTTCATTAACTTCCTGAAATGCCTGCCCTTCACTTTTCTCAACAAAGGTCCTTTGCTTTTGGGCCATTGTTTTTTCCTTCTCCTGTAATTCCCATTTCAATCTTATTCAAACTCATACCTCTCCTTTATTGGCAATATCTGATGACCTAGTTCAGGACTCAAGGAAATCCTAGCGAAAATTTAGATCTCATTTTAGGAAGTGTGGATTGGGATCAAAGTATTAAGATTATATCATACTTTTATATATCTTTAGAAAATTAGCAAAGTAGACTATAAACCGTTCAGAGGTTTTAGAAAATGATGTATGTTTTGAAGGGCTTAAAGTGTTTTACATAATATTGTGTAATTCCTTTGATTTAGGTCTAAAGCTGAACTCAACTTCCAAAATTAACCTTCCTGAATTATGTTTAAAGGGAAATGAATGGGTACTAAATTTTACAATTTATTTTAAGCCTTGAAGATACTTAACCTCATTTTTATTCCAAGTCTATAATCTTTTATGTTTTCTAACTAAAACGTCATTTAGAACAAAAGTGTTTATGATGTTGACACTGGCGTCAGCTACTGTGCAGATCGGACTTCTCTCCATCGCTCGCCTCACTCGGCTTCCTCTACAACCATGACTGACAAACCCGTTATGGCTGAGATTGAGAAATTCGGTAAATCGAAATTGAAGAAGACAGAAGTGCAAGAGAAAAATCCACTGCCTTCCAAAGAAACGACCAAACAGGAGAAGCAAACAGGCAAATAGTAATGCGGCATGAATGGCCGATATGCACTGTACATTCCACAAGCATTGCCTAGTTTACTTCTTTTAGCTGTTAACTTTGTAAGATGCAAAGAGGTTGGAACAAATTTAAATGACTGTGCTGCCCCTCTTACATCAATGCTTAGAAGGCTACACCTGCCTCTCCCATCTGCCTGTCTGGCTGGCAGTGAAGGAAAAGAATTTGCACGTTGGTGAAGGAAGAACCTGAGTGGGATTACACAGAAATCTAGAGTAAAAGCAAAACTGGTCCACGGTGTCTCACAGGCTGCAAACTGGAGTTTAATCAGAATGCCATTTATTTTTTTGTGGTTTAAATGATTTTAATTATTGGAATGCACAGTTTTTAATATGCAAATAAAAAGTTTTAAAACCTGAAAACTTTATGATGTTTATTAAATTTAGCAGAATGAAGACATATTTCCCACTCTCTAAAGACATTTCTTTTCACAATGTTTACTGAACACTTATAGTTTATGTATGTCATGTATGAATGATATACTTCAAAAAATTGTTTAAAAAAAGACATTTCTTTTGCTATTTTGATTAGTATTCTTATCACAAATATTATTTTATAATCATTTTCAATTGCTATAATAATAATATATATATATTTATATTTGAAAATATGTTATTTTTATTTTGGATACTCACAGTTTCATAAGATAAACAGCACAATTTCATAACATCTATAAATGGCACTTTAACAACTTAAAGAGAATAGAAGTAAACAAAAATAATTATTTCACTGGAAGGCTATATTTCATTTTTACTATTTTTTAAATTAATTTTCATTATTTTACTTTTTTAAAAACTCATTTCCCTAATTTGATTTGTAAAGTAACACTTTTCTGGTCAATACCACTTGTTGCATTTTTATAAACAAAGCTTATATGGTGATCTTAGGAAATCTCTAGAAAATATGAAGGTAGGCAATGTGTTGTAAAGAAATAAACCACATCTCCTGATGTTTAATGCAAAAAAAAAAAAAAAAAAAAAAACCCCAAAGAATAATTTTTAAAATTAACATAATTTAACTGACAGGCTCATGGAACACAATTTTACTGATTATATTGTCTTGGAAAAAGTGCATAGAACAAGATCATGATGAAATTTCATGCAAAAAAAAAAAAAAGTCAAAATACTTCCCTCATTACTAGGCATAGCTTATTCCTGGAAAATAAATAAAAATGTTCTATTTCTCAATGTTCATTCTCAAAATAAAATTCCAACTCCCTTATTCAGCAGCTATGTTCTGTAATATTTTAATAAGCATTGAAAAGTTTGGTACTGTATTTGGTTGAATTGCTCAGCAGAGATTGAGTGCTTTGTCAATTTTTCATTCCACATTTTTATACAGTTTCTTCAGTGCTTTCACCAAGGTGACTCCTATATCATAAAGCTTGACCAAAGGAAAAAATGAAGGTTGTAGAGAAAATGGCCATAATGTGAGAGAAATGTTATAGCAAAGACAAGGTGAAAAACTTAAAAACTGCAGTTTTATTATTAACCTCTTAAGGGACATAACTGGAAGAGCTATGATAAGATGTCCTATGATAACAAATACTTTGGACTTTTACAATGAAACAAATGGATTATGTAAGATACAGAAATGACAAGGTTTGCATATTTATTCCAAAATGAAAGATAAAAAGCATAAATACAGATTTTTTTAAAAATATATTACTTAGTACCACTTCAAGATTGGTTACAAATATTATCTGAGCCTGGCTGGACTTTCACATCATAATGAATACTAATTACTGGCATTTATTAATGGATTTCTTAATACAGATTTTTGCCTTCTCCATCTTAAAAGATATTGGAAGCATTAGTAACTGATATTAATTGTAACTTTAAAAAACAGGCTGGCCAACTATATCTTCTATAGTGTACATAAACGTAGGTTGTACAATTGTTGCAGCTTCATGCTTGAAAATAATTGGACTAGAGTCTTCCTGAAATTTTTAATAGGAACTATTTATCTGTTACATTTTATGTAAGTTGATCTTTTAAAAGAGTTATACAGCATCAAAAATACACATATCTGTCTACATACACATATAATTGAAAATTAAAGGAAATAAAATAAGCATTTTTGAATACTTGCAATCACTTAAAATAACAGGAGACTTACTGGACCCAAAAATAATTCAACTAGATATTATGATGATATTTTTCCTTCATTTTGCAGTTTTCCATGTTATATGTTGATTAGCTATATAAAAATAGGGTTGCTTCCTACTCATTTTAACATCTAATAAAGAGTATAAAACCCTTAGGTGTGCATTAAGTTGATATTTAATAAAGTAATTATCAATTTTTGGAACTCTATATTCTGTTCATTATTTTGTTTACCCAACCATGGACCCAAACTTTTCCTTTACTCATTAATGTAAATGAATGGAACGCCATATTGATGGGGCAAGTTAAATGTTTACTCTTAAAAAGTTTATAAAACACCTAATATAGGTTTTTATTAGGCACAAAACTTTTTGAAAAGTTTGGTCCAACCTAATTTCAATATATTTTAGGTATATTTAACTGTGTGACTATGTTCTTAAAATATTTACTTCAATTTAGTGTTTCAAAATGAATACCTAAGCCCATTACTTTGAGTACTCATCTAGACTTTTTTTATATCCCTGCGCAAATATACAATAGAGATAACAGTTGATGTCATTTCCAAACAAAGGAAAACAGTCCTTCTTCCCCCCGCCACCCCCCCCAACAATCACAAAAAATATGAACTCAGGTCAACAGATTACAAATATAAAAAAAATTTTAAGACCTACATGATTATGAAATACAGTCATGATAAAACAAAAGATGTATTGATAGATATAGATAGATGATATAGTTAGCTAGAATATAGGAAGAACATCTATAACTGAAAATTTACATGAAAATCGAGTTAATAATGATTTGGTAATTGACAAAGTTGGTCAACCTCAACAAACAAACTGGCCTCATCTATTACCTTTCTATAGATAAAAGGAAAGTTCTAATGAACAATAGAATTAGATTGATTGCAAACCCACACATGGTTTTTAAAGTAGTACGAAAGGAACTTCTATAAACTAATGTTTTTTATGAAGTAGTAAAACAAGGGCAGAAACCGGGAGGCCCTACATGATGGTCAAGTACCCCTGAAGTTATATGTGCTCCCTTATGCTTAGAGTTGGCGTTCTCTAGAGATGAGTGTGTACACCAGAGGGGCCAAGCAAAATAATCCATTGGGTGCTGGAAGAATATATTACAACTTGGGTCTATACTATTTTTATAGAAGAAAATGAAGAGATCCCATATTAGCAATGTTTAAAATGAGACTGACCCTGACACTTTCACTTAGTGCACATGACAGATGGTCAGGTTTTGCTTACTAGGGATGGAGAATCTTCAGGGAAGACTGGCAGTTTCACAAGGCAAAGGGATTGAGAGTAGAGCACTTAACTCTTTTATTTTACCTTGCAGCTCATTGACTATATCACAGTTTGCGGGCACCTGGTTCAGTGAATAAATGGATTATAGCATTCTGTTTTAGCAAACAAGCTATCACAAAATGGACAGGTGGCTTAAAAAGATGCCTGCCAAGAAACTAAGGATTAAATCAAGGCTGATAATTCCAGTGCAAGCCAATTCCATGAGGTAAATTACAAAATGAAATAATATAATCAGGGCTGACAAGAAATAGGCCCAAACCAGTAAAAATGTAACAAGATTATTTGAAACATATGTATGTTTGTTATTTTTACTGTTAGATCTTGGCCTGAATGAATGTTAGTTATAGAGCAGGTATATTGTGCCTTTGTGAGTTGCTGTACCTCAGGATGGTCTCCCAAATAATCACTTTTATCAAGTGTCAAAGAGTTTGAAAAATAATGCCATGGATAAAATATATCTTTTTAATTTAAATTACTGAAGATTTTTTGTAATGTTCACAAATAAAAATATATTTTCAAAGTACAATCTCTTCCACTACATATTTCTTTGACCTGGACCACCTCCCAGGTGATTGTTAAATAGGGGAATGGTACTAGCATGATATATCAATAGTTTGGGTTCATACATGACTTTTCCCAGAAAGTTAATGTTTTGGAAAAAAAAAAATCAGGGGCAGGCTTTCTCACAATCAAAGGGAAAGCCTTAGTAATATTTGTAAACTTTAAGAGCAAGGCTGAAAATCTACAGAAGTTCCTTCCTCTTATAGTAGCTTGTTTAGGAGCTTTAAGAACTGCCGTGCTTTCTAGTAGTTTAGGCTGTCAGTGCAGATAATGAAACTGAGAAGACATGTTCCCCTCATTTACTGCAATGCACTAAAGATATCTATTTTTAATTTTGATGACAAAGGTCTCTATTAGAAGCAGGTGCCCTTCTAGTCCTACATCTCAGAGGAGGAAGAAAGCCTTGGGCTGCAAGGCCACAAAGGACTGACTGTGGGGCTAGATGCCAACAGATCTAACTGTGCTAAGATTTTTGTTAAGATTGTTGTTGTTCTTATGAGTGCTTTCTCTTCAAATTGCTCTAGGTTTTGAGTGGTCTTTTCTTAATTGTATGGGAAAAATTCAGCCTTAGTATTTGTATTAAGCAATTTTACAAAACATAGAGACAGAGTTTTCTAAGAATGTAAA
Organism: Tolypeutes matacus; assembly: GCA_026826555.1. Classification (NCBI taxonomy): domain Eukaryota; kingdom Metazoa; phylum Chordata; class Mammalia; order Cingulata; family Chlamyphoridae; genus Tolypeutes; species Tolypeutes matacus. Next base: position 2,133,234 of record JAKSZT010053779.1, on the reverse strand, counting down.
TATAGCAGGAACACCTAATTTAGTCACCTAATCTTAAAAATTAATTTTCTGTATGTTTTGTAATGAAAAAATATATTAATAAAATACATAACAAAAACATAAGTAAATAAATATAAACTACATTGCAAAGTCAAATTTTTTTTTTTAACTGAGAGGGAGTACAATCAAATACGTTTTGAGGTCACTACTCTAATTTTTTTTTTATTTACTTTTTAAAAATTTTTATTTCAAATTCAAAAAATTAGAATAACAGAAAAAGTCAGCTCAGTAGGTTATAGAAGCATTTCTCCTAAAAAGTTCCATCCAGGCACTTTTATCTCATCTAATTCCAAAAACAAACTCAATTATTCCTCTAAAGTTCAGAAAGATACACAGATGAACACAGATTAGTTAAATGGCATAGTCAAGGTCTCCTTATTAATAAAAAAGTGAGGAAGAGGAAAAAAACGCTTAATCATATTTATATTACACAAAACCAAACCCCATATTCATTTTTTTAACCTTTAGCATTCATATAGGACCAACTTTGTTTTTGTTACAAATCATAACAATGTTGTTACCTATAGTTTTTAAATTATATTAATTATATTTTCCCATGTGTCACTGCATTCTTAATACCTTGTAGTAGAAGAATATTCCTGTATTTATATTATTATTAACCACATAATCTTTATATTCCTGTGTGGAGAGGAGTGACTGGAAGCAGGTCAATTCAGCTTCAGAACTGAAGTAAGGAACTCTCAACAGTTAGGTAACAGAAACATAAGGCTGATTTACTGAAGTAGAAAAATGGATGAAATGATGTCTCATGAAATGAGATGCTTGGAAATAACAGCATGGCAGACCTTGATCATGCAACTTACAAGAATGGCACCTTTCATTCTTAACATTCTGAACATCCTGTGGCAACACTGACCATTTAGTTCATTTTTATCTGCCCTCTCCTCCCTTATGAGCTTTTGGGATGGGGCACCATGTCTTACTCAACTATGTAAATCCTCAGCACTTGGCAAAAGCCCTGGCACAAAGACGATACCAAATGTTTGCTGAATGAATAGAATGATTTATGAAATGATTTATGAATGATTTATGAAAGAGGCTCACTTGGGAAGGAAACAGGGTGAATAGCAAGAAAAGAAAGAAGAAAATGAACATTTGTCGAGTTGTGATGTGCCATAAGTAGAGCCAGAGTATTTTATTACTCCAAATTATTCTTACAATTGTCAAATGTTCTTGTTTACAGAAAGGGGAGCTGATGCTCAGAAAGTTAATTTATTTACCCCAAAGTGGCACAACTCGTAAGTAGCTGGCTGGAATTAGAAATCTGTTCTGACTTTGGAATTCATATTCTGAGCTCCATGTGCTGCCAGTTAGGAGAGAGGATTTCTGTTGAGGGTAGCTACAGTGACAAACCACGGCCTCTTCCTGAACAATATGGCCACCAGCCACAGGATTCTTTCAAGTCCAGAGCTATTGCCAAATATGACTTCCTAATCAGGGAAGAAAAATTGGCCATTAATAATTTACTCCTTTTTTAGAGTTTAGTTCCAATGGATTCATTTTAGTTTAAGTTATTTTTTAAGGCTTATGATTTCTGTATTAATGTGTTGATTGATTCTGTCTCCCTAATGGGAGTCATAAGACATGTGAAATCTAAATGCACTTTTGAAATATAAAAAACTTCGTATGTTCAAGGTCAATAGTCTATAATCAAAGCATAAGCTGTTAGATAAAAACAAACAAATAGACATCCAGCCTGTTTAAAGTATGTGAGCAAATAATGCATGTATATTTTCACAGTTCTTCCAAGGGAACATTGGTAATTTAGATTTAATGTGTGGTGCACACCAGTTCTTGGTCAAATGTCTAGTTTAAAGAACAAATATACTTTCTAAAGCATTAACTATAGTCATTATTTTTAAATGAAAACAATTTAGTTTTTACCCTTATCTTAGCATAATAATGCAATCCAATAATTAGGAGTCCTCAAGAAAGGAAAACTCATAGATAATAAAATGTCTCTTTTTTTGGTGAAAGGAAGGATCAATATGTCATCACTAAGGCCTTATTTCTCAAGGATAGAGGAATTTATTATGAAGCAAATGAAGCTTAAGCTTCAGGGTCCTTTAGTTGCATGGGTTTCTTCTAAGGTTTTAGAAGGGGATATTTATCAATGTGCCATATAGATTAATGACATGGTTATATATTTTTGTAAAATTGGAAAAACTAAGGTATTTTAGCCACAGTCTTTTAAGTCCCCTTTTTCCATCCCAATTTATTAACTGCCATGCTTTCCCTTGGGTCAGGGATCAAAGGAGTGGCTGCCAGAATTTTTGATATCCAACTAAAAAGAAGTTATATTGGGGACATATTTAGTTTAGGTTTAGTTGAATATATTCATGTGGCTTAAGGAGAGACTGAATTAACTTTATATCCCCTCAGTAGAGAATGATATTTCAAAATAGTTGTCAAATAAAGAGGTGATCAAAGGGTATATGGTCAAATAAGGTAGGAAAGAAGGTATGTTGGGCAGTAAAACAGGAATCCTGTTGTATTTTTAAATTTTGTGATATTTGTGTGTTTTTATCAACTTTTATAGTTTTTTAATTTGTTGTGAATTCCTTTTCATTCTAAACCAGTAGTTATCATTTTATTCATAGTTTCACATTCTTTCTCTTAAAATTGGTCCTTAAGTTGTATAAGCCGTGGGTACCTCAAAACCTGGAACCTTCCTTCCCCTATAGAGTAACCTGAAACATTTGTAGAGGTTAAAACAGAGGCTGTTTAATAGATTTATACTCATTCCTTAGACGGGACAAAAAAATCAACATACTTCCTCACAACCAGAAGTTAAGAGATTTTCATTCCAAGGAGAGAATAAATGGGAATAACAAGTCTAATTTCATATCTATTTGATAATTTCCTCTCTTACCTCAACATTACTCTGTTCAGCAAACAGAAATACAATTGTACCATTTAGTGGTACTATTCAGTAGCAGGAAACTGGAAGTAAACTGGTGAAATAGTAAACCATAAAACAAAGTGTACTGTGCCTTTACGACAAAGGAGACGTTCTTCCTCACTTCCCTCCAAACTCCTTTCTTGATATGCCTGTAAAATATTTCCTCTGTACACACCAAATATCAAAGGAAAAGCACATAAAATCCTCATTAAATAATTACATAGCATTTATACAGTGTAAGTGGATTTTAAATGTGCTCAGAGTACCAGGTGGGGCTCATAGACATCTGTTCCAGTATGTAAAACCCCTGCAATCACCAAGCACTTGCATGTTCATATCATGGTTAAATAGGTGAGTTAATGAAAAAGAAAAGTGTTTGTTAATTAGTAGAATTTACTTCTTTAAAGGTTAACCCATATGTGTTGAGACAATATTGACTAAGCTGCCATAAACAACCAGGAGCACAAATCAGAGCTTTCATACATAAATGGTGAAAAGTCAGCAAAGCACACTGAGCTCACATTTCAGCATGAAAAGCAAAATCGACATACAAATTTAACCCCCTTTATATCTGTATCTACTGCTTAAATTTCACCTTTGAAAGGAAATATATATGTGCTTGTGTATGTATCATACAAGCAAGAAATAGTTTCAAATTTCTAGACACAATTGATTGGCAACTTTTAAGGTTATAGAAAGAGAAAAAAGACTATATAAAGTATAAGTTATTTATATAGTGAGGGCACTGTTACTGAACTCCTGTAATGCTGACACTACTGCTAATGATAAGAATAATATCTAACATTTACTGAGTGTTTTCTATATGTCAAATACTTCTATGAGAGCTCTACCGGCATTAACTCAGTTAAACCCCATTTTGCAGATGATGATATTAAGGCACAGAAGTGTTGAGTCACTGGTCAAAGGCACATAGCTAGTAGTGGTAGAACAAGGGTTCAAATCCAGGTAACATGGATCCATAGCCTAAGCTCTTGACCTTTATGCCTTATGCCTGTCCTGAAAAAAATCTTAATATCAAATATTATACCCTGAAGCCTTAAGAAAACTTTCTGGCTCTTTGATATGCCTTGACCTTAGCTTCAAAAAAACAGAGCTTCCACAAATCCAATATAAACTGCAACTTTAACAAGATGCTTGTTAATTCATAAAAGGAGAACACAATGATTATGAAATTCAGGGGAAAAATAAAAGCTTTTCCTTCACCCCAAGTTGGTACAAAAAAATGTGCTCTCTTATTCTTTTGATCAAGGAGGTGTCAAATTAGTAAGTTGAAAGTTTCTCATCTTCATGGTTTATATATATTTTTTCCTTCAGGATACTATTAAAAAGACTTAAGTGATCATAAAATACACCAGTCAAATGCATCCGAAAGCACTGTCTTGTGACAATGCCTGAGAGTTAGAGCAATGCGAGTCCTGAAATACCAGAGTCCCTTGCAGAGAATTACAGAAATAGCATAGTAGTAACACTATATTCTTGGAGTGACAAACACTGAGGGTTGGATGGATCAACAACCATTCCCAAGCCCCCATTTCCTTGCCCAGCTTTTCTAGAAACTGGAAAAGCAGAGCCTCTTTGCTACGGGGTTCTGGCCAATCAAGACCAAAGCAGATGGCTACTTGGGAGAAGGCAGACTGGCTCTGCCAGAGCTTGGGCTTCCCTCATAAAAAGGGAAAGTTGTGGCCATCTGTCCTCTTTTTCTGCTTTGGACATGGATGTGATGTCTGAGGCTACAGCAGCCCTTTTGTGTTCATAGGGGCTAAAAACATGAGGGGAAAACCTAGGAGAATCTTAGACTGAACATCACAAGCCAATGAATGATCATTAATAATCACCCACTGTTTCTGTTATGTAAGAAATATAAACACCTATTTCAGCATAAAGTGTTCTCTTATTTGCCAAAAATGCACTACTGATAGACTTTAAGTTAAAGGTGAGTTTGGTAAGTGCCACAAATAAGCAAGGGTCATCCCTAGGCAGCAGGGCACAGGTGGCATTGAAGCAAGAGAGTTAATCATCAAATTTACTTTTTGAAAATGAACCCTAGCAACAATTTGGAAGATAAATAGAAATGAGAAATTATGATCTCTTTTAGAGTGATCAGTTCATGGTTCATTTTTAAAAACAGAGTTTATTTTAGAATAGATTTTAGATTTACAGAAAAATTGCAATGATGGTACAGATGATTCCCACCAGTCTATAACCAATTTATTTTATTAACATCTTACATTAGTTTTATATATTTGTCACTATGAATGAATGAACATTGGCACATTTTATTAACTGAAGTCCACGCTTTACTCAGATTTCCTTAGGTTTTACCTAATATTCTTCCAGGAACCCAGCCAGATACCATATTACATTTAGTCATCCTGTCTCCTTAGGCAACTCTTGACTGTGACAGTTTCTCAGACTTTCTTTGTTTTAGATAACCTCAAACATTTTAAGACATACTGATTAGTTATTTGTGAAATGTCCCTCATTTAGTATTTATCTGATGTTTGTCTCATGATTAGAATGGGATTATGGGTTTTAGGGAATAAGACCATAGAGGTAAAGGGCCATTTTCATCACATCATAGCATATGTACATACTATCACTATGATGTCATTATTAATGTTAACCTTGATCACCTGTCGAAGGTGGTGGTGTCAGGTTTCTCTACTGTAATGCTACTCTTCTTCCCAACCTCCGGCTTTCCATACTGTATTCATTGGAAAGAAGCCACTATTCATAACTCACATTTAAGAAGTGGGGAGTTTTATGCTTCACCTCCTTGAAGGCAAAGTATCTACATAAATTAGTCTGAATTCTCCAGCACAAAAGATGTCCCTTCTCCCCCACCTATTTATTTATTCAGTCATTTACTTACATCAGTATGAACTCATCAATATTTCTTGCATACTTCAGATTCATATCCAATGCTACTTGGCTTATTTTGTTGCTCAAAATTTTCTTGCTTTTTAGCTCCTTTGTCCCTTTCACATATACTCATAATCGTGATTTTGTTTGTTTTAATAGCACGTCCTTATCTTCTGACACTATAAAATGTTCAGGTTCATCTTGAATATTCTCTACCCCTGTCCTAGAACCAGCTGTTTCTCCAAGGAGCCCTGGCACTTTATATGGGAAAAATGCAATATAAACCAGTATCTGGGTGTTAGGAATATGGTTGATTAAAAAATAATGCCCTTTAGAACTGCTTATTGTTCTTAAGATTAAATGTAAGTGCTACTTCAACTTTGCACAGCTCATATGCTGCCCCTCACCACAACTTACTCCCCCCTTAATATCCCAGCTTCACAATATCCCCAAATAGTCACTGTGTTCTTTTTTCCCTAGTATCAGGATGCTCTACAACTCAGGCTTTCTAATTCAAGGCCAGCAAGATTAAAACAAAATCATAATATAAAAAAACAATTTCAGAGTAAACACCTGAATTTTAATCACAATTTCCATGCACATGCCAGGCCGTGCATTTCCAGGTAGAATATGACCTCTGAGCAGGGGTTATCTTTTGCTATTATACATAATAATATCTTTCATTTATAAATATAGATCATCCAGATCACTATTGATGGGTAATAGCACTGAGGATTGAGAGTTAAGTATAAAAATAGGATCCCAGAAAAGAAGGGGAGCTGAAACTTCCAGGCACAGTTATGTTTTCTTTTTTTTTCCCCTCTCAAAAAAACACTGAGTAATTTATTGAGCAAGCTAAATAACCTGTGCTATTTCTAGAAAAAGAGGATGTCTCAGCAAAACAAAAACAAAAGTGGAAAATCATATGTTCACTATTGCTTAATCCCAGGCCAACTGTAGCTCTATCACCATCTCTCACCCCTGGTTGACTGGAAAATAAATACCTTAGACCTTAGCTATTTGGCTAATGAATCTAAGTCTGATGTTCTCAATTCTGAAATGAGGTATAAATTCAGTAGAATCCATAACAATGATGCCCAAATACCCTTAAACTTGCTAAAGATAGAGCACACAGCATATAAAAGGCAGTGGCATTTTAGAAGAAAATAGGGTTCTTCAATCAACATTAAAATTAAAAGAAAAATGAAAATGAGTGCTGGATGCCATTTACTTTACATAAACATAAACTCTGTTACTCAACCCTCCCTTTTAATCCTCCTGAATCTAGTGCTTTGAATTTCATTTTAAAAATAAAGAAAGGTTAGGTGATTTGCCCAAACATCCAGGAATAGTATGCAGAAGAGTCCAGATTTAAGGACATTTTTCAGATTTTAAAATTCATATAGAGTACAGAATCACTCCTATGCTGTGTATATCAGGATCTCAGCAGGAAATGATACATGCAAATTAGGATAATCCATGGAGAGTTTCATAAAAAGACAATTCACAAAGGTATGGCTAAATAGCGAGGACACTACTCCAGGCTCATTATGGCAGGTGAATTTATTCATACGGGAAAAAGTAGCAGAGAAGAAATGCCTAACTCTCAAAAATCTCAGGTAGAGCCTTTGCTGGTTAACAGGGCAACGTCTTGGAGTCTTGAGGATTATTTTTCTAAGTCAGGAGTCTCTGGGCATAACCAGTTATTGTTTGGTGAAGCACTTTTGAATAGCGAGAAGTTATTCCAGGTTTCTGAAGAATTGTTCCTTAGTTCTGACTCTGTCATGGGATGGTTGAATGTGTCTAGACAAGTGGTTTAATAGCTTTGTGGATGAGAGACTTTTTCTGTCTCTATTGCAATACCTTATATGTGAAGTAATATATGTATTCATTTATCAAGTTAATATTGCATCTGATCAATATAGAATGAGCCAATAAATAGGGTCAGATATCAACAATAGGTTATTGTAAGGAACAGAGATGTGATAAATGAGAAAGTATTTTGTAAATACAAGATATTATTATGCTCAGAAAACAGTAAGCATATTTTGCAAAATAGATGTTTCCAGCTCCTTCTATAGCTACTTCTCTGCTCATTTTAATTGCTTTTTGCTTTGCTTTCCTTTTCATTGGCTTGTTGTTCAATGTAATTGTCCAATCTTTAGAAATATATAGGGAATAAGTCACAGATAAATAAAAATAATAAAGATTTAAGCTAACATTTTATTCAATAATTCAATCATATATTTTGAATGTGTTACAGATGCCTCTGCAAAAAAAATCCAATTGCAAATATTTTTGAATACTTATTTCATATACATTTTGATTTCAATATTCCAATCTTACTTCTAAAGTAAATTACACAATTAATTCTGAAAAACAAAAATAAAATCTAAGCTATTCCCTGATCATAGTTTGTGATTGATTAAAGTGAACACATGATTTCACTTCATCTGCCAACTTGTGAAATGTTTGGATTTAACATGGCCACAATTATCATTAACCTAGAAAATCAAGGATTACCCAAGAAAACTTGTTACTCATAAAATGAAGCAGAATAATATTGCAACAGGGTAAAAATGCATTCTTTTTGAAATGCATCCCAACAGAAAAACCAACAAAAGAAAATTTCTGCAAGAAGAGCCAGCAAACTCCATCAAATCATTTCTTCATCTAAGTTACAGGAAATCTGCAAGTGCCTCCTAATGAATGTTGGATGATAATTAGGGTCAGTTTGCTCACAGAGTCAAGACATCACATGAAGGAGGAAGAGGGATGTGATATTATTCTTTCAGAGTGACAGGTTTTATTCATTTCAAATGTGTGCACATTCTCAAAATGTTATAATAAATGATTTATTTTTAGGACATTTTAGTGAAAAACCTCAGCCAAGCCAGAGCTCCTCTATTCCTCTAAATGAACCACAGCAATTTAAATCCAGCCCCACCTTGGTTTCTGAAAACACCAGAGCCTTGATTGAGACAGTTCTGTCTTCCACAATCTAACGTTAAAATAGTTTTAGTTGCTTAGTTGATAACCAAAAGTGCCCAGTTTGTTTTGAAGTGAAAATTAAACCTGAAACTTCTGAGAGTTAAGGATTAACAAATAATTATGATTATAAAATCATTATATAGATGCCTTTATATCATAAAATAGCAAAAGGTTAATATCTGAAATTGCTGAAACTGGCTGGATTGAGCCTAGACCTGCTATTGTGATGGTCATTCTACACAGGTCTCACTCCTGTTTATGGTTGCTCTAGACTTAGTCTCACCCTTGTTACACTTACTATTGTGATGGTGATTCTAGACTGAACTTACCCTTTTTTATAGTTATTTCAGAACTAGGCTCACCCTTGTGGAAACTTGCATCCTGATGGTAACCGCTCTACCTTCCCCTGTGGGAAACCATAAAAACACCTGCTGTCCCAGTTCGGGGAAGGCAGATTTGAGACACCCCCCAGTCTCTTGTCTTTCCACCGGTGTTAATAAACCTGACCATCCTGGTGTGGACTCCACTTCATCTGTTCCGGGCAAGAACCCAGAGGGGCCCCTGCAGGGTTTCCTTCATAACAAATATAAAGGAAATCTTAAAGCAAAAAAGAAAGCTTCATAGATTCCCCTCCTTAACTGGTCTGCATTTCTGTCCACTTCTTACTGCTCTTTTTCATTGCAGACAAGTTAGGAAAGGGAGTCTTTGCTGTTTTCTGGCTCATGAGTATACTTCTGTAGGACCCTCCCTCCTTATCCTATCATTTACATTCTTTACCCCCCCATACACAGACGCCTCTGTTCTGTGTCTTTCATGAAAAAATTGAATTTTTCTTCATTGTCAGATAATTGCCTGCTCATCACATGTTTGGCCTCAAAATACTGATGTTTTTGTCAAACAAGAGGGGAATAATTCTATTTTTCTTAGAATATGCTGAATTAATAAAAGCTCTACTAAATTTTACATGATCAATTTAATCCTCTTATATGATTGAAATGTTTTCTTTTGCAGGGATATATTAAAAAAATAAAAAACTTATTCCAAGTCCCCCACTGCCATTCATATTTTTATTCAAGAAACAATAAGATGTTTCTGAACAATATACCCACACCATCCCAGACTATCCCATACATTCACTTTGATAAGTCAAGGCTCCTATTTCATTAACCTTTATAACAATACTTTACTGAAGACCAAATATACATAGGGTACTTCTCCAGGCATTAGAGAAAGGAAATATAATAAGACAGACTTTCCAACAATAAGTAATAGCACTAAGAGGTGGATAATTTGTGCCAAAATTGTAGGGCTCCTTCATTTAGCTACTACTCACGCCTCTATTGTTGCCAGAGATGGTGCTTAATACTGGGAATACAAAGATAAGCAAGCACACCTATTTAGTCCCAATAGATTGAGCTCATATTCTAGTGTTGGTGACAGATAATAGAAAAGGCACGCTATCAAGTAAATAAATAAATGAACCAAATGAATAGAGATTGTTATAAGAGCTATAAAGGAAATAGATAAGGCCCTGTGATAGGAAATTATGGTTGGTAGCCCACATAACTTAGTGGGTAACAAAGGACTCCCTGAAATTTAAGCTAAGAAGAAGGAGGAAGAGCAGGCCAGCCAAGAAAAATAGGCATGTAAGGATGAGAGGTGGCTTAAAGTGTAATGCACCTAAGGTAAGAAATCATTCCCATGTGTATTCTAGGAAACACCAGAAGGTTAATGTGGCTAGAACTTACGTCACAGGGAGAGTGGCATGTGGTTAGACATGGGCCTGGTCTTGAGGTCTATTGGTATTGGTAAAGAACATGGACAGTTCCAAGCAGGCGAGAGACAGGGTCTGGGGTTTTCTGTTTTTTGTTTGCTTGTTTGTTTGTTTTCATGGTTGCTTCGTGGAGAATGTTTTAGTGGGAGAGAGACATTTTACGAAATTATTGCAGTAGTTCAGGTAATAGCGGCTTGTTCTGTAGTGACAGCAACAAACTTAAAGAAAAGTAGAAAGATGTGATTGATTTTGGGAGTGGAACTGATAGGAACTGTGAAAGAAATGAACATAAGGAATAAAGAAACATGGGGCTCTGTCAAATACTAGATGGATGGTGATGACACATACTGAGATAGAAAAGGTTGTGAAAGAACTTGTGGTGGTAAGGGAGTGCATATAAAGAGTTGCATTATGGACAGGCTAATTTTGAGGTGCATATTGTATGCTTGTTGTATGTCTGAGCCTGCATATCAAAGCAGAGGGTTAGAGTAGGAATTCAGAAGAGGAAGTTAGCACTGATAGAAGAAATGAAACTGTAGATGGGTATTCAAGGAAGAGCACAGTATGGCTTAGCTAATTAGAGAAGGGAAAGGCACCCAATTATGGGTTTACATTACTGTGGGGCAATAAATTATTGTCTGCAGTAGAGTATTCTCATAGGGATGTATTAAAGAAAGAATGTTGGAGGAATAAGTAGGGGTCAGATTGGGAGAACCTTTAATTCAAGCAAAACTGTTTAATTTGGGGGATGCATCAAGGGTAACTGAGTAGAGCTGTGTGGAGCAGGAGGTGTCATGTGAAAGACTATACATGTATAATATTCAGAGGTTGGGAAAGCATTTGGCTGATGTGAGGATCTCTCAGAACATCATTTCCATAATCATGGTGAGAATAGGTGACTTCTTGGGCTAAGATAGTAGGTACAGAAATAGAAATAAGAGGATAAAGTAAAATTACAAAAGGAAAAAGCAAAAAGATTTGGTGTCTGAAACAGCAAAGGTGGAAATAAGAGGAAATTATTTGGTGTATACCATTCATACTTCTTTTTTTCCTTAACTATGAAGTTTTCTTTGGCAGTGTACCCAAGCAGTGCACATTACATATGCCTTGCTTCATGCTTTGTTTCCTCTGGAATGGCAGGCACTAATCTACAAAGCAATAATTGCTGACATCAGGGCAAAACTGGTGATTACTGGGCCAGAGAAGTTCCAGCAAAGAAATAAGGAATGCTGATGGAAAAGATTAATACCTGCTAACCCTATACTTTGGCCAAGGAAACATGCATGATGAAATGTGTTACACAGCCCACCTAGCTTATCATTTCATGTTTTACTGTTCTACTTCATAGTAAGCCTTCTCTAAATCTGATCACTAAAATGTAAATGTTGTAAAAGTACATAAAATAAGCAACTAACAGGAAAATATACTTATCAGAAAGAGCGAGGTGATCAACAAGGCAAGTTAAAAGTTGATTTTATGTCTTAATTTTGGTATTCTTGCTTGTTATGTTGTTCAAACAGTATCTGGCCTTAAGAAATTCTTTCCTTATTTTGTGCCTTGTTTACAAAGGAAATCTGATTTAGTGAAGAGGGTTGTGCTTACGTGTGTGTATGCATGCACAGAATAATAATATATATTCCCATAAGGGATTAATAAATTATAGATATTAAATACTGATAAAATGGGCCTGAGCAAAACAGTATTATACATAACACATTCCTCCCATAACACTTTATTCAAAATATCAGTAAGGAAAGATTTAATAGTAATAATAAGCAATCTGCTGACAAAATATGATGAGTAGGAAGAATGACTCATATGATTCATTTTAATAACTAATGTAAAGATAAGATGGATGTCAATAATTGCCTTCCATTATGCCCACCTTCATTCTACTGGTGACTGACAAAATATTTTGTATTGCGCATAGAATGTAATATGAAATCCACCCTAATCATTCATTACTTTATAGCTGTCCTGTCCTCAGGAACTTCATTTATTTCTAATGTCTACCTTCTTCTAGTAATTGGTGCTTCATTCAAATAAAGTCATCTATTCTAAGCTAGCCTTGGGTTGCACGGGGACACAGGCAAGATATAAAAGCCTCTAGTTCTTCCAGACTATTTTGCTGGTGATTCTACCATAATGCATCATATAATAAATGGCTGAAGGGTTGTCCCTAGCTAAGCAGGCTAAGTTTAGTATTAAACCATAAAATGAAGAGATGTCACAAAAATACCATGTGTACTTAATATTTGATCTTTGGAGAGAACATCTCTGTAAATTGCAGTTCTTCCTTGGCATCTTCTGTGTTTTCTCCAGATCATATATCAAAGTGCCCTTACAGGGCACCATATTTCAATAAGTCACCCTGCTTCCTCCCACCCTCTCTACACACTTGCTTATTCTATTCCCCATAAATAGCACCTTGCCCTGTAATTCATCTTCCATGCCTCATTCATCCTAAATCCAAGTTTCTTGGCCCTCTTTCTACCATATGAAAATACTTCCCATGGCAAGCTCATGTTTAAAAAGAAAAATCAATTGCTCTGATTCATTTGACATGAGCTTCTGGGTGTTTTTATAATTTATTGTTCACTTTCAGGTCAATACCTCTCTGATACTAGCATTAAATATTAAAGGCTGCTTAGGGCACCATCCTTATCAAAAAGCTTTGCCCTATTAATATCAGGCTTTACTTCCTGGGACAATGCTCGAATTTAATAAAAATTGTAAGCTCTAAAACTTAGGTTTGCCACTTTGAAATGGTGGTGAAGAATGAACACTACACCTGAGACTAAAAGATAACTGGGGAAGTTCAAAAGGAAGGGCTGTCATCTGTTTCTATCTCCCCCTGTCGATTGCACAGACTTCCTCATTAGTAGGCTTAGACCTTTAATGAAACTGGAAATTAGGCCTCTGGACCACAGGAAGCTGTGAGAACTGAGGTCAGTAAAAATAGTCCATGCTCCTGTATATATAAACCCATATTCTGGAAAGTTTTGGAATTCATGGTGATGGTACTGAATGTTCAGTTGTCACCATAATCCCAACTATTAGTGTGGGTCTATAAAGATGCTCAGACCTAAATCTCCTACTACAAATCTGAAGAGAAAAAAAGTGTGCAGAACTATACTTGTTAGTTATATGAGAGAATGTTTCATCAGTTGGGCCCCAAAATTCATTGTGCATTTGTACCATTAGTGATTATTACTAAAATATGCTAGCACTCACTGAGGACCTTCATTTTTATTTGTCCAATTATTTATCACTCTATTACCATTTTCTGTCTTTGTTCTATAAGTGAACATTCTTTAGAATTCTGATGCCAAAAGTTTATGAAATAACTCTTAAGGGATGGCCAAAGGAATGTCCAATCCTCAGTATTTATGGCTGTCCACAGTACATGAGAAACAAGCTGTTCACAATTAGGGCATATTTTAGTTTCTGTGCTGCTTAAACCCAACATCATACAATGGGTTGGCTTAACAACAGGAATTTATTGGCTTGTGGTTTCAGAGGCTAGAAGGCTTGCTTCCTGGGGGTTTGCAATCTTTGGGTCACATGGCAATACACGTGGCAGCATCTTCTCCTTTCTTTTATGATTCTGGATTCCATTGACTTCCAGCTTCTGGCTGCTCCCCGTGGCTTCTTTTTCTGCATCCAAATTCCTTTGCTTATAAGGACTTCTGCCCTCATTCAGTTTGGGCACACCTTAACTAATAACATCTTCAAGGTCCTACTTACAAATGGGTTCACACCCTCAGGACCAGGGTTTGGGACCTGAATGTGCTGTTTATGGGGGACATGTTTCAATCTCCAACCAGGTATCAAGACTAAGCATATCTTGTGTGTGTGTATTCACTCGTGTGTAGGGAAAAAGTGGGTATCATGTCTCCACCTCTCACTTCTTTTCCAATGGCAGTAGATTAAAACTGTGTTTCAATGTCCTTCAAAGGCTGCAGCAATGTGTGAAATAGGGAAAAGGGTTTTGTTTAGGAACTAAGAGTAGATGATGGTAGGAGAATAAGGTTGTATGCATTGCTTTTATATACTTGAGACTCAAGTCTTTTTCCCCTCCAAGTACCACAGTACTTACACTGGTGAGAACAATTTTTCAATATTTGGCATCTATATACCTCTCTAGACTCTAATTTATTTATTTATAAGGATTTATTTATTTACTTTTATCCATTCCCCTCGTTTTTTGCTGTTTCGGTGTCCATTCACTGGACAACTCTCTGTGTCCATTTCCTGCCCTCTCTTCTCATCCTTCTCCTTCTGTCTTCACTGGGATTTGATCCTTGGAGTCTCCGATGTGGGAGAGAGGCGTCCTACGGCCTGTACCACCTTAGCCTGGTTTTTCGGTGTGTCTCGTCTTGGCTCTCCCTTGTGTCACTCTCCTGTTACATCATCATCTTGCGGCTCACGGGAACTAACAGCGCACCTGAGCACAGGGCCTGGCAGCGTACCCATGTGCGGGGCCTGATGGCTTGCCTGCTGGTGGAGCCTGGCGGCTTACCCGCTTGCCGGGCCTGATAGCCCACACACCTTCTATATTTTTTTAAATTTTTACCAGGAGGTCCCGGAGATCGAACTCAGGTCCATCCATATGGGAGATGGACGACCAACCACCTGAGCCACATATGTCCCCCTGCTATATCTCTGAAGGCTGACCAAAGATACTTAGAGTTACAGTCTTTTGCCATCCAGGATGACTATACAATAAATCAGGCTTAGTTTATCACCAGCATTCTAAAAACCAGACCTAAGGAAAAAAACTGGGTCTGGGGACACATGCATGGTTTTTAATATAGTGAATGTTTAGCCTACCCTGATTATCACAAAATCAGGTCAGTGAGAATATTAGTATTTATTTTATTTTTGACAGATGCAAAAGGTAAACTCTCCAGGTCTTTCCAAGTCAATAACTAATTGTGCCACTTCTCTTTCCACAACATCGTCTTCCTTCTGCCTGGAATGCCATCTGCTTCCTTTCCTTTACCTCTAACCTAGTTAACTCTTTCTCCTACTTAATATCTTAGAATCACCCCATCCACAGAGGCAAAGCCAATTCTATTTCTGGGTCCCAATCAATTTGGGAGCCATAACATATCAGATCATATTGTATTTTAATATTTTCATGAAGCTGTGTTCTGTGTGAATATAACTCATTTGCACAAAACACTTATTTGTTTCAGGCAAATGCTATTGCTGAGAAGGGAAAGAAGCAGCAAATACATTACATTACCACCAGGCACCATTTACTGGTGACCTGTTATTGAAAAAATGAGAAATTACAAAAGGAAATGATGGAAACTATGACTAAGTATAATAAAATGGCTTAACTGAATAGAAGAGGAATGTCAATTAAGTAAAAAACTGTATGCATGCATTGGCCATATATCGTGAATTCAGGGGCTCTGAGGGCCAGCTAAGGTATTCCTCTTGCCTTGTTTGCTCTGGTTTCACAATCAAAATTGTCCTCCTTGTTCCCCAAAGCTTAGTACAGTGCTTTGTATACAATGGGCATTTAATAAATATTTATTGAATGCTAAATGAATGACTAATTGAAGGAAGACAATGGGTCTGTTATTTATTCTGTATTTCTATTGTGGTAAAGAAGAACTAATTTTGTGGTAGGTGTTGAAGAAAAATTTCACAGTAGCCTTTGTTCTGCTTATAGTTCTCTATTCCATGGAAAAAGAGATTAAAAAAAAAAAAAAAAAGGCCAACTTAAGAAAAAGGAGATTTATTAGAATATGTCATGTGCTCAAAATCAAAGGGAGGCTGAGGGACAATGCTTCAGAATTTCAGAGGACTAGAAAAATAAATAAAAATAAAAGGCAGGAATTCAGAAGCACAGAAGTCATCCTCTGGCTTGAACATCATATTTAGGCTACCGATTCTATTGCCTCCTCTGCTGCTATTGTTGAGTTGCATAGCTTCTGACTAGTTCTCCCTATCCTTTCTGTATCTTACAACTGTTCAAAATAAAACCATGTGTTCTGTGTCTATTCAGAGCATGTATGTTCTGTCTCTACGCAGCTGAGGGAGTAAGGCTTTGTTATCTTTTACTTCTTTAGGAGAAGATATAAATCTAGAATATTCCTACCACTAACACTGCACAGAGATAATTTCTGAGCAAGAAATCAAAGCATTATGAAGAAGAGACAAATGTATCCTAGGCAACCAAAATATATAAAATAATCTATCTCAATGATTAATTTGAATTTACAATTGACACTTTCTTAGTCTGAAATAAATCAGCAATAAGTAATGGAGCATAGGCACTGCTGTTTTCAGACAGCAGACTATTTAAATACTCTTATCTTAGTAATTTTACTTCCTACATTTTGAATTTACATTTGTATTCAGGACAAGGTTTTTTTTTTCCCTTGTATTTGGTAAAATGTAAATATTTATGAAAACATCTTTGTTCTGCTTTCCTCACAGTCTTGAAACATCGCGGAGGCTTGTTCTTACAAGTAGTTTTGCTCACTTCTGTGTAATAGTAAGTTCCTGAAGAGCAAAGGCTGTGCTTTGCTCACTCTTTTATCCTCAATGTCTAGAACAGATCCAGGCATCCTTGCTCAATAAATACTTGTTGAATGTTGAATTATTAAAGGTATACAATCAAGGATACTTATTAAAGTCATTGCTTATGATATAAACAATAATAAAAATGGAAACAACTACATTTTTCAAGGGCGAAATTATAAATTTTGGTTTATCCACACCTTTGAGATGTCTATGACATGTTAAGTGAAAAAAAAAAGTGAATTGCAGAAAATACATATAGTATAATCACATTTTTGTTGATATATTATGTGTATATATAAAATTAGTTACAGAAAACC
The DNA here is from genome assembly GCA_026826555.1 of Tolypeutes matacus. Lineage (NCBI taxonomy): Eukaryota > Metazoa > Chordata > Mammalia > Cingulata > Chlamyphoridae > Tolypeutes > Tolypeutes matacus. The sequence continues at coordinate 2,115,764 of JAKSZT010053779.1, read as the reverse complement.
ATAATAAAATGTTAAAAGACCTTATCATTAAAGGTATGATTAGAACGGAAGAACAAGAAAGGTATTTTCGCTTCATATTCACTATAATTTCTTTAAAAACAAAAGCTTATATTATTACAGAAGCATGTTCATTGGAGAAAATAAGAAAGCTCTGACAAGCAAAAACTAAAGAAAATTCAGATTTTCATCCCACTGTATCTCTTTAGTGTATGTCCTTTTAGATCTTTATCTCTGTAGATCTGTACATAAAGGCATTTTTACCAAAATGAGATCATTCTGCAGCTTCACACTTTTTCTGGTAAATGGCACTGTCTTTCATATTGATAAATTAGACCACATCAAAATCAGTATTTTATTCTTAGAAAGACACAGTTAAGTAAACAAAATGGCAAGTCTCAGATTGGGAGGAGATATTCACAGTAAACATATTTATCTGGCAAAGGCCTCCTACCTAGTATATATAAAGGATTCTTACAACTCAATTGTAAGATGATAATAAACCTCTTAAATGGGCAAAATGTTTGAACAGACACTTAACAAAAGTTGATATATGAATGGCCAATATATACATAAACAGATACTCATTATCATTAGTCATCAGAGAAATGCATATTAAACCCACAATGAAATAGCACTATGCATCCATTAGAACAGCTAAAATTTTAAAACTGACATTACCAAGTGTTGGCAAGGATGTAAAATAACTGGAACTCTCATGCACTTCTGGTAGGAATATAAAATGGCACAAATAATTTGGAAAACAGTTGGCCAGTTTCTCATGAAGTTAAACATATATGAACAAGTTACTCAACCATTCAACTCCTAGGTATTCAATCAAGAGAAAAGTAAACATAAATACAAAATACAAAAATGAATTATACATGAAGGTTCCTAGCAGCTTTATTCATAATAGCACAAAATATAATCACTGGTGTACTAAAATTTTATTTTATATTGGGGACAGTATATCGCGTGCAGAGGCCAACTCTGAAACCCGGTTGAGGGAATAAGGAACTTCTTAGCATCCTGATTTTCTAAACTGAATGTAAACATTATGGAAGTCTCAGATTCTTCACAGACAAACCATTATAGACTTTCTGTGAAAATCCTGGACATACTGGTCTGTATTTGATCACTTTCACTCTCCATTTTTCCTCAGTGTATACCAATTATGCTTGTTTTCAACATTTCAGATTTAAACTTTATGTGGTTTAGGGGAGAAAACACTTGACTTAGAGTCAGAAAGAGCTTAGTTTGTCCCTTTCTCATACACACACATGCACACACGAATGCTGTCTGATCATCTTGGGCAAGTAACTTAAAACCATTTGTAAAATGTGGCAATACCAGCCAACTTCAGGGTTGCTATGACTGCAAAATGAGATAATACATACAAACTGTTTTTCAAAATGGAAAACACTCCACCAATAATAGTTATTATTTGCAGTCTTCAGGAGTGACGACAGTAGGCTTGACTGCAGGTAACATGAAACTAGACGACATTGCTAATCCAGTATTACACTCATAAGGAAAAAAATAAAGTTAGTGTAAAGGAAATCTAAATCCAGGGCTTTGAAAAGTATAAATGTTCTGGAAATAGTCCCTTGTTCTTAAGGCAACTTGAGAACCATAAAGCTGCAATTTTTGTTTGTTTGTTTGTTCTTTTTACCCCAATGCTCTTACAAACACTGCCTGTAAGATGCAGGAAAACATGACAAGCATGGTTAAGTATCTGTTTCCCATATTGTGAAATCATCCCTGAAAATACCATTTCAAGTGGCAGCATTCCAAGATCAAGAGCATACAAGAGGTGAGCTCACTCACCAGCTCAGAATGAGCAACAGTTCCACTTTAGACCTGTCCTGATGTAAGGAACATGGTCACTAAACTTGGAGGCTTCTGGGCCTCCCAGGCTAAAGGATAGGAGAGAAATTAAAGTAGCAAGGAAGGGATAGATTATGGAATTTTTAACTTTCCCCAAGGGGCCTTAGAGATTTAGAGATACTGTTTTCTAATAACTTAAATTTATAAATAATACTGGAAGGGAAGGGGGAGAGGAAAGTAGGAAAAGGAAAGAAATAACTAGTTTTCACAAAACACTGCTGACCAATTTGCCACTCTTAGAAGATTTCCCCTTAACACTTTCATTCTGTGAATTTACAGTGACTAACACTATACCAGTGCCATTATCTTCAAAAGTCCTTGAGCTTAAACATTGTTTGTATTTAAGTGTTCAGTCCATGGGAAATTATTTTTTTCTAATTCTTCAGTTTCATAAAGTTCAAAATGCTATTTGCCAAATGTATTTAAATTGCTTATTATTATATATTGTCTTTCAGATTTTTCTTAATATGAACAGCGCTTCTGTAACAGTTACCATTGCATTTAATTGCCTTTATTTCAGTACAGATGAGTTTTAAACACCTATGTAATATAATTTGGCTATTTTATATCTCATATGAACAAATTTATAAATGCTAGACATTTATTTTATCAACCCATAGGTTTCTGATTTTTGGAAACAGAAGTGGAACAGAAGTGGACATAGATTTACTTCACCATAGAGACAATGTGGTGTAATGGGAGAAAAGTTATAGAATACAGATTAGACTACTAGCTCTACCATCTACTAAGTGTGTAACTTGCATAACACACCCCTAGGCTTACTTGTAAATTTTCTTTGTCTGAAAAATTAGCATAATTCTTTTCAGCATCTGTACACATTAAACAGCTGAACAGGCAATTCGCAGGGCAAGTGATTGTCTATCTCCTTGGCAGTGTTACCCTCAAAATACCACCAGATCCTAAACCCTAATTGCTAATGCTGTGGACAAACTGGCAGGCAAATGTTTAGCCAGTGAGGATTATATGTGTGACCTAATTTTTTATCTCACTGATCCCCCAGCTCTTTCTCATACTCACTTTGTCCCAGTCAAACTAGTCCCCTAGAAGTCCCTTGAGAAGGCCAGGTGAACTCCCACATCGGACACTTCACATTTTCTCTTTTCTCTACCCAGAAAGCTCTTCATGCAGCTAGCTCCCTCAGGCTTTTGCCCAATATTTACCTCATCAGTGAGGTCTGTCTTGACCATTCTACATAATAGAGTTCCCTGCTCCATCCATTCTTTTTCTATCCCCTTTACTCTGCTGTGTCATGTTTTATGGCTCTTATAGCCTTGCATATTGCATGTTTTAAAATTGGGCATTATTTATATTATCCTATATCTTCTCTCACTGGAATGTAGTGTCATTGAGTGTAAGGACTTTGTCAGTTTAAGTCCCTTCTATATTTCCGGTGCCCAGAAAAATACTTGTCACATAATACAAATCAATAAATATTTGTTCAATGAATGAAAGCATGATTCAAGTAATTTTCCTATGGGTTGAAAAAATCAGGTGATACTTTAAACCTTATTATTCACTGCAAGATCAACAGGTGAAGCGGTAAATCTAGGTATTGAATTATTATATTATGATAAAAATTTACTCATTAGAATGTTTTACATACACTCCAGAAAAGTTTTGTAGAAATCTGATATTCAGAATTTACCAACATAGTCCATAATGCTATGTGCTTTCAAAATTCTTCCCCTTTGTTTCTAGAACCAGCTGACACCCAAGATCTCTGTATAAGAATGTACAAACTTAAGACTGTTTTGGTTGAATTATATTCTAGCCTTTGCCAGAGTTGAACTATAGACTGATGGTAAACTCATCATAAATTTTGCTCTGATACCTTATTCTGGAATATAAATAATGACTAGTTCTAACGGTGGTCCCATCCATCAAGTGGACCATACTATTTAACTATATTTCAGAATTCAGACTTTATTGATTTTGTTTCCTTATTACCTATCTTAATTAAAAGGTCAAAAAAAACCCTGAAATGATGAAAACAGTACTGGAATCCTGACAAATGATCTTTATTCAAGATAATAGGGTAGAGTGAAACTTTGTTAATTACCACATTGTCATGAATGAGAATGACCCCATTACCATTACATGGGAGTTAATTGATCATTTTATAGTTATTCCAATAAAAATGTAATATGTTGACTTCAGGAAAGGAAAGCACTTCCCTAATCTAATGATCGATAGTAGGTGATTTATGTTGCATGGTGTGACTACTTACTTAGGTTATAGCAGTAGCTTAAGTAAGATATTAAACTACTATCTCTCAACAAAAAGCTTCATTAATCAAAAATCTTGATATATGATTGTGAAATTCTTGGTTTCTCAATGCATTACATACAGGTATAGTACAATATACTATTTTTTTTGCCATGTCAATGAGTAGCAATTGCATAAAAATGGAATGATAAATAGAATGTTCAAAAGCTCCTATTTTTTACTTTAAAATGCATAATCACCAGTAAATGTTTGCATCATTTTGATAGCCAAATAAGTTTTCGTTGGATTTTCTAATGGCTTTGAAATATTTACTATTTATAAAAAAACAAGCTCTAGCTTAACTCTCCAAATATTCACCAATGGAAATGATTACCTATTTATTTAATTTTTCATAGCACTATTAATATTGTTGGGTACCTCCAATGAGTGATTCAGCATGTTATTCATTTAACTTAGAAGTTTGTGTTGATTACTTCTCCCAGAGTGAGGTGGATACTGATTGGAAGACTGATATGTCTTATGGGTGTGTTAGTAACTCTTATACTGAAAAGGAGTAGAAATATAAAAAATCAAGAAACATCCTGGGGAAGCAAATATACATGTGTATTTAAATATGTGCACAGATGTGCACTACTTATGTATCTTTAGTTTGCGAGTAAAACATACTTGAGTTAGAATGGAGTTCTGTCATGAGCTACATGACTTTGAGCAAGCTGCTTAAACAATATTGGCTTCAGTTTCCTGATCCTCAAAATGAAGACAATAGCAACTTTAAGTAAAGACATGAAACAAAGTTGGTGTTCAACTGTGCATGTGTAATAGAATTTGTGTGTGTATGATAGAATTTTTTATAGTTTGGACAAAATCATAGCTATGATTTAAAATAAAAAATAAGTTCCCTGAGAAAGCTCAAAAAGTGTTTCCTTTATTGCCCAGATATTGCAATAATTTTTACTTGACGATACCTGTATTGTATTTGCCAGCCTTTCTTGGTCAATGATATGTCTGACAAATCGTTACCATGCCATGGGACATTTGAAGGGTTAAGCTGGTTATTGGTTCCACTAATCCTAGTCCAAACCCCAACATCTCATGCCCCTTACACACACATCTGTAACACCCCTTTCTCCCTTAAGATTCATCATAATTACCATCATTCTACATATTTACAATCGGGCCAAAATTTGAAGCACCAAATCTCAGAATGATAAAGCACACCAACTATCTCATTATACTGTAAAAAAAAAACAACCCAAAACTAGATCTCAACAACCAAGAACAGTATCTAAAATGGAAAGTATAACTGACATTGTGATTTATATGGGACACATTAAAGCTATTAATTAGGAAAGGTGTAAAGAATCCTTTGATCTTTAGAGGATTAATCACTTTTTAATGATTAAAAAATTGTGTTGATATGTGTGTATGTGTGTATGTATGTATGAAACTGCTATTAACAACTGTAGAACAGAAAGAAGGAGAAAGGTTAGAGGTGTTTTGATTTAATTCCCTCATCTTAAAACATCGCTACAAAGCAGCACAAATTAACACTTTGTAATTTTAGGGAAGAAGTTTTATTCATTCACTTAACCAATATTTATTAATATGCTAGGCCTAGAGCTGTATGTTGGAGATGAAATAGTGAAGAATCCAGTCACAATCCTGGCCCTTCCCTAGAGAATTCTATTGGAAGTCTACTAGTATCTTCTAGCAGTCTTTGCTTATTAGGTTTTCTTCCTTTAAAATTCCTAAATCTATTACATAAAATTTCTCTATTATATAATTACGTATAACAATTTTTTACTACCTTTACTACAACAAATGACAACTTCAATAAAGACTTTCTGAGTAATCTGCTCTATTCAAGGACATGAGGAAACCAAACAATTAGGATCCACTGTCACATTTACAGAAGCAATTAAAATTTTTTAAAAATACGTGTGATCAAGATTATAGTTATTTTGTTTTAGGGCTCTTTGCATGAAACATTCCATTCAATTATTCTGTATTTAATGAAAATATGACTGATAAATTTTATACCTCAGCTGTAAAATGCATATTTTGCATCAATGTCAATATCTATACTATACTATGAAAGGAAATAAAATCATATAGTCAATGGTTTTAAAATACTGTGTTATGTAGTCAATGATTTAAATTTTAACATGTTTTCTAATGTTTGTTAATTTTTCTGTAAGTAAATGGATTCATCAGATATTTTAGAGTACTCTTTATTTTGACAAAATTATATTTCCCATGGTAAAATATAATTTTAAGTAGCTTTTATTGACTTATTGAAATCCTCTCAATTTCATACAACCATGTATTTTCTCAGACATTTCTTAGATATGAAGCTCTGTTCATACAATAGGCTTTTTTTTTTTTGCTTTAAAACAGTTTATTATTATTTTTTAAAGCTTTTTTTTTGTATACTTTATTTTTTTATTTTTTTTATTTTAAAAGATGCTTAGATTACATAAATGTTACAGAAAAATTACAGGGATTCCCATGTTCCCCATCTCCCAAACCTCCCATAACCTCCCACATAAACATCTTTCATTAGTGTGGCACATCACCTGCAATGGATATACACATCCTGGGGCTTTGCCACTAAGCATGGATCATAGTTCACATCATACAAAAGGCTTTTAATACAAATTAAACCACCCCCATATATGTAGCAGACCTTAATGCTCCAGGTTCAATATAGATATAACCCTAATAAAAATGGACTATTCTTCTCTTTTTTAAAAAAAAAAAAACAGTATCCCACACATACCTCTGCTCTACCTTATGCGCATACACACACAAAACATGCACTTATACATGCACACACACACATCTTATTTTCACTCTAAGAATATTAATCGATTTTTATCCTGAAAACAATTGAATTTCATTCTAAGAACAGTTGAGTATTTTTCAATCTAACAATACTGTAATCCATGTCACATTAGCCATAATATCTCACTATTAATCTACAGAATGAAGGTTATTAAAAATAACTTCCCCTCCAATAGTAATGAAAACCACACAAAAATGTTGATTCATGAAAAAGGTTTAATTTTGAATGAACAAACTCTCCATAAAATGTCTATCCATGAATTTATACAAATTTATATTTGTGAGCATTTATTTTCTAATCTAAAGTTTATCTATAAAGTCTTTTATTTTTTTTCCTATTTTTTTCTTCCATACCAGTCTCTAAATTCCATCAATTGGAATTAGCATTCAAGCATTATTGAAATTCTTTGGTTTAACCTTGATTATCATATTAGCTAAAGTAAGTGAACATTATTCAGACAATTATTAAAAACTACAAACTGTCTTCTAATCTGCAACGGATGAATCAAAGGCTTAAAGTTAAAAATTCTGAATGTATTATCAAATCATGAGCTCCCTATATATCTCCTGTTATTTGCATCTTGAGTTTGGATATTAGCTCTGCTACTTACTAGTTTCTTAACCCTTCCTTATCTGTATATCATAGATAAAAATATAAGGCAACTCCTGGTTTGCCTTGATGACTAAATGAGTTCATATATATATAACATTTGGAATAATGGGTTATATACAACAAGCACCAAATTATTTATTGCTATACTATTATCATTACCGTTGTTGCTGTTATCACTTCCTTTTCCAAGCAACAGAAAAGCAAATGTTACAGTTTAGCAAAGAAAAAATGTTTCTTACTTTTGAAAAAAAAAAAACAAATCAATTTTATTGATACATATTAATAAAGCATACAATCCATCCAAAGTGTACAATCAATGGTATTTGGTATAATCACATAGTTGTGCATTTATCAATTCAATCATTATATTTCTTAGTTTTATAGCATCATATTGATAACTACCTATAAATAACTACATTAATAAAGGTCTTAATATATTTAGACCTTGAACGCAAAGAAAAACTGCAGATAAATAGCTTATTGATTCATTAAAAAATTTCTCTATAAGATTAATTAATACATAGTACCTAGCAGTATTCTTTTGAACTTTAAATTGGATCCATAAAATAGTCAAACTGTATCAGTACATATCACATACTTAGCCTACCCTATTTTTAGGTGAAGAAACTAAATTACAGAGAAACCAAAAGGCTTCTAAAATCTCAGAGAAGATTATCAGAAGATGTTGAACTAGAATGCAGGTCTCCTGACTCATGGTTCAATTTTTCATTCTCTTTGTCTATTTTCATGTAATCAGATACACAGATACAATTCAAGAACTATCTGGCCAATGATCTGGCATTTTAATGGCAGTATTAACCTAAATTGAAGCTATTACTGTGCCTTCAAGGTAATCTTTTAAACACTTAAAGGCAGCCATAAAAATTCAAATGGTAACTTGCAAATCCTACTCAATAATGACATATTTATAACCTTCTATGAGCTCAATTCTTATAGACGCTTACAAGGAAAAATGTCTAGTATACTTCTAACCCTACATACTTCAATATTTTTCATACATTTAAAATTCTTAGATACATAATATTTTTCCCTTCAATAATTTCTCCCTCCATTATTACCTCAGTAATTTAAAAAATGGAGAAAATTATAAGGGGAGAGCACAAAAATAAAAATAAAAGACAAGAAGATTTTGCACAAATCATTGTTGGGGGACAAAAAGACTAAATGTCATTTTGTTAGATACATTTGTTAACTCTGAAAATTTAAATATGTTAATACAAAAATTTATATTTCTTAATATGAACTTTTCAGTTTTTACTGTTAACTCTGCCTGGTCAATAGTGAGTAAATTTAGCATTGTCAAGAGCAGTCAACAGTATGGCCTGACTGAACGTGGGGTCAAATCCCATTTACTAACTGTGGGTTCTTGACCAGGTTATTGCACTTCTCTCAGCCTCAGTTCTCCATCTGTACATCAGAGGTATTGATACCTTCCCACTCTTAAGTAAGGAGCCAGTAAAAGAACTTACACAACACACTTGGCACAGAGTAGACACTCAACAAGCATGATTTCCCTTCCCTGTGCCCTAATGCCAGCTGGCTAGCAGATCACATTGAACAGTAAAAGGGAGCTATGTTCTCCTTTTTCCAGACAGCTGGTAATCCAGACCTCACAGGCCCTCTACAAACAATGTGGACTTATTTTTGCCACAGCTGATGTGTATGTGATGTGTCCTGCCAATTCTCCTAATAGGTTGAATTCATCTTTTTCTCTCTTGCTCCTCATTTTATGAGACCAGATTGAGGAAATGGCAGTTTTGTAAATTTTTATACATACTGTGGACCTGGAGGACTTCATTTATTGTCTTGTAATAGCAACAGCAATAACATTTTACATTGCTTAATCCTCAATATAGCCGATGATATATATAATATTAGTCCTTCCAACCTGTGGATGAGGCAACTAAGAAATACAGGTTAAGTAACTTGCCCAGGATCACTGGGTAGGAAATGGCAGAGCCAGAATTTGAATTTAGGTCTCCCAACTCCAAAGCCTATACTCTGAGAGTTTGATTCACACATGTAGCGAACACAGGCCTTAAATGCCTATCTACTTTCCACTATGTTAAACTGAGGGATCAGGAAGGAGATAGAACTCATCACTAAATACATGATTATACTAATTATGCACTTATTTCAAAACAGAAATCCTGAAATTTCCTCTCAATGGGTATATATACATCCCCTTTTATATAACTTAAAGACAGGATGTACAGCATACATGTTCAATAAGGAATACATTTTTTATTACATATAAAATATTCAACAATTTTAAGGTATATTCTGCTCTTTCTGGTCTCTTTTAGTATGAAGAAGAGCTACATAAGTAGACTCAGGTGTAAATACTTAGACTAGTATCCAGTATACAGTAAGAACTATATTTATTGGGTTGTTCTTTTTGTTAGTTATCATCCAGAGGCTGCCTATCATAGTGTTTAAGAGTCCAGACACTCCTGGGACGTGGGTGTAGCTCAGTAGTTGAGTGCCTGCTTCACATGTATGAGGGCCCTGTTTCAATCCCCAGTACCTCCTAAAGAAAAAGAGTCCAGACTCTGGAGCCAGACTGGGTTCTAATTCCTGCTCTACTCTTCAGTAGCTGAGACCTTGGGTAAGTCATTTAATCTCTTCAGTTCCCTCATCTATAAATGAGAATTATAAACGTAATTTATCTCACAATATCATAGTAAAATTACTTAGAAGAGTTCCTGGCTTATATATAAACCCTATTTATGCATTAGTTATTATTATTAATTGTCTTTCACTATATAGTTTGCTTTGCTTTTATTTTTAGCGGAATCATTTCTTTAATTGAAAGCAGACACAGAAATCACCCAATTCATAAAGCAGATAAAAGTCAATTTTGCCTAGTTAAAATGGTGAGGATTACATTTTCTTGCCTCACCTAAGTGTATCAGCATATAAAGCACATTCAGGGAATGCATTTCATTCGGTAATGTTTTACAAGGCCTGAACACCAGCAGGGTGCTTAATGGCAGTCTATAGAAGTGAACTGTAGAGTTTTAATTAAGCAAGAATTTAAGAGCATGTGGCATCTTTGGTCTTGAGGCCAACTGACTTTGGACCCAGACTCTGCTATTTGATAGCTGAGGATATCATTTCATCTATCTAGGTCTCAGTTGGTTCCTTAACTATAAAATGGAAATGATATTACCACCTGCTTTAAAGGGTTGTGTTTGGGTAAATAAATGTGCATTGTGATTATTTTTATCATCTCAATCACACACAAACCCCATATTATTATTGTAAAAATAAAGTCTGAAAAAGAGAGTTGCTCCATCACAACTTACAAAGTGTCTGAGAAATATAGACTTATAAGAAACTATTTTCTAAGATAAATATAACATTCTCTATTTTATCCATATTGTAGATATGGGGGATTGTTTAACGTACTGTATTTGCTTAAAATGGTACCTATAATAGTTTATTTCAGAGTTTAAAATTCTCCCATTTTAAGTAAATAACACCATTTGGATATAGCAAAATTTGTATTAAAAGGTTGCTAAGCATGTATTTTGAAAACTGCACTGTAATTAAATTTATATCAATGTTGAAGAGCATGTCTAGTTATTTCCACAGAGATTTAAATTGAAAGCTGCTGAATATTTAAAATAGTTTATCACCCCTATTAATATATCTGCTGTCTTAAAACTACCATGAAATTAATTACAATGGAAAGTTTTGCAATGCATTCTATCAGAAAAACATGAAGCAATATTAAATAAAATGATATATACCAGAATGACTGAATTCATTGTGGAAAAGATGAGAATGACAAATCACATCTTTTAACATTCAAAAATATCCTAGAAATATTTTATAAGTAGAGAAGAAAGCCTCTTAATGCATTTTGTATTATTTTCAACACTATCCCATTTTGCCTATGATCCAAACTTGAATTAGAATAGTGAATTTAAGTTTTTCTCACCTAATATTATATGAAAATGTGTCCAATAAGTAAACAAAATATAAATGTAAAAATGGACTCAAAAAAAAGTATAAGAACACCTGATGAAAACAAAACTATGCCATGTTATTTGGCTTGATCCTAGTCAGTTTGGTGAGTCTTCCCATACATTGAAAGACCCAGCAAAGAATTCACTATCTATCTTAGAAGCTTTATTATTGGGACTCATCCTAACTCATTCCAGAAATAAGGCTTCAAGGTTGCACGAACTACAGTGTATTTTGTCTCTTTTTGGCCAATTACTAGGAAGATCAAGTGGGAGAATGCTCCTCTTTATCTTCTCTATGACAACAGAGTATCAGCTAAAAAATAATAAAAAGTATAGATAACCAAATGAATTGATAACTCCACCATTCCTGCTTCTATCCTTAATTCTGTAATCACAGTTTCATGAAGATGTTATGCATCACAATATACAGTAAGCTTTTTGTAGTTATACTTTATTGCACTTACAGAAAGAGAGGCAATAAATGAAAATATTATACTAAACAATTATTCTGGATCCCATTTTAAAATAATGGGTAGCTCTAAAATGGAACTGAGATAAACAAACAAACAAAAAAAAGCAAAGTCCTTTATGGTTTCTCAATCAGATATTAGGGTAGCTACCTAAATGTCACCATTTAAATGATTTTTGTAACATTTAAGTGACCATATCCAAAAAGAAGAGACTAAAATCAAATGAGGCACCTAAAATAATCAGACATTTCATGTTTACATTGACATCCACTGTCTAAATGCATAACTGATGTATCTTTCCTTCTGCTTGCACCCTTCATCCATGGGTTTTGTAACACAGATAATCTTCTTTTGATCAGGGGCATGATGACTTTAAAACAATTTAAGGGCTCATTGTCAATAGGCTGTATCACATTACAAAAAAGAAAATAAGTATTTGATTTTTGATTTATAGAAAATGTATTTCAATAACCTTGGCCCATGACAGGTAGGATGTTTATTTCTGAAAAATTTCACACTCCATGAGCTTTCTTTTCACTATATGAAGCTTAAGCCATCAGGGCCAAACCTGCTATATGTTCAGAGTTTTGGATCCATAGCAGCTAGAAGTAAGAAACAAATAATATGATACAAATAACATGGGATGGGACATAACACCTCTGAGACCTAGTAAAGCAGGAGGGACAGCCTTGAAGCTGATTTCTTTCCAAAGCCAACTATACTGAAGTGCACATGGGGCCACATGGTCTGTCAATCCCCATGCGGTTACTGGGCCCAGTGTCCATTGAAGCTTATCTCTTTGTAGCTTTTATTTACATAAACTGACTGTTTAAAGGATTTAAAATGAAATTCAGAACAATGATTCCCTATGTCCCTTGGGTAATTGTGAACTTGGTACTAGTTTTCTTAAGCAAGTTTTTTTTTTAAGATTTATTTTTATTTATTTATCTCTCCCCACCCCGTAGTTGTTTGCACTTGCTGTGTCTGTTCGTCTTCTTTGTTTTTTAAGTGGCACCAGAAACCGAACCTGGGACCTCCGATGTGGGAGGGAGGCGCCTAATCATTTAAGCCAACTCTGTTCCCTACTTTGTTGTATCTCTCATTCTTATTTTCTTCTTTATCTCTTGTTGCATCATCTTGTTGTGTCAGCTTGCCGTGCCTGCCCATCACGCCAGCTTGCTGTCTTCTTTAGGAGGTACCGGGAACGAAACCACGGACTTCCCACTGGGTAGATGGGAGCCCAGTCGCTTGAGCCACATCCGCTTCCCTCTTAAGTAATTTTTAAATCAAAGTTTGAGTTTATTCTATCAGGTGTTTTGTGTGTGTGTGTGTGTGTGTGTTTTAATTTTGCAAGCTTGCTTGTTGTGTTCTGTGCTCAACAAAGAAATACAGGCCACTGCTTTTCTTAAAAGCCTTAAATTTATCTTCTAGGTTAACTCTGGTTAAAAGCATTTATGTTGCATCTATTGGTCAACAGAGTGAAATATGCTTTATATTGTTCACAAAAATGTTGGAATTATGGTTAGACGAATATAGGTTTAATGCTTTATCTGCAGTTATAAAGATATAAAGTTATAAAGTAAACATAAAACACTGTTATTGGGATTCACATTTAGATAAATAGTATTCAAAAAGGTAAGAATATGGAATTCTAGAAAGTTCCTACCCTTTGATATACACATTCTAGTCAACATATACAATTTTATACATACAAAGTTGACAAATTCTAGTCTGCTTTCCTCTTTGAGAAAGGTACTTTGAAACAAGGATTATGTTAAGCAATACATGTTTAAAATTGCTTTTTTCCATGTTTTAAGATAATTCTGTGTAATTATTTTTATTGTCTATTCTGCTTCATTATGCTTTCCAAAAGCAATGGAGTGGCTGCCATTTTTAGTTCATTATAATTGTTCTTTTTTTCTCCTTCTCTCTGGAATTAAGCAGGTATCAAACATTTACAAGATGGCATCTAAGGTGATGATGACTTGGTCGTGAAAGTGCCATGGGCATTGCTCAGGTAGTGGCAACCGACTTATGATTTTTATGAGAACTGGACATAGAACAGAACATCAACAAATAAAGGTAAGGAGCTCTTTTCAGCAGGAGGCAGAACCAAGAAGGGGAAGAGCAGAGAAATCCAAGGTGGGTCCTCCACATAAACAAAGAAAAGAACAGGTGCTTGGCAAAGCTAGATGGAAGAACACAGACTTAGTGGGGAGGGAGGGTGTGAAAAGCATTTCATTTGGTTTGTATATGAAAGAAAATGTGTCTAAAAAGTATCGCTTGCCAAAGGACATAGTTCCTGAAAAAAAAGAGAGAGAGACACACATCTATAGTAATCTGTGCAATAAAAGAGATTAAAAAAAAATTTAAGGTAGTTATTTTGGCCTTTTTAAGATATATTCAGACTGATCACTCTTCTCTTGAGAGAGTATCCCACAGTGGTTATGTATGAAAGTTCTGGAATCAGATTTGAATTTTTACTGTCACTAGGTGGCGCTGCAACTTATTTAACCTCCCTCTGCCTCAATTTCCTCATCCGTAGAATTTCCTCACGTGCAGTTTGTTACATTTCTGTGAGAATTAAACTTGCTTCAGTATGTAAATACTTAGGAGAGTGGCTGTTATATAGTACCATGCTACACAGTCTAGAGATATTCAAACCCAGTGAAGAATGTTAGCAGGAAGGATGATCAAGACAATTCAGTGACGGTGCTGGTACATTTTCAAAATATGGTTTTACTACATAAGATACAGATAAAACTAACAGATCAGAAAACCCAAAGCTTATCATGTTGCTTAATTTTTGATAACCTGGATTTTAGGGGAGCAGATTTCTCCTGACATATTTAAATTCCATGGCCAATCATATGTCACTTCAACTCCCCATTCCCATGAGTTCCTTGAGGGATGCTGAAATTGTTGCCATGCTATTATGAGCATTTGCCCAAGTTGGCTCCAGGACAAGTTTAATTCTGCCTCTTTTATTTTAAATTTTTCTGTTTCCACTAGTCTGCATGTAACATTGACTAGATAATCACAACTTTTTGCTGAATTACATTTTTAGGAAAGTACAACGACCATGGGAAAGGAAAGGCACAATAAGTAAAAGCAGCAAAAGTTCAACACATGTTTTCAATCACTTAGAAAATGATGCTATAAACTCAAATTCCTTTTCCCCATTACTGGTGTTTTTTGTTTTTTTTTTTTCTCTAGGAACCTTATTTCAGAATTAAAATGTATGACTTAGCTAGCTCGGTTGACTCCAATTGTAGACAAGTTTGACAGAAAAGAAGCAATTTATACAAGTTAAGCAAGTGTAGAAAAAAACGATCTGAGATAACTCTAGACACAATGATCTTCTGAGTTCACTCCAGGGGGATAATCTACAAGAAGGTGAAAAAAAATATCATTGGAACTAAACAAATAAAACTACCTTCAAAGATCAATATTGTGTATATATGTTACTAGAAAAAAATTAAAAAACAAAAACAAATACAGTGAGCTCAATTGTAAACGATGGATTTTAGTTAATAGTACAATTATAAAAATGTTCTTTTATGAATTGTAACAAATGTACCATACTACCTCAAAGTATTAATAGTGTTATATGGGCATTCTATATTTTATGCTTTATTTTTCTGTAAACCTACAATTTCTCTAATTAAAAATAATCAATGTTGCTTTATAAATATGTGTCATAGTTGTACTAAATAATGACCCATACTTGCAATATGCATGTATTTATGAGATCCCTGCCAATACATACTGTTCTTTTTTGTTCCCCGGGTTGCCATTTGAGAATGGGGTTTTTACTCTGTAAGCTAGAACAATCTTCCAAAACTTCAGTGTACAAATGAAACACTTGGGGTGCTTGGTAAAAAAAAATGTAGGTTCTGATTCAGTGGGTCCAAGATGGGGCTTGAGATTCTGCCTCTCTAACCAGCTCTGAGAGGATGCTTGGGCTGTTGATCCATTGGCTACACCTGAGTAACATGAAGGTAAAGCAGCCTGCCCTGTACTCTTCATTACCCTGGAATTTCCATTATTATTACCTTTCCAGAGCTAATAGAGCAAGAACTTTTTCCTGACACCAATTCTTTTTCCTCTTCTCTGGTATAACTAAAAAATTTAAGTGTACACTGTGAGGAAATGTGAGGGTAGAATCCCATAACAGAAAGGGTAACACGAAGTTATAGATCTTGTTTCCCAGGTTTGCCTGAAACTAAAGATTTGGCTGATCCTATTGTTATTGCAGGTGTTGAAGATGAAACAGGTTAACTCTACTGTTCATCGTATCCGTTGTTAGTTCCCCAATAAACTTGAGCCAATAAACTTGTATTGACACTTTCAAAGGACATATCCTGAAATTTTTATGGCTCTCTAAATTCTAAAGTATGTTTATAGTATATAATTTCCTTCACAAAATGAAACATAACTAAAAACTTGGAGTGGCCCCTTAATTCTATAAACATAGGACTAAAGTAACTTATAGTAGAGGCATTGACAAATTTTATGAATCACTCTTTAGTTGTTGCTCTTGCTAAACAAGTTTAGTTGTTGGACTCATTTTGTTATAGATTACCCATACTACCAAATTTTAATTCCATAATTTATACAAAACTGCTCTTGGCTAGGAATCATCATTTAATCCAATCTCTTCATTTTCTTTTCACCTTATTAGCAGCCTTAGCAATTGCCTTTCTTTTCAAACTCATTTTTCTACAATGAAACAAAGGTGAGTTTTGTTGTTGTTGTTGTTGTTTTAAAGGAGGTACAGGGGATTGAACCCAGGACCTCATACATGGGAAGCAGGTACACAACCACTGGGCTACATCTGCTCCCCAGTGAGAGTTGGGTTTTGTTGTTGTTGTTGTTTGTTTGTTTTGTTTGTTTTTAGGAGGTACCAGGGATTGAACCCACTACCATGTACATGGAAAGCAGGCGCTCAACCACTGAGTTACATCACAAAGGTTATATTTTTAAATATTATGAGAGTTATTAAATTTGTAATAAGTACAAGGAGGAAAAAGCAAATCCACATTAGACTTATATGTGAGGGGGGTAGGAATGAACTGGGTAAGTTAATCTTAGTCACTAGTTAAATGTTGGGTCCCTACAAATCAGCCTCTCACCAAGCATGATTCAAACACATTCCTCAGCAAAGCAACAAATTACTTAAAGGTATCACAAACTTGTGCTTTCACTTGGGAAGAGTGAAAAGCATGCTTTTGAGATCCATGGAAGTCAAGGATGTGAAGATCTTGATTCTGACTGTACCACTTCTGAATAGTTCAACCTATTTTCTCATACTCTCAGTGGTTCCAAACTGGGAGTGGAACCTGTTTGGAAAAGTGTAAGGTGTTTGGGTTTCCACAACAAATGGGCAAGGCATGGGGAAATGAAACATCCTGCAAAGCAAGGGGTCATAAAGTCTTATAGCTCACCAAATGTCAAAAGCTCCTCTACATAGAGGCACTCATCCCTTCTTGGCATATCTTTAAAATTAATGGCCTTTCTATTTTGAGCTCTGGTTCTACTCTTTGACTTCTGTTAGAAACTATGCTGACTTCACAGCTCTCTTTCTGATTTGACAGGTGTTCCACTCTCTCATGAGTTCAAGGAACACTGGTTTCTCACTATCTCCACTTTATGGAGTATGATAAAGAATAAACTATGTAATTAAGAAAACAGTTCTTCTTGGTGTGTTGTTGCATTGTAAAATAAAGGGAGAAGAAATTATAGATATATGGATGGATGGATGGATAGATAGATAGATAGTAGATTATAGATAAATCCAGCCAATACATTGTATTTCAGTGAAGACTTCTTGGAGGTGTTTTTAAGAGGTTGGTTTGTCTTTTTTTTTTTTTTTTTTTTTTCCTTTAACATATTCTTCCTGTTCCTTCCACACTTATTGTTTGCTGTCACAGTCTTTCCTTTATCTATTTATTCATCAAACATAAATAAGCACCAGCTATGTGAAAATAAGCAATAATTGTTTTAGGCCTCATGGAGGGAAATTGCATTCAATGATAATCAGATTTCCATTCTTTGTAGTACAATTTACCTTCTCCTTATCTCTCAGGTTTAAATTGCTTATACTTTATAATTTGTCCCAACTTTATCCTTTCACCTAATCTAGAAAAGACTGAATCTTCCATAAAATCATAGTAATACTATTTCCTAAAATAGTATTCTATATTCCATTCAACTGCTTAGCTTATTGATTATGTCTTCAATTTTAGACTAATCCACTTTTACTTTATCCTCACAAATGATTTATGCTAATACTACAGATGAGAAAATTGGGGCTAAGAAATGTTAAATAGACTCTCCCAAGGTCACACATCTCGTACACAGATTTCAATCTAGGTCTATCTGACCCCAGTATAAAATATTCCTGATAGTTAAAATCACCTTCCTGTGACTGACAATGAACTTTTAATGCCCTACTTTTAAATTTTTGCATAAATACATTTGGCTTTCTTTCTCAGTGCTTTGACTAAATTCATCACAACTGATTTAGAAAATTGGCTATACCTTCCAAGTTTCTTTTAAAAATAACTCCCTCCAAAATGCTTTAAAACCTTCCTGGGTTTCTTAGCTAATACAAACCCACAAAGCAGAAATTCCACATATAACTAGGTAGTCCTCTGTGATTTTTCAATGGCTGCAGGCTTTTGAAGTTCTGTGGATTTGCCTTAATCTTTTGCTGGGAACACTGCACATTGTCCAAACAGCCTGCCCGTCTGAGAAACCTAGCGTGAATGACATAAGTGTTTCTTTTGTCCAGGTCAGAGGATGGTGTAAAGATAGTATGGAAGCCATGGGAGGGGAGGAATTCCAAGATAAAGATATTAATTAGAGGAATAGGAAGTGAAGAAGAAATAATTCACTGACCCCAAAGAAAAAGCCTTCCATCTGAAGTGCTCTTATACCCTACCAAGCATGCACTTCTTGATGGCTTTGAGAATGAGGCCAGTATAGTCTGATAACTCAGAAGAGCCACGGCACAGCTGCCTGTGTCACATCCCATTGTCACATCTACTGAAATCATAAATCAGAAACCACTTTGAGGCCTGAATCAAGTTTCAGACTTAGGAGTCAGGAAAGTTAAGGTCTGAAAAGTGGTCTACAATTTTCTTCCTTTTTAGGAAAAACAAAATAGCATAAAACATAAACATGAGCTTTGGAATTAAAAAATAATTTATTGCTTTAAATGTATACCATCTTTGCTTTCCCTCTTCATATTTGGTTAGGAACCTGAAAGATATAGGAGATCCTGGGACAGATGGCATAGAGAAAGGATCAGTCCAGAACACCTGCCTTCTGCTATGGAAACTGCCCTGATTGCCACGAAGCCCAGGCATCTCTCAAGCTGCAGGATGCCATTTCCACTCCTTCTTATGGCTGCCCAGTGACATCATGCATATGGCATCTACCCCGTGCAAGTTAGCACACCAACACCTTCTTCTAAAGTGCTGATAGCTTCATATTTTATATCTAAAATTTCATTCATCTGGGATTTATTTGGTGTGATTGGATAGATCCTTATTTTTTCCCCAAATGTCTTTTCTACTTGTACCAATACCTCTTCTTGAGTCATTCATCCTTACACCACTGATTTGAAGCTCCACATTTATTACACAACTACACCCTTATGGAAATTCCAGTACTTTAAATGAAGAAACTAAATGGGGATCTAAAAAATTGCATTTTCATTTTAACAGAATAGGTATGTTTTCTCCTTTCTTAAATACTTACAAAATGAAAAGGAAAAGTTGAAAAAAATACTTCCTTGGTGTATCCTTTCTTGATTATTGGGTACTTTGAAGCAGGTGTTAATTTGTTCTAACTCTATAAATTAATTATCCTATTCAACTATTTAAAGGTTCTTTGATCCCTCTGCACATTGCTGCTGAGTGGAGGAATAGGAACAGTGTGAACGATGGTTTTGCCAGCTCAGCAAAAGAGTGAATTGCTACTCGATTTATGCATATCACTTGCCACATTTTATGTTTGCTTATAAGGGCATGGCTGGTCATAGATATATTTAAGTGACAGGAGGTTCAAGTTTTGTTTGAGCAAAATAAACAATATTACATTACTTTGTTCTTCTGAATTTCTTTATTATGAAAATCAGATCAGAAACCTCAATGAAAAAAGGCTCATAGAGAATCTGTAGAGAATCCTGCAAATAAGTATAGTCAACATATTCATTTATTTGTTTATTTAGCAATTATTTACTGAGTAGTATCAGATAATTCCATTCAAAGGTGAATGGTAAACCTGCAAAGAGACAATTCCTTAATAATTCCAGCCTGATTAAAACCAGAACCCTGATTTAGAAGCATCTATTGTTAGAATCTGATTCAAATAATATATAACTGTATAGTAGCAGTAAAATGTATCTGCCTTTTTAAAAGAGGATACAGTTCTTCCACTTCTTTCCTTGTTGTAAAGCATTGAATTAAAAAACAAAAACAAGCAAAAAATGTTTGTGGAGTTTGCTAAGAGAGGTACCTGAATGAATGGCATAAATCTGGCATCAAGAAACTTGTCCACAGTAGACTGACCAGGTAAGTACCACATTGGGCAAAATGATAGATAATAAGTAGAGTCTATGACTGTTTGGATGTGTTAGTTCTTACTTAAAAATAGCAAGAAAAGAAGACAGTTCTTTATAGGTAATCTCTTAATACATTGGCATGTGCTGAAAAGAGTTCTCAGTCAACTCAAACTCCATTCTATAAGAGAATAAGAGTTACAGGAGGGAGCTTCCAGCCTGTTTTGCATTTTATCACCAAAATATTCAAAACATGCTGATCTTAAAATATTCCAAGCACAAAAACATGCAAAAGCCCCTTCTTATTAATTTTGACAAGTTGGAGTGGAATTCTTGGAAATTCCCTCCAGGTCCTGAATGCCTATCATAGAAAACTTTGCAATAATTTCCCATCGATGATTCGTTGACCATTAGAAATATTTGAAAGTGTAAATACACAATCTTGAAGGTATTATTTGAATTACATGTTAGTGAGAATTGTTTGACTACTAAAATGAATTGAATTTAATTGGGTATTTTTATAAATTTACGGTTTAGTATGCTTGGTGTGTGTTGCGGGGGATGAGTACAGGAAGGGCCCTGGGTAGGTGTTGGGATCAGGTTTGAAGTCTGTTCTAGTATAAATAATTTAAATGTTTAAAAACTGGAAATTTTGTTTTTGTTGGTTGCAAAGGTATATATTTGAGATAAGTTAGTTTGGTGAGTACCAACTATGGTGGCCAGGGAGAGCAGGCAGTCACCATCTGGGCCCATATTCTAGCAACCATACCCTACCCATTCCATTTTCTTAAAAGAGACACTGGATTCAAGATAAATGAGGAAGACATCTTGAGCATACTTGCAGAAAATATTTACATTTCTTGTCTGCAGTGGGGAATCACATGCTGCCATCTGTTCCTACTCCAGCTACCAAGTCCCTGCAGCACATGGTCCACTAAGGAGCCCAGTGACTATCAGGACACTGTGTGGCTTCAGAGGGACACCTATCAGTGTAGTAGCCACATCACAGCCCTGCCTGCCAGGTTTCTCCTCTCCTAATAACCCCAGCCTGCATTAAGGAACCTAGCCATGATACTTACAAGTTGTGAGAGCACTCATTACTTTATATGAATCTACATTAGTCTGGGAGGAGTTAATTGGCAGAATAGAACTTAGTGGCTAAGGTAAAGAGACATAAAAACTATTAATACCCACTTTAGGCCAAACCCAAATACTGCAAATCATATTTAAGCTCAGTTTACCCAAAGTCTTTGTGAAAGCATAACTATGGATGTGTAAATAATTGTGGCTGTAGGTTTCCAAGCCTAACTGCACCCTAGATGGACAAGGATGACTGAATAGCAGAAATAGAAGGCACAGTACACACTGCCATTGCCTGCCTGGTAGCCATTTCTCTCACTCTTTCCCACTAACCACTCCATTTTCCTGATCAGACAGTGGGTAGTGATCTCAGGGTAGGTATATCTTTCCCTATCCTAGAAGATGAATCATAATTGTTTTCTTGCCCAACATTAAAAAAAAAAAAAAAAATTGAGGATAGGTCAAAGGAAATAAGGGTCAGTAAGTAAATTAAGGTCTTAATAAGTTTAAAGTCTAGAGTAAAAGTATAGAGCTGAAAGAATGAAGAGAGGGGAAGAGAACAAATATGTTGTTTAACCTTTTTAGAAAATTAGAGCTACTTTATCAAGTACATAAATAAAGGCTAATCTTTTCCCTTAACTAGGAGTGCTTAATTGCATAGAAGTAAATGTGTTTGAACAGACTGGCATGTGCTTTGAGGTCAATACCTATAATCTCTAAACCTTTTAAACCTCTTTGCATGTTGCAGTAAGCTAGTTATCTAAAGAATAAACACAGATAGTATTCAGGGCTTCTCTTGGCTGTTTCCACTGATTATGGCTTGTCAAACAGGTGACCAAGTTTTTAGTCTCTTGTGTGTGGAAGGTGATGATGGGTACACATGGACACCACATTTGAACATACTGGACTGTAATTATCATAGAGATATGAACAGGCTCGTATTTACCAAACAGTGATATGAAGGCTCTCCCTCCATCACATCGTTTCAGTCATGGTGATAAAGGCATGCTAAACCCTTTTGAAGAAGTAGCCAAACCTTAGATCATGACAGCAGAAAAGTCAGTGGAGTATAGATTCTAACGTGGGAAGGCCAATCATTCATCCTTTGTGCACCTCAAGTTTCACATCTGTCAAATGAAACTATTGCTGTTAGTTCTTAACTCGTATAGGAAGCATGAGGATGGCATATTCTACTAGCCATTCTACAGTGTTCATATAGAGCAACTGAAAGAAGAAACTGTGGAGAGAAGGTACAAGGAGCTTAGCAGTCCATATGTATGTAGAACAGGTGACATTTTCATTTATAGCATTACTCTCTTCTTTCTGAACTGATATCATTCAAAAGTAGGACAAATGATTTTGATGTGATATGTTTTTAGTGTTTTCAATCTTTTTAATATTCACTGCATTTTAATATAACTCATTTTTCTTTATTACTTTTCAAAGTCTTTAACTAGAGAGAAGTGTTAAATAACATCTTCATATCCATTTATATTTTTATATTAATTTTATTTACCTGGGCAACAGAATTTAACTGAATTACGACAGAGCAGTACATGCTACAGGTTGACAAGATTTTTTATTAAGAATTATTGCTCTATCTTCATTTCTGCTGACTGAATTTCCTTAAGTATGCTACTATTTTTTCATTACACATAAAAAGTAGAGTGGATGAAATCTTATCAGTAGTACATCATAATTATTCTTCATTTTTAATATATCTTTCCCCTCATTTCTAAGTTTACTGCCTTTCAAACTTTTTCTCATCCTGTTTATACAATATCAAATTCCATTAATTTTCCCTTTCCTAGGAAATGTGTTTCATGAATACAAACCCCTTGGGTATGTATGCAAACACAACAATATGATGTATCTCTTTAATATATTTTACAGTTTCAGTTGAGCAGCCAACATGCAAAACTGGCTCAGGATTAAGGCCCGTCTGTTTACTAAAGAACACAGTTTTTATTCCTATTGTACTCAAAGTGAGTACACACACTGTGTTCCCACATACCTTCAGAAATGAACACGGTAGCATTGTCATTTGTGTACACAGAATGTGACGTTATAAAATTCAAATATGCTGATTTTTAAAAAGCTTTATAAATTGATTGAGTTAATTATAAGTACATGAAAAGATAGCAAATGATTTGTTTTTCTTCTGGACCTCAAATAAGTTTATTAAAATTTCCCCCTCTCACACACACATACACAATAACTGAGTTTTGTTTTGGCAAGCAACAACACAGAAAACTCCCATGTTATTCTAATTACCAGATCAGACCCTATAGCACTCTCTCCAAAGTTTCAGCCACTGAAACTTAAGTGAAGCAAAGGATACACTGCTGTAAGTACTCAAAAAAAATAATAATTCAGACTTATATGTGAAGCTGTTTCTATATGTTTTCAAGTCAGCATTGGAACTCTGTATACAGAAAATCTCTATCATTTGGCAGCGGTAATTAATGAAAGAATCCAAGAAAACAGCACTACAATGATCACATTTCAGCACGGAAGAATAGCACCATGTCCAATCTGTTGCCACAGTTTGAATACCCTGGAAGGCAGAAAGAATCCTGACAGAAAACAAGGGTACAAATAAAACCATGCATGGTCTAGGTCCTGAATTTGTATAAAAATCTCCAAATTGTCAAATGCAATCAACAGCAATACCTGGCAATTAGTCTCCAAATTAACGACAAAGCACCCAGCTCTCACCTTGCACAAACACACTTCAGTGGTCAGTGTCAAACGGAGGCTGCGCTTGCAGGCTGGTAGACAGAGCAGCTGCTCTGTCCTGAGCCGCTTAAAGCACATTTGAGCCTGCCTCGGGTCCTACTCTGTTCGTCCGCTGCAGTTTCTCCCATGACTCCATCACCCAGGAATGGAAACAACCGGCTTGCTCACCAGCACTAGTGGGCTCCCCAGCTACTGAGCTCAGGTAAAAACCTCAGAGTCCTGCAAGGTCACCACAAGGTGAGCACAGACAAAAACAGGGTGTTGGGAACAGGAGGGTCCCGACAAGGAAAGACCCTAGCCTCCAGGGACTTTGTCTTTTAAGAGATTCCGAACTCCATAAATTAGAGCTGGGACAATAGGAGGTCAGAGAAGCAGTAAATCTGAGAATTCCAAAATGGCATCAAGCCAATCTGTTAACCCAGGGGCAGTCTTTAAGTAATAGTCTCTCTCCCTCTTATACACTCACACACACACACTCTCTCTCCCACAAACATGCATATCCACATGCACACAGATACGTTCATATAGCTATTTCAATTGCCCAGGCATCCTTTTCAAGCTAAAAAGTTTTTGTTCTCACCCTTCCTGGTTAACAGGGTTTAAGGAAGGGTCTTAGAAAATTAAAGTATTTGCCCAAAGTAAAATAATTATTTTAAGAACAAAATAATTTCCTGTTTATAAACCAACTCACATGAATAAAATCTTTCTTTTGGTGAACAAGTTGGAATTAGGCAAAATTCCCCATATAAGAAATAATAAAGATGTATTTATTTCAGAGCTGAAATTTCTGATAAAAATTCCTGCCATCTTTTCAAGATTAGTCTTGATTTATGTATATTTCAGTTTTAAGGGGGTCTTCAAAAAGCCATTTCTTATATAACATGTAATCATCCTTTATGTATACATTACAGATAGATATAAACATGTTTACACATGTTTCTCTGAAGAGTTGTAGTGTTTTTGTCTCATGTTTTTATTTTCCTAGAAGAAAAAGGAAAACATTTAAAATTGCAAGTTCATCATGAAACATTATTTCTTTTAATAGTGTATATTTTTTCTACATATTTATATACTGAAGTTTAGGTTGATTACATTAACAGGGTTTTATTCTCACCCATTAGCCACCAGTCATTTAAACATGAGCCAGTTAACCTACTTCCTAAACATCAGTTTCATCATCTACAAAACAGGTATTTGTTGCTAGCATTTGCTTTGTCTACCGCCTGAGTTGGTGAAACGAGACAATGTGTATGAGAAAGTGTTTTGTAAATTGTGGGGAAAAAAAATGTTGTGACTGAATCTTTTCTCCTTCCAATTGCCCTAGTTCGTACTGGGCCTAGTGAGTTACTTTCTGTGTTCTTGGGGAGGACTCCTTGGGCTTTATAGAAGTGTTTGTTTCAAGTGGGCTATAAATAGAGTTTAAGATTTTATTGAACTGCTGTCTTCTGCGTGGCGGATCTTGATGACAGTGACCACATGGCCAGACCCAGTTAATTGCGAACAACTTGAGTGCTGTCTGGTCTTTGAGCGAGAACCAGCCAGCTGATACCCTGATAGAAAACGCTCACGTGCGTGGCTGGTTTCACAGTTCTCACAGTTCCCTTGGTGTCTTGGCATACTCTTGTGTTGGAGGGGGTGGCGATGGGGATTAATGAAGGGGAAAGGTTGGGAATGGAATGCCAAGGTTGCTGTTGAATTAATTCAGTAACAAATGCATCTGGGTGTTCATGCTAATGTCCCTACAATTATGTATGCATTATTTAGCGGTTAGATTGCAGTGGGGAAAGGAAAGGGACAGAGACAGGTGGAGAACAGAAAAGGAACTAACAATGCGAGCCCCTGTCCTAGGAGGTACACAGAGCTGGGAACTTTATAGATATTATCTCAGTTAACCTTCATAATAATTCTGTGAGGGAGCTGTTATTCCCATTTCACAGATAAGAATAATTCATCTGAGAGCTGTACCACGTGAATAGTGGGGCTAGAATTCCAACCAAGATCTGTGCGGCCTAGAGTCCAATATTCTGAGTAAATTAGTAAACTTATAACGTTGCTCAGAAAGAGAAAAGGAATAAAGTTTGAATTTTAATATAGCAGGGGAAAGTAAGGCAAGAATGCAAAATACTTCTTGAGGGCATTTTACTAGGCAGATTAATTTTTATGAGTGCAGACTTATTTAGGAAAAAAAGTCATACATTTGGATTTTTTTCAACAATGAAATTTTTGCAGGATTCGGGGAAAATAAAACAATTTTTCTTAAAATGTGCCAATAATTCTTCTTTTCATTTGGTTCTGTCTGCCTTCAAATTGAAGAAGTGTGTTCAAAGTTCTTCTCTACATTGGGCTACCACCCTGCTTTTCAACATACACTCCAATGCAATATTTTATTTTATTTTGCTTAAATTACCAAACCCTTAGGGATGCTCACAACGAAGAAAGGCACTCTCTTAACCTGAAATACAGCAGAAAAGACTTTTTCAACTGCAGTTTGGAGTATAGTAGAGGAATCATAAATTTCAGACCTTTGGGTCTAAGGGTAGTAATAAAATGCCAGGTTCTTGCTGCCAATTTTATTATTGGAAAGCTAGAGGCAGAGTCTGAACTGCAGCCCCATATAGCAATATGTTTTTGTCTTCCTTTGTAATCTCAGATTCAATAGAAACCTTTAAATTGTATCTGCCAGTCAGAAGACCAATTCATACCAAATCCTCAATGCAAGGTGAATTGATCCTGCCTCTAGTCCCTCTTTTTCTATATTTTTTGCAACCTTTATTTGAGAATAGCACTCTCTGATTATACCTTTTCTCTGCTTTTGAAACCTCCACCTGCAAAGTACACCATCCAAAACCCCTTCCTAAAACCAGCCTTCTTAATCTTCCCAAAGTTTAGCCTTAGAAAGAAAACTATATAACTTTGAAAGTTTTACAGATAGAATGAGTTTCAGATATTTTAATTAAATTTCACAGAGAAATATAACTGAGCCACTGACAAAGTTATTAATAATTCAAAATAAATAGTGGAGAGAAGTAATCAACACAACTAGATTTAGTTCAAAATTTTCCAAGTTAAATTCAGAGTCATAAAAACAAAGTTCATTACAACACAGCCGTTCTAGTGGTATCATATTTAATTAAGAGCAAAAAAAAAAAAAAAAAAAAGAGTCAATCTATTGTCAAGTCTGTAGTGATATATATAACATATGGCAAAGTGAAATAGCTACTGTCTCCCATTCCCAAACCCATCTTATTTCTGAATGAAGACAGATTGAGAAAATAACCATGGACAAAATTGTTTTTAAAAGAAAATCAGAAACTATTACAGTGATCTTTCAACAAAATAAAATCTACTGGCAAAGCCTTTAATTGTCTCTCAATACAGAAATATTAAAAATGGAAAGGGACTTACAGACTTTTGGGCAATTCCTTTAAATTATTATACTGCCCCCATTGAGGTACTTGGGGTTTTCAGACACCACAGCAAGAGTTTGCTGGCATGGGATTACCACAGCAGAAATAAAAGCGCATAGCCTCTTCTCTTTGTCTCGGAAACTTCATTTCTTTTCTTAGATTTTGAGATTTTGATCTCAGAAGCATATATTGAAAAGAAACCTGCATTGAAGTTTAAAAGATTGAAGAAGATAGCATTTGGGAGTATAGGTCAACAGCTAGTAAAGAAAGCAAATAAGATGTTTTGGTTTTTCATTAGGTTCTTGCCCTATGGTGATACCTTCTCCATGTTTCCTGGTGAAGTATTTAACTGCACACAGATATTCATGGAGGTCTGGCCTGAAATCTTTAAACTCTTTCCACTTAGGGTGAGCAAGAAACACGTTTCTAGTTTGTAAAGTCATGGGAAAAAGTATTTTTAATAACACCTTTCTCTTGCTACTCCCTTCCAATTGTCTCCTTTTCTTGGGCCTTAGAAACAATTCCTAATGAAAATAGCAATTAGCAGTGATGAGCAAATACTGTTGAAACAAGGGAACTAATTTAGGCAAAAATTTAGAGTAATCCAAAAGGTGCTTTTAGCATTTCAAGCATTTTCTGTGGACTTTTGAAGATTTACATATGTGAAGCTTCTTAACCTATGACAGGAAATGCACTGCAGAATTAAAATCATGGGATTGAACACTTCCTGAGCAGTCATAATTTACTGTATTTTTAAACCTTTTTTTTTTTTATTGGATAGTAATTTTTTCTGGGTGTGAAAGATTTATCTGTTAATGACTTTTCTACCCCGAGATGCCATGTACCACGGAAGGAAGGAAGGAAGGAAGGAAGAAAGGAAGGGGGGCAGGGAGGGAGGGAGGGAGGGAGGGAGGAAGGAAGGAAGGAAGGAAGGAAGGAAGGAAGGAAGGAAGGAAGGAAGGAAGGAAGGAAAGGAAAAGAGAAATAAAACTTTGAAGATCGTTTCTTTGTGAACACAGGGGAGGGAGTTCCTGGGCATTTAAAGCTATTTTAAAATTGGACATTCAGGGCTTGTTAGACCTATTTGAAATAAATCTTTGTGAAAACACAGTCTTCCAGTATAATTGTCACCCCCCTCCCCACACACAGCATGACAAGACACTGCAGTCAGGTGGTTCACAGGAAGGCTCTGCGCCCCCTGGCAGCCTGGGTGGGTGATTACAGCCTCAGCTGCTGTTCTGCCAGAACAGGGGCTCTTTCAGGAAGCCCGTGACAGAGGATTCATTAGATGCCCTAGTTTCCCAACAAGTGGATCCTTGAAGATAAAACTTTCAAAGCATCAGTATCAATGTCCACAGATGTTATGATATATCCATATGCCACTGTACTATAAAAATTGAAATTTAGAGAAATATTTTAGGATTTTTAAGATATTTTATGATACATTATTGAATAAAGCATTTTAGAAAAGTATGTGTGATGTGATCTGAATTGGTTATGAATATTTAAAAGTATAGCAAAATTTGGAAAAATATGCATCACAATGCTAACAGTTTTTATTTTTAGGTGGTGAGTTTATATGCAATTTTATTTTCTTCTTGATCTCTTTTGCATTTTCTAAATGCCCTGCATTGACCATTACTACAAAATAAAAAACAAAACAAAATAGAACTCTAGCTCATGATGTTTGGGGATCATTTCTGAAACTATATTTCTTGACAAAGCTAATTCATTGTGCTTATAATCTCTGGAAGTGGAAAAATTCAGTCTTCAAATATGTTATTACCCCCCACTCTCCCCATCTGTAGTAAAAATAATCATGGGTACACAAAACAACTACAATATTATAAAATAAGGAAAAGAAAGAGCTATTTGGGTCCATTGATTTTTAGAATATGAAAAAGAGATGAGAAAATGACAGGGTGTGTGTGTGTACATGTGTGTGTGCATGCACATGCTCAAATACGGAGGAAATATGTAAGGTTGAAATATAAATAGTATGATACAGATCACAAATATATCATCATAGTCAGTGTAACTATTTACTTTTAAAAGGGGAATGATAAATTAACAGCATACACATGACCACCAAAATCAGTGGCCACCGGAGGTTCTGAGGGGAGGGAAAGGGAAAAACAGGTGTAATATGGGGGCATTGTCAGGACTTGGGTATTGTCCTGAATGACATTGCAATGACAGATACAGGCCATTATATATCTTGCCATAACTTATAAAATTGTGTGGGAGAGAGTGTAAATTACAATGTAAACTATAATCCACGCTTAGTGGTGACGCTCCAATACGTGTTCATCAGTTGTAACAAATGTACCACACTAATGAAGGATGTTGTTAATGTGGGAAAATGTGGGAGGGGTAGGGAGTGGGGCATATGGGAATCCCCTATACTTTTTATGAACATTTATGTAATCTAAGTATCTTTAAAAAAATTAAAAAATATATTTAAAAAATTAAAACATATTGAAGAGACCTCTTCTGTAACGGTCACCCACATTGGTCTGGGGGTGAGCAGGGCAGGTAGGGGAAAGAGTCATTGCTGATGCTACTTGGGCCTTACTTGCACTTTTGTTTGTGTTCTATCTATCTTTCTGATATAACTAGGAGCTATCTGGTAAAGAATTCAGGCTTAAAGAAAATAAACAAATAGCCTATTAAGTGGCCAACTTGAATCCTCAATATACATCTTTCTTGGAAGAGAAGTTTTGTGCATAAAAGGATTAAGCCCATTCAGAATATTTGGACTCAGCCTAAAACTCATTGACCTACTACTGTTTTGTTTGTTTTTTTGTCTGATTGTTGAAATAACATTTGAGGGACTGGAGAAATATAGCAAGACCAAATCTACGTAAATACAGCATTTCACTTTCAATATTTAAGTCATAGTCATATGTTTTTATTTTTAAATTGAAATAAAATTTTCTAACATCTTATCAGGAAAAAATCTTCATTAGCTGAACAGAGCTATATTTCAAGGGAATGGTTTTGCTCTTTAAACAGAAAGTCTCCATAAATTAAATTGGGAGTTTGCTATCTCTTCAGGAATTATTGAGTTGGTGGCTGGATAACATAAAAGTGTGCTATGTTTAACACAACTATCTTTTATAAACTTTTTAAAGAAAACAATATGTAAATATGTAATATTGCTTGGATTATAACTAAACAAAGCACTTTGCATTATTCCACCCTTCAATTGGGCTAATATTAGAATTCCAGAGGTTTTTTTGGAAGCGGAATAAAATTTGAATATACTTAAATACACTTAAATTTGCTTTTTTTAAAAAAGAATCAATATCATTTGCTAAATTTCATCTTGGCTGATAAAAAGTAATTGAAAAACTAATAATTTATGCAATCATAAAAATAATAGTAAAAGTTTGATTTATTCTTTAGATTCCACCATAAAAATTCAATAATATTTCTTAATGTAATCTATTCAAGAAAAATAAATGCACCGTATCTCCTGATCAATATTTGGGATTTTACTATCAGGACAAGTTTCTGTTTCATTTTAAATATTTTAACATTAAAGAAAGTTATATTTACAGTCTTCTCACATGAACTATATATGTGTGTGTGCTAATGTATATACACACACACACACATATATACATATTTTATTCTTTATCCATCTGTGGAATTTTATGTGGTTATAGTTATAACTCATATATTATTTTTTGTTTTACTATTTCACCTAACAATATTTTATGGGTTTTTTCTTATATCCGAAACCTTCAAAGAAAATATTGTATGTAAAAACACTTTGTACACTATAAAATAAATTAATAAAATCATTATTATATTTGTTATTTGCATTGTCTGTATAATAATTATTAAGTTAATATGATACGGATTAGTTAACATTTCCCTATTTGGGGGCATACACTTGGATTTTTTCCAGTTTTTCTAGGGAAATTATACTATGAAGAACATTTTTGTGTTTGCATAAATTTCTTTTTTCCCCCCAAAGTTTTCCTAGCACAAATTTCCAAGCAAAGAATTATTTGTCAGAAAAAACTATTTATTGGGAGTATTGTTTTTATTTTTTATTTTTTATTTTTATTTATTTATTTTTTAACATCGCAACTAAGCATTTATTTTATTGTTTAAGGGAAGCAATTGCAGTGGTATTTCAGAAGTTATATCTTTTTTTTTAATGCAATATATGCTCATAGACTCTAAACAGTATTTTAAAATATACAATCTCTCCAAAAGAAAATATTCAACTAAAGATAAGATAGGTAACATTTAATGTAAGTAAATGTTACAAGATTTTAAAATTAAAGTCATCATGGGATTTTTTCACAGTGCACAATGTACAGAAATTTGCAAACTTCCTATACAAAGCAGTAGAATCTTTCCTCTTGAGCAAGTCGTTCAACCACACCTCGGTAGTCTTCCACAAGTTCCTGAAAGCTTTCTTCCAGCTGCTCATGCTGCATGCTTATTTCTATTTGGTTCATCTGGTTTGTCAGTTCTTCTGGTCTGAGATATTTTCTCATCTTGGCAAGATCTCTCTGCTTTTTCTTGTATGGACTTATCAGTCTTCTTTTAATATCCAACCTACAGCTTCTGTATTGTTCAGCATCACTCATGCCAGTTACTAATAGTCGAAGAATTTCATAAACCCGTCTAGCATGTTGCTTACTTATTTTGAACTTGCGTTGTGCCTCTACTGCCATATCATCACTGAATCCTTGCATTAACTTTTCCCGGGAAAAACAGAACAAATCTTGACAAAGCTTCACAAGCACAAAGTCTCTTAATTTCACATAGCTTTTAGATGGATCGTCCGCTGTAATATCAAGAACCGAAGGAGATGCAATGTAGTATCTATGAACTGTTTCCAGAAGTTGAGCACCATGGCCTTGACCTTGAAATGGAGTCAATATCAGCATCTGACTTACACGTGGCCGGGTTTTGTCTGGGTACACATAGTAATTATAGACTGTCATGTAGCCCACGGTTGCAAAGAGCGTAGCTCTATCCTTATTATACTTCTCAAATACTAGAAAGTAGTGCCATCTTTCATCATCCATGTCAAAAAAGCTAGCAGTTTCAATAAACCACATCAAAAAGTTCTGAAGCCTTTCATGATATTCTCGAAAGCCTGTACATGTCAGGTCAGCCTTGTATATCTGAAAGGTAAAGTTTTCTCCTCCAGTTGGACTAAGAACTGAGTATGTATGCAGTAAGGTTCCAAATGGCTTGAAATCAACTTCCTTTTCCAGCAAAGAGAGAAAATCATCCGTGTTTGTGCAAAATCCAGAGGGAATGATCTGCCTAATTTTGCCCTTGACATCATCTGCCTCCACACAATCAAAGTTTTCATCAACTTTAGATGCATATTCAACACGGAACATTGTTGACAGGCTATCAGCAATATAATACAAAAGGATCTTCAGACCTTTGTAACCAAAAGCAGTTTCATCATCCCCAAAGAGTTGATGGGTATATTCAAGAAAGAAAGTTCTAATGTCATTTTCAAGATCTTCAGGAAAACGAACTAATTTTAGTTCAATTGCTGTGTTGGTGTTACACTTGTACTCTGCCAGTTTCTTCTCCACTGCACTCTTGTATTCAACCAAAAATTTCTCCATAGCACCAAATCCCGCCATTTCCAAGCTGCGAGCACCCGCAGCTGAGGAAGGACGAATCTGGGAGTATTGTTTTTAGATAGGAAAAATTGGCCCACATCAATTTTACAGAATCTCACTTAGGGATGGTGGGTGAGTGTATGAGCACATTTACATACCTGAAGAAACAAATACCTTCCACTTAATTGTTACACGTTTTGTAGGATATTTTAATTCATATACCAATTTTCTGCATGCTGTTGGTCCAAGTTGTTTATCAATACATATTAAGTAACCATGCTTATTTTTATCCTAGAACAGAGACTTACATTTAGTCCCTCAAAACTATTTGATGCTGATATTTTCATAAATGTCAGTTTCATTTATACATGTTGATAAATTCTAAATGACTACTTATACATTCTAATTTTTTTTTTTACCAAAAACATGTCACTCATTCTGAGAGAACACATTGAAAATTTTATTTGATAAATTCTATGCATGGAATCTTTGAAGGTTTCAAAGTACATCTTTCAATATAAAAAACCAAATTCATTAAAAGCTAGTGATATAGAACAGACATTGTTCCCATGTTGCAATTCATGAATCATTTATTCACTATAAGAATTGTGTTTAAAATTATTCATTTTACAGTTTTAATAGTTATCTTAGTTATTTAAAATATATATAATCTATATATAATGCATAGCTATAATTAGCTCAATATTATCTATTTAAAATCTATATTAAAATTGTTATTTTGATGCTTGCTGCTTAATATATTCATATAAGTTCCTCCTTATTTGAACTTATTTGTAATGGTGAAAAGAACTTTGTAGTCATGAAAATTTGCTTTCTTAAAATTAAACTTAAGCTATGTCATTAGAGAAATTTTAAGGAATTATATTTTTAAAAAGGCATAATTTTTGTTCTATACGTTTGTAAAAAAACATAACATGTAAAATAGGAATGCTAGTCTATTTCTTAAGGGATATGAAATCTGCATATACAGAAGAACTACTTTAACAGTAGTATAATTTTGCACTAATATAGTTTTCTTTTTCCCTTTTCCTTTCTCTACCATTGCAAATTTTGACAAGGGGAATTGAAAACAATAAGGAAAACCTAAGTAAGACCCATAATCAGCACCAAATAGCATGGTATAGTAATTAAGGTAGAAAGAGCACTGGAATGGGAGTCAGTTGGATTCTGCTATGTACCAACTGAGCAACCTTGGGGAAATCCCTTCCCCTATTCAAGTCCTAATTTCCTTATCTGCTGGGTGTTGAATTGACATGTAAACTGACAATGTAGGCAGCTGCCATTATATGATATTCTGCACTAAATTTTATACATTTGGCTTTACATTGGTTAAACATGAATTCCATGCTTTTTCCAGCCAGGCAAATGCAAGTACTAAGACAATATAAAGACACCATGACCATCAACTTACACCAATATTTATTCCTAAAGCAAAGGATAAAGGAATGATGCAGAAAAGCTAAATTCATTAGTATTTCCATAAATCTTTTGCAGCTGCACAACTTTTCAAACTGGCTAAATAGTGGTTCTCAGACGATTTCTTGTGATAACTACTTTCCATCACAAGCTCCTTGATCCTTCCCATTAAAATGTCTGCATAATGACAAATAATCAGTTGTGAAGAGGACTATTGTGACATCTTGAGAGAGAGATGGAGACTAGGAATGAATAAATGGACAAAGGCAAGAGTGGAGGGTAATAAACATTACTACCCACCACAAGGGAGCAATCAATGCTGTTAATTGGCCTTAAAGAAGTAAACAAACAGAAGAAAGAATGTTTTCACTGAAGAGGATTCAGTATAGGGGAAGAAAGCTAAAAATGGAGGCCTATTTCTCTCAAATGAAAAGATACCTTACCTAAAACTAGTTTCCACCTCTCCAAAGTTCATAAAGTTATCGTCGGCAATATCAGAAGAAGGGGGATGCATCCAAAGGAACCAGGTGACACCAAATTGAGGCCTTTTTGCTCACACAACCAATCACCCGCTGCTGTGTCTTAAGCGTTTTTTATTTTTCCCCCCTGATGTACATGATCTCAGATTGGGCTAAAATGGACAAGAGAGTGGAAAGGCCTATGTGACACTGGAAGTTTATGCTTTGCCTTCTCCACCATGTTTCAGAGGAAAAACACACTAATAATGGAGGACTGGTTTAAAAGTATAATTTATTTTCATTTTACAGATAAGGAAAATGAAACCCAGAAAGTTCAATATTTCTCTATCACAAATATCAATATCATCCAGGAAGTAGCCAATAACACATTTTCTTAGGTCAAATTCAAAGAGGGATAGGGACTTGGATTTTAAAGCTAAGATTGTGAGAATAGGAGGAACAAAGCCTGGTGACTTTAAGAATTTTATCATAACAAAGAAAGAGCCAACTGGGGCAAATCCCAATGGAGACCTCAGGATCTGATTAACTACCTCAGTAAAAGTCATTACATTAAAAGGATTACCTTCACTATAATGTTTACACTTGGGTTTAATATGATTAAATGTGAAACTCTTAATCCTAGTAAAATGAATTATGTGGCAGACTGCTACTTTTATCTGTTATTTATCAAATAAACAATTCAACAATTTATCACACCTACATTTTATGATGTCCTTTCACAAACTGAATCCAGCACTACTCATGTAAGGATAAGATGGAGACCCTTCAAGCAAGACTTGTTTTATTAAACTATTTAGGCACCTTTTCACTTTGAAGCATTAGATCAAAGCTCCAGATATGAAAATGACTGTAGGAATAATAATAGGTCACTTGCTCAAAGTCACATAGATATTGAGTGGCTGAGTCAATACATTGTAGAAAATACAGTGAGATTCTCTACTTTGATATTAACTCTACTTTACTACAAAGCTTTGTCTCATGAGTCCTACTCAAGTAGTCAGGTCTTTTGTTTCCCCACTGTTATGCAGGCATTGCTCCTGTCAGTTCACAGGTCAAGTTAAAGTAGAAATACAAAATGAATTGCTTTCTTGTTATTCCTGTGCATACCTCCTATGTGAATGTTGGGTGCATTTGCTTCAAAATGGTTACTATTCTGCTGCAGTCTACAGTCACAGTCTTTCCAGTGAAGAGTTTGATGACTATTTCTGATTTCATTCATCCTGAAATATAGTTCCTTTGTAAAGAAAACAAACTCAGAAGAAGGCTTTGAAGGTGTGCAAGGTGAGAGTATTTCCTGGTGATCAAATGCAGGTCTAAGCATTGTGAAGTCTCCTAAGGGAGAGATACTGAGATGGTGCCAAACAGTGAGGTAGAGAAGGAGCCATAGTGCAACTGAGGCAGGATACCACAGAGAGCAGGTGATATTTTATTTTATTATTATTTTTTTAAATTTTATTTATTTATTCATTTATCCCCCCACCCCTGCTGCTTGTGCTCGCTGCGTCAGCTAACCACGCCGTGCGGGCAGGCTTGTCTTCACCAGGAGGCTCCGGGAACCGAACCCGGGGCCTCCCATATGGTAAACGGGAGCCCTACTGATTGAGCCACAGCCGCTTCCCCAGGTGATATTTTATGACCAGCCACTTGCTATTTTTCTTTTGTTTTCTCTTGGTCTTTTTTAAGAAAGCCCAGCCTTGTACCAGTTGTTCTATTGGATATGCAATAGGGAAGACTATATTGCTAAATTTATGAAAGCAAGAGGCTCTGTGAAGTCATCATAGTGATGGCAACAAACAGCTAATCAAAATATACCTTCTGAAGGGAAAAAACACTCCAGGAAGCTCAGGGAAAGAGAAATTGAAACTATGAGTCCTATGTGACACTTGACAATTTGTAGAATCTGGGTTTCATTTTTAAGGTAGTAGATTCCTTAAAGTAAGGGACAACGTTTTTTGATGGTGAAAAATCCAGTTTAGAGTTCCAAATGTTGTATGAATTCACTGAGATTCTGAAGACAGTGTAGGTTAATTTCTTTGGAAATAAATAGGTGCTATAAAAATACTATGAAGTTCAAGATATTATTTTCATAGTTATTAAAACCTCAATAAACCTATCTTTAAATGTACTTTAGAAATGGCAAGATTTTTAAAAATATTAACTATCATTGTCCAATAATCATGTTATGAAAAGTATATGGAAATAATTTTCTGGTAAGGTGACAAATTCTCAGTTACTTGGATCAATTAGAAAATACATTTATTATAGGTTATAAAATATCAATTATGTCATCAGGTTTTATTTCATTATACATATGTATTCTGCACAGCAAAGTATGATCAGCATATTTGAATAAAGGTGACTAAAATCAACTTTTCATGCAAAACATGTTTTGAGTTTTCTCTGGATATTCCTGATGATTGAACTTAACTATATGATAATAAATGTGAAGAATTTACTGTAAATAGTTGCTCTTAATTGGGGTTCCATCTTCATCATTAAAATTTTCTATTAGTTCAATTATTAGTGGTTAAATTGATAAACATTACAGAGATGGCATCATAAAAATGAAATTTGGGTTAGGACCTACCTAGATATATTGTCATGAGGATCAAGTAGCAAGACTACAAGGAGGCAGTGGAGTGGGTAGGTAATGGGGTTTCCTCTTACATACAAATCTCCCCTGGCCTGGGTAGCTCCCCGCCCTTGACAGGAGCTCTGTCTCCACCCATATTCAATAGCTTTCAGATCACTTCCAGTGTGAGAATATTTAACAGCATTAATAAGTTGGCATCTTAGAACAAAGCCTTTTTGACCCATACAAGGTACATCTCTAGGGATCATTTCAAATGTTGCCATTTTTAATAGCCGATGGAAGAGGAAAGAATAGTTGTAATATGGGGGCAATTTCAGGACATTGGATTTGTTCTGCATGTTATTGCAGTGACGGATACAGGCCATTGTATATTTTGTCATAACCTACAAAATTGTGCAGGACAGAGTGTAAACTATAATGTAAACTATAATCCATGGTTAGTGGCAATGCTTCAATATGTGTTCATCAATTGTAACAAATGTACCACACTAATGAGGGATGTTATTGATGTGGGAAAGTCTGGGAGAGGGAAGGAGTAGGGCATATGAGAATCCCTTATATTTTTTATGTAACATTTATATAATCTAAAGCTTCTTTAAAAATAAAAAATAATAACCAATATCCTTCTCAAGGAACACATAAAAGGATGTCAGCATTAGAAAATAAGTCATTGACCATCTAGTTCAAATCTCTATTTTATTGTTAAATTAAAAATATTGATTAAATGATATTTTTTCCTGTTAACCACAGTAGATTCTTAACATTGGAAGATACATGTCCCATAATTTTCATGAATTCTTAAAATCATGAATGCAGAAATGTTTACATAGGCACTAAATATCATGAACCTTCAGGCTCACCCATGAAGAGTGAACATCACCATGTAAATGTTGAGGGTGTATTGATTAATGAATATGTTGTCTTCATAATGTCTTCTCTGTGTTAATACTTTTGATAACATTTAATTGTTTATGGCAATTTTTAGTGAACGTTTGTTAGAAGAATTTTATAGCTCTATAACTATGGGTGAGATGACATTATAAGAACATATTTTTTTGATTTATTGGGGTGAGAGAATAGAATGTTCATGTTTAGCCAGCTTGTGGTAAAACAATTTAATATTTTCATTAAAACTATTTATTAAATTTGGAATACAGAGCACCATAAAATAGATGAACTAATAAAAGCTTGAAGACCAAAGATTTTCTCTAACAGCACTAGAAATTTCGACAGTACATTGGAAATGGGAAGAAGTCCAAAAAATGAAGAAACTGAGGCATAAAATGGCTAAGTTCTTGCTCAAGATCAGTCAGCCCATGTAAGTAGAAAAACGGCAAGTCTTAAAGCAGGTTGTCAGGCTCCTGATGATTCTGCTATGCTGCATTAGGAAGCATCCTGACGCATAATAATGATCAAGAACAAAGTGGAGAACATTCTATTAGAATCACGGCCTTGAAGAGCCATAGGGTTGCTCAGGATATTATTCCTGTTATTTCATGTGTGAAGAAAGGTAAGGGCATTTCTCAAAGTCACAGAACTCTTTTGAGCTGGAAATTAAAGATGAAGAAGATATTGTTTAACAAAGTTTGAAACTCATTTATATGAAGGTAAAGCTGATTTTTTTTTTTTTTTTTTTATAAAGGAAGTTTCAGTTAATAATGTCTACTGTTTATTGAGCATTGGTTTTGCAGAGGACTTTGCATACATTTTTTTGGTATTCTTTCAACTGTCCTGAATTGTGGACTCTCATTTTATCTCATTTTACAATCCTCATTCTACAGATAAGGAAACTGAGTTTCAAAATATTAAGTGGTTTGACCAAAATTACATACCTAGCAGTTGATAAATCAGGATATGACTCTAAATATACTTATGAGGGCTCCCAGTTTATATTTTATAGTAGGTGGCAGAATATAGGGAAGTGACAGGAAGAGAAATCCCTTAACTAGGTACACACATTCCTTACTCTTAGTAGTCTATCCTGCCATCTGCCTCCCTTCCCCTCCCCCTCACATTGCTGACCCTCGTCCACCACTCATCACTCCTCTGGTAAGCCAAGTCCTTGCCAATCCACTAAGCTTTCTATATCTTCCAAGGTTGCCTCAGCAGAACACTGTGTGAACCAGAAACTAACACAACAATAAAGGGTGTTAGAACTAAGCACTGAGGAATCCTGAAGAAGTTTCTACATATGAAGAAAAGGGGTGAGGGTTAAAGAATGTTAAATAACCTTCTTTAACATTGTAACATTTTGGAAGTGGCTAAGCTTTGAATGGATTAAGGAATTCTCTCTCTTACCGAGAATATTTTTTTGATGAATATAATGAATAATTCATTTACTGGCTCTGCCATTACCACCTTTACATATGAATCTCAATATGACCAGTTAGATATGTTTGCTTCTTTCTTAATTTTATACAATAATATCTCTATTTTCACCTCTATTCAAATGGAAAGGGTCCACTTTCTTTTTAATTTTAACTCCATTCAGTATCAAATTCAGATTCCTCAAAAATGTTGATAATGTTGACAATCATAGGTAGATATATGTCAATAAATATTTACAGGGATGACTAAAGAAACTGTCTTTGATCCTGTCTGTATTCATAGAAGGTTCTTCAGCCCTAAACCAGTTTACCCTTTGCTTGGCAAAAACTTTAAGAGGGCATGGGTAATAATTTTCTACCCAAGGCTTATGAGAGCTACTCAATTTAAATCTGATGAAAGGTCAGAAGGGTTGTGTGAATCATTCTGTAATGACATTTTCTATGACTTCTTGGAAGGGACAGTCCCCAGTTAATTTGTAACAAAGAGCTTGTTTTCTGCCCATAGGTCAATTTTCTAAATCACCTACCTTCGCTCATGAAGGGAAAAAAAAGTGTTTTACTGTTCCTTTGGGTCTTTTTCTTTCATAATTAAATCAGATGATTACCACCATATGGACATTTAGTTTGCAAAAGAGGAATGAACACTCTCATTCAAAAATCTCAACACAGGTCTGAAAGAGACCTGCTATATCAAGTCCAAGTTTCTTTAATTCAAGACCCATAGTTCACTGTCTCTGGATAATTTCTCCTGATCTTTTTTCTTTCTGACTGCTTTGAGCAATATAATATTCTGAAGGAGAAGAAGTGGCAATAATACCATAAATGTCCGGAAATCTTTCCCTGGGACAGGCCTAAAGACCCTGGCAACAGACAGCCTAACCTCTTTTCTTCCCAAATATACTCAAACAAAATATTTCTGCCTGAGGTGGCAGAAGCATAAGAATATGATGTGAACTCCTGATGGATTCCCATTGAGCAAAAATTTTAGTGCAGTATTGTTCTGAGTTAAAAGGTTAAAACACCTACGTAGACGCCAAGTTAGAATGGCAGGGCCTGAAAATACCTATTTATCTCCCTTAGGAAATAACATTGAGAGTCTTGTATACAATTATGGTGGTTAAATAATTTTCTCAAGGGGATCATACTGAAATTAGAGGCATATTTTTGGAATTGGGGGAAAAATATAACAAGAATGCTGGAACAATCGGGTTTCTTCATTCCAAGAAGAAACAAACTAGGTAAAACTGTCAGAATCAGTAAATAAAAATATGTGTTAGTATGAGTAGTAACAAAAAACTATTGCTCCCAGTAAAGAAGGCAGTGCTGTGTTTATAAAGGCTCAAAGGAATGAAAATGTGCTGGGGATGGGATTGGGATAGAGACAAAGACAAGTGCTTAGAAGGACAGAGAACAAATTTGCTAATCCCAAGGTAAGGAAATATTCCCCAACACTGGAAGTCATGGAGATGTTGGCTGGTCTCTGGAATGGTGTAGGCTTGTAGTGCCCCAGGGAGACAATAGGACCTGGAAGAGAATGGTGATATGGTACATTTCTGGAGTCCCTTAGATCCTTGGACTCCAAGACTTGACAAAGGCCCCAGGACCTCAGCAAGCTTGGCACAGAAGTAGTAGAGTCATCCATCATCAGGACATTATGTGAATTAGACATTGACCATTTTAGCATAACCTGAGGTAAAGACCCAAGGGTCTTTCCATGAAATTTTAATGCAACCCCAGTTTTGAGAGGGTAGAAAGAATAAAGTGAGGAGAGACAGTAAAGGCTAGATTGAATTTTTATTTCTTCAACATCCTGATTACTTGGATTTCAGGGTTTGATTTAACATAATTAGAAAAACAAAATAGTATTATTTTGCACTGAAGCAATAATAGAGTAAAAATTATACTGTTAGAAAATACGAAAGGTTTTCTAA
This sequence comes from Tolypeutes matacus, assembly GCA_026826555.1. NCBI lineage: Eukaryota > Metazoa > Chordata > Mammalia > Cingulata > Chlamyphoridae > Tolypeutes > Tolypeutes matacus. The sequence goes on along the minus strand of JAKSZT010053779.1, from coordinate 2,073,537 downwards.
CTTAAAGATATTAGTATTAGTTGGAAAGATCTTTCTGACATGGAGTACCTTTGATTTGGTTAAAAAGGTAAAATATAGTTATTTTACAACAGTATAATATGTTTTCTAATAAATTTTAAAAAATATATCACATTTTTCCTTACCATGTGAAAAATGCAGGGCTTTATTCAAATTGATGTAGTCATTAGGATTGGGAAAAAGCCATATGTAGCAAAAGTTACATATGATGAGACAGTAATGAGCTTTCTCCTAATCACCTGATTTCTGAAATATATTAGTATTCTCATTTTCCAAATGGAAGTGAAAAACTAGAGATTACTCAAGTGATTTAATGGAAATAATAATTTAAGAGAGATATGCTGAAAAACCTTAATTTCTTAACTCTCATATTTGTGCTCATCTTAACAGATCTCCAGGGATTATGTAGCAACATTCTCTCCCAATTTTCAAAAGAAAACCAAAACGTCATTCCCATAGGGTACAATTGTTACATAAGTGAGTATGTCATGACCCTCTGACATGATAGGACTGTTTCCTGAAACCTTATCTCAAATACCATTAGAAGTAGAATGTATAATTTTAGACTACGTAATTCATGATGGTCAAACAGTATCGCCAAACACAAATTATTTTCAACAATAATCTTGCTATACAAGTGAAGCTGCAGAGAATTTTAACTCTGTTGGCAGACAGCATTGCTTCCTTGCTAAAAAGCATGTGATAGATTCCTCCAGATGCACCTTCACCTAGAATCTACTTCAAGAACTTTTCCCCTTTCCCCTGCCTTGGATGCATCAGTCGAAGCCAAGACTGATGACTTGCAAATGACTGAATTTATCACTTCTTGAGGTAAGGAGTAAAAACCTATTGAATTTAAAACCATTAGACTGAACCAAATTGGAAAAGTGTGGTCTTCTAAATCCAGAGTTTATGGCTGATGAGGAATTTTTAAAAATCTGGTGAAGTGAAGGTGCTAAATGAGGTAGCTGCTGGAATGAAATGGATGCAATGGAATATGTACAAGAGACAAATATGAGTGTTCTGAAAAGAGGTATTTAATCTGGAATCCATGGACTCAGCATGAATGGCCTTCAGAGAGTCTATGAAGCCCTGAACTTGTATCCAAAATTCTGTGTTCATGAGGACAATTCTGAATTTTTTTTTAGAGAAACTGCCCTGATGGTTCATTAAATTTCCAAATAAGTTTGTTAAGAACAAGTGTCAAGGGTTTGGGTTTTGTTAGGCTCTGGATGACCTCTTCCTTTTGCAGCTCTAAATTGATCAACATGACTTTCTTGGGGAACTCAGAGTTAATGAGAGCTAATGGGTTGCTAATAAAAGGCCAAATGAAAAATCCAAAGCTCAGGAAATTTACATTTTAATGCTGTGGCACACCTGAGCAAAGTATTTCAAATCATAAAGCCTTTGCTACTAATAAAGAACCCTACCACAGCAGGGAAATCATTCACCATCAAGACAAATTTTAATATAATCCCTAATCAACAGAGTCAAGGAGAGAATTTTACATCTCTCTATTCCAGATGGTGCCATTTTATCAGAGTTTCACTCCTTGGTATGCTCAGTTAATTAAAACCCTTTCCCTATTTGTTAATGGCAGATTTGTGCAGCAAAATCACTCTGGAACAGATGTTGTTAAATTTGTCAAAGTGGCTGGATAATCATCCTGACTGTGCTGCGCTCTGAAGGTCTATTCCATTTTTATCCACACTGAACCCTTACAGGACTTAGACATTACTTCTTCTTTACTGCCTTTTTAAAAAGGGAGGCAAGGGGAAGGAGTGGTGTGTGATGGGGAAGAAAAAACATCAAGAACCTTGGTCAAAGTCATCTACTTTGAAAGGAATAATCAGTAATGAAGGCAATCCAGCAGAAGCTTTCAAATGCAAAAATAACAAGATGATATGTATTATATGAGGCTTCTATAAGTCTCACCACAGGTTCCTGAATCAAGCTGCATTCATGTTTGCTATAAGCTTGCACTTCAAAGTTTCATCTTTTCCTTCCCTTCTTGTTTATCAGCATATATCTATTACTAAGATGGCTGCCTAATGATAAAGATAAAAAGAACAAGAAGTGGCGAGAAGCCATTGATTAATACAAAAAACAACCAAAGCTGTGGCCAGTTCTATGGAGCTTTGCACTAAGAATTGCAGAGCAGGAATTTTGTGTGCATGTGAACGTTATCTATTCTTTGGCAGTTTCAAAATATGTATAGCTAACTCCTGAAGGTGAAAAACCAAAGAATGGGTTAGAATGGACAGTTTTCATTAAAACAAACCAACACAAAATGTTTAAAAAAATATAAAACCCTCTACAAATGAAACATCTTGTTTAAATTAACTAATTAGAGTCTTTCAGAAATCTATCAATGTGTGATTAAGGTATATATGATGAAAAATCCTTATCTTGACTAGTCAGAGATAAAAAATCTTATTCTCTGAGCTGCCTGCCCAAATGTGTTTCCTTTAAATAAGCCACATTCACATACACAGTTTGTGTTACCTAGATCTTAAAGATTAGACAAAGGATATATGAAGACAAATTATCTCCTTTTAGTTAAATTAGAACCCTTTTTTCTATATTTCATAAATCTTTTTTCAATAAAATTTTATATCTAAATTTTGCACAGTATATTATATTTTAGCATATATTTACTGCAACTATTGCAATGATTGCTATAAGTACAGGAGGTTATTTAAGGCCCATTGTAAAGATGAGGAAGAGCTACTGACAAGACACACTAAACAATTCACCAGTTATTGGCAGCCAATCAACAACTACATGTCTAGTTGCTCCCATACCAAGCTTTGTGATTATAAAGCTCATCCTAGCATACTCTACAAAACTTTAAAGATTTTCCTCAATCTAACAGTATATTAACTCCCATTCCATAAAACGCCATTAAAGAATTTGTTTATAAAAATAGTTGCTTTCTGGGATCAGAGATGTTGTGTTTCATATTTACTATAAATCAAAATGTTTCAGAACCACTAGGAACATCCTCCTCCAGTAAAAATATGCAAAGAGCCATGGCACACATGCTGTTTTCAAAAGCCACTTTATAGAAACCCTCTCAGTTGGATGCACAGTAAACCACACAGTAAAGGTGTGAACTGCCTCTTAAATAACCAACTTGGGCAAATGGCAGAAAGGATACTGTGGCTATAAAATTAAGAAACGGGGGAATTTCTTCACATTTAAAAAGGCTTTGGACAAATTAAGCTTCAAGCCCATGAAACAAAGAAATGTTAAGAACATCATAAGAAAGATGTTAAAATCGTCCTCTGGGTTTAGGTATGAAAGCGTCATCTTGCTCTCCCTCCTCTTCATCCCAACAATAGGAGGAAACCTAGAAGGCATCCAGCAAACAAATCAAGCTCCACTGAACACCTCTAGTATTTTCTAGTATTTAGAAAACTCTAATACATTTGAAGTTTGACCAGTAGAAGAGGTGGCTGTTACAATCTCTGTACTCACATATAGGACCCAGTCAAGCACAGATGCCTGAGCCAGATTTATTATCTTGGTGTTTAAATGAATGTAAAATATAAAGTGGAGTACTAAGAACTACATGTTGAGTTCCAACTATATGCCAGGCACTTTATACACCTTAATACATCATATAGCTTTTACTTTCACCCAATTATAGTTTACAAATATTGTTTTGCAAATGTGGAAACAACAATTTAGTGGTAATAAATGACATCTTCAAGCTCTTCTAAAGAGCAGAGAATTCCAAAGCAGGCCAGTCTATCTCAGAAATCCATAATCTTTTTCGTTTCGATGTGCTGCCTATTGAAACTACTTTCACTTGCCATGAAATTTATTTTTCAAACTGGATATTAGCTACTCTAAATCAGATTGTCTTGGCTCCTCCCTTTTAAAGCTAAGCTATTAATATTTTCTTATCCACCACTTATAAATAAGTCGACAATCTGAAGTTCAACTATTTATCTAGACATATGCTTGTACAAGTCAAGCTGAATTCTGAAGTTCAACTCTTAAGCTATCTGCTGCTTTTTCAGTACAGCAGAGTTAGGTAGAAATTAGTACCTAAAAACTCATTTATTTCCTTCTTTTATTTTGTCAGTGACATTTGAAATTGAATTATATATGGCAATAATTGATTTTTTGGAAATAGTTTTTTTATTAGAGTAGTTGTAAGTTTACAGAAAAACCATGCATAAAGGACAGAGTTGCCAAATAGCCCCCTCCCTACCTACAGACACTTAGATTTTCCTGTTATTAACATTTGTGTTAGTGTGGTACCTTTGTAACAACTGATGAACCAATATTATTATTATATTTTTAACTATAGCCCATAGTTTATATTAGAGTTCATGAAAAGTCATGTCTTAACTCAAAACTCCATTAAAACAGATACAGGCAGTGAATGGGGAGGGAAGCAATCCTCATTAAGGACCTTCTACATAGGTGGTACATATGAATGTTATCTTATTTGATCTTCATAACTACTGTTAAGGGGAGGTATTATGAGATTACGAGTAACTATGAGTGTTGATTAATTTTCTTGGGTCTAGGTAACAATTGGTGGACAGCCTAGGAAGCCAAGAAGCCAATACTAACAATGCTCATCCAAACATTGTCTATGAAGGGTGCCTAGCCAACAGATTTCATTTATTTTGTGAAAAGAAATAAAACAAAATCAAATAACTCAGGCTAAGAGACTTAAAATGGAGTCAGAGAGCTGTGCATACAGAAACTCCACCCCTGAAACCACCATCATAAGGGAAACTTAAAAACTTATAGAAAATGACTCCCTTTCTGGAAAAACAAAACTTATTTTTAAAAATCCCCTAACTTACTATTCCTCCTCCTTCGCCCTCTTTTCCCCTTAAACACCCTCACTTAAACTACCTCAATGGGGAACACAATTTGCATCAATACCTGAATCTGTATTCCCCAAATTGCAATGCTCAGACACCAGATGTATTAGTCAGCCAAAGGGATGCTGATGCAAAGTACCAGAAATCTGTTGGCTTTTATAAAGGGTATTTATTTGGGGTAGAAGTTTACAGTTACAATGCCCTAAAGTGTAAATTACTTCCCTCACCAAAGTCTGTTGCCACGTGGTGGAGCAGTCTCTGTGCTGCCAGTCTCTGTGAGGATTCAGCCTTCCTCTTCCTCCTAAGGCTCTGTGGTTCCAATCTCAGCTGTGGCTAGCATAAGGCTTTGTCTCTCTCCCTGAGGCTCGATTCTTTCCAGGCTCAACTGCTCTGGTCTCTCTACAAGGTCAGCTGTAGACTATCAGGCTATATCTCTTTCCGGGGCCTCTGCTGTGTCTACGGAGCTGTCTCTATTCCTCTGTGTTCTTCTCCTGTGTATTTTTCCCAGGGTTCCAGCATCAAAACTCCCAAACTCTCTCCTCTGGTTTGTCATTTTCTCTGTGAGTCCCCGCCCACCAAGAGGATGGGGACTCAACATCCTACTGATGTGGCCAAATCAAAACCCCAATCTTAATTTAATCAAGTAAAAGTGAAACCTCTAAATCTAATACAATCTAATATGCCCAAAGGAACAGAGCAGTTTACACACAATCCAATATCTATTTTTGGAATTAATAAAAAATACCAAACTGCTACACCAAATAAACACTTTTATTGCTTTACAGCTCAGTTTGTTGTTTCTCAGTCGACAATTTCAATCTCGCACTAAGTTGATTACTAATTTGAAATGGTAGTCTGATCATTAAACAGGTGTTACACCCGATGCCAAGTCTTCAGATTCAAGTCTCCCCAAGTCTCCTAACTGTTATTTGCCTTTCCATGTATCTTAATTTCAGGGAGAAAATACCATGATTTTACCAATGAGCATATTCCCACTCATGTAACAGTGGTATTGGAGTTCTGGTTTTCTCCATATTTCTCTTGAGCTTCGGTCATGTGAATACCCTTATGATAAATGGCTGTACTAATAATTTCACAGAATCTGGCTAATGAATTGGTAAGGTAAGGAATGCCTTCTTGACATGTTTGGACCATTTTCCAAGGAGAATACATACAGTCCTTTTGATTGAATGAGTAGCTGCTACATATTCAAGCACATGGTTTGATCAACAGGAAACAATTATATAATTTTCAAACTAATCCTATAATACAGAGAAAAATAACAGCCCCAAATATATTATTTGGTTATGCCTATTTTATTTAGAGGATTTCACAAGACAAAATCCTATCATATGCTTGAAGGAAAACACAATATATTTCAATTCTTACTTGGAAAGAAAATCCCCATAGCAAGACAACTCATCTGTCATATGAAGGAGAAGTCTTATAACTGTATGGAAAATCTTGTAATGTTTAACTAGAGCTAAAACGTGGTGACATTTGCCAGGCTTTTAATTAATGTAAAGTTATGCCATATGCAAAATATAGTTATTAAATAAATTTCACTTGCTATTTCCTAATGACCTAAAATAAAACAATGTTTGTGGGATAGAGCCTTTCCTAGTATTAGAAGAGCATTGTAATGCAATGTATGACTAGAAAGTTGAATATGGGCCTAGCAAATGTATCATCCAATTTGATTTTTAGTTTTTATGTACTTTAAAGTCGTTGTCCTTTAATGACAAAAAAAGGAAAAAAATGAAAAAAATTTAAAACTATAGAAAGTTTGAAATGATTAACCTTCAATGAATGAGACATAACTAGCCATTATTCACAGTTGAGGCTAACATTATTGTGCTCATCTTAGAGCTGTGTATTCTTTGGAAATGATGTCTTATTTGTATATTTCACAGGGAAAGAGCATTCTTTAATTTGAATAATTTCTTAACATGAAGTGCCTTTTATCTCCTATTGAGACTTTTTAATTGGAAATATTAAGTAAACTTCATACACTCATTTTGTGAATATCTAGGAAATAATCTACCTGAGTTATAATTTCTTGAATAATGTTTAAGGCAAACATTAAAGTTTTAAAATTCCTAACATTGAAAAGTTATTGTTTCAAAATAGCCTGTTTTAGTTGCTATGCAACAATAATTGCTCCAGACTTTTGACATCGCTTTATAAAACAACTAGACTTATTAGACTTATATTCTAAAGTAAAATTTCATCATCCAGAACAGTTTCATTTGAGCATGTTTCCTTCCTGCCTCCTGCTTCCCCTCCTCCTCCTCCCTGTCCCCCTCTTCCTCCTGCTCCTTCCCCTGTAGTTGCTTTCCTTCTCCTTCTTCTTCTTTCCTTCCTTCTTTTTTGTCTTTAAAAATACCTACCTTTACCTTGCAATGGCTTAGGATGTTATTATTTACCTGGTACCTGTCTTCTAGCAAGCTCTATCTCAGCAACTCCACTCTTGCGTGAGGGCAAAGAGATGGCAGGAACTAAGTCATCAATCACTGGCACAGTGATTCTCAAACCTGATTCAATATCACAATAATAAAGGAAACTCTTTTTTTTTTTTTTTTAACTTTTTTACTTTCAGATAATTTTAGACTCACAGAAGTGTTCTAAAGGTAGTACAGAGAGATCCCATATACTCTTCACACCAGTCACCCTAAAGTTAATATCTCACTTAACCTTGGTACAATTATAAAAACTAAGCAATTCATCTTGGTGCAAAATTATAAACTAAACCACAGACATTATTTAGATTTTACCAGTTTTATACTAACAGCCTATTTATGTTCCAGGATCCAATCCAGGATCCCACATTGAATTTAGTTTTTATGTTTCCTTTGTCTTTTCCAATCTGTGGCGATTCCTAACTCTTTCCTTTTAATTCATGAGTTTGTTACTTTTGAAGTGTGTGGTCATGATTTTGTACAAAGTCCTTAAATTTGAGTTTGTCTCATGTTTTCTCATGATTAGATTGAGGTTAGGCATTATTGGGAAGACTACTACAGAGGTGATGTGCCCCTCTCAGTGCATTGTAGCAGGAAGTACATAATGTCAGTATGTATTACTGGTGATATTAATTTTGTCATTTGGCTGAATGGTGTTACCAGGATTCTCCATTATAAAGTTATTATTTTTCCATTTGTAATTATTAAATATTTTGGAGGAGATACTTTGAGACAATGCAGATATTCTGTTTCTACTTAAAATTTTGCACACTAATTTTAGCAGTCATAAGTAGGTTTGCCTGCAGCAATTATTACTGTGAGTATCTAAGGGTGATTTTTCTATATCCCGCATTCTTTATATATTTATTAACTAGAATTTTTCTATAAGGAAGAGTAATCATTTCTACCTTATTTATTTTTGTATTTAGTTATTTATTTATATCAATATGGAATCATGAAATTATATTTTATTATTTGGATTCTAATCAAATTATATTTTGTTGTTCAGTTTATTCTCACTTTGGCCGTTGGAAGCTCTTTCAATTTGATTTCTAAGATCTTTCACTATTTCCCTATTTTTAAAAGCAAATCCTTATAATTTAGCACACAAGATATTCCAGGCTTCCTGCTCTGATCCTAGAATCAATGAGTTATCCAGAAAACTCTGCTTCTTCTTATTGAAGAATAGTGTTTAGAACCCAAGAGCTAGGCTTTTTGTGTGCTAATTTCTACTGTAGTATCACTGTTTGTAGCTCCTCACAGTGTTTCCCTCACAGTGTTCAGGAAATATATTAATATATTTATGTATACTAATTCATGCATACACACACATGCATGCAGACACATACACACAAAACCATATATGTAGTTTTCAGTATATATATTTAAAAGTGATTCTATATTAATATCTCTGAATCCATTACAGAAACACAGAATATATCCTTATCTCCTCTTTTCCTTATTGATATGTGTTTTTTAATAATTGTTTGTTGCTTTTTTTACCTGATACAATTAAAGTATCTTTATTTTTTTTTAACTTTATTTTGTACATTTAACTAGAGTAGCTTTATTTTTAGAATGAATTACATAAGCTCCTGTGGCAGTTTGATATTGTTTATGAATTCCAAAAATAGATATTGGATTATGTTTGTAAAATGGTCTGTCCCTCCAGGCATATTAGATTATATTGGATTCAGAGGTTTCAGTTTTACTTGATTAAATAATGATTAAGGCTTTGATTGGGCCACATCAGTAGGACATTGCATCCCCACCCCCTTGGTGGGCAGGGACTCACAGAGAAAACAACAAGGCACAGGAGTTAGTTGGAGTTTTGAGCTGGAGCCTGGGAAGTAAGCACACAGAGTAGCAGAGCAGCTGAGCCTGGAGAGAACTGAGCACCAGGGAGAGAGACAGAGCCGGTAGCCTAATAGTCTATGGCTGGACTTCTGGAGACAGCAGGGCAGCTGAGCCCTGAGAGAAACAAGCCTCAGGAAGAGAGGAACTCAGGAAGCCTGAACTCTTGGCAGATGTCGGCAGCCATCTTGCTCCAACACGTGGCAACAGACATTGGTGAGGGAAGTACCTTATGCTTTATGGCCTGGTAACTGTAAGCTTCTACCCCAAATAAATACCCTTTAGAAAAGCCAACAGATTTCTGGTATTTTGCATCAGCACCCCTTTGGCTGAATAATACAGCTCCCATTTGATTTTTATTTTTTATGTAGCCAAATGAATTTTTAATAATTACTGTGAAGAAATAAAAAATCAAAAAGGAACTGACTTTAATTTTCTCATGACTCATTACCAGAAATCTACCCTCAATTTACTATTTATGTGTTTTTTAAATAAATACTTTACTTTTAACCATTATTTTTGTCAAGTTAAGTTTGAAATAATTTTATACATATATAAAATTGCAAATATAATACAGAGAGTTCCTGTGTACCCTTTATCCAATTTCCCCCAAAGACAACATCTTTGATAACCATAGTACAACTGTCCAAACCAGAAAATTGACATTTGTACAATGCCATTAACTAAACTACATATATTATTGAGACTTCACCAATTTTTACATGTACTCCTTTGTATGTGTGTATGTGCACATGTGTATATGTGTAGTTCTTCTTAGTTTACCAAGGCTCCTATAACCAGACTAGTTGGCTTAAATAACAAGAATTTATTGTCTCACAGTTCTGAAGGCTAGAAGCCCAAAATCAAGGTGTCAACAGGACCATGATTTCTCTGAAGTCTGTAGCATTCTGGTGGTGGCTTGTTAACAATCCATAATTCAATCTCTGCCTCCATCACATGGCCATCTCTTTCTCCATCTGTTTCCTACTACTGTGTCCAAGTTTCCTCTTCTTATAATGGCTCTGGTCATAGTAACTCGATTACCCTACTCTAATCCAGTTTGGCTGTATCTTAACTAACAACATCTTCAAAGATCCTATTTGGAAATGAGTTCAATCCACAGGATCAGGGGTTAGGACTTGAACATGTATTTTGAGGGGACATGATTTAATCCATGACAAGTCCTATGAAATTTTATCACCTGCCTGAATTGGGAAACCACTACCATAATTAAGATACAGGACTGTTGCATGATCCCAAAGAAACTCCCTCATGTTACCTCTTGAGAATCATATCCTCTCCCCAACCCTAAGTCCAAAATCACTGTAATTTTGTCATTTTTAAGAATGTTATTAATATATAAATTAGGTCATGCTGTATGTATACTTTGAGGTTTTTTTTTTTCTTTATTCAGCATCTTGCCCCTGGGATCCATTCAAATTTTTGTGTGTAGTTTGTTCTTTTGTATTATTGATTAGTATACTATGACACATATATCTATATCACTGTTGCTAAGAGAAAATGTTTATTTAAGTGAATCAGGTCCCTCATTGTTTTTTTAACTAAAAAGATAGCTTTTTAATAACTGTTTTATTCCATCTGATCAAAAACCCTGGATTCAAAACTTAATGGTGACACTTGTTCTGTTTTTTCTCAATAATAAACTCAAGGTATTTGGTGAAATTAGATCGTCTTTAATTTCACCTAAAGCTCTAAAGCCTTGTAAAAATGATTTTTAAAAAATTGAGAAGCTTAAGCACATGTTTTTGGAAATGAAATAAATTCTGTAAGTTTATTTTGCAGATATTACCCTTATTTTAATTCAAAATTGTTTTGGCATATTCAGCAACAACTTCCCTTCAGGGAAGCAAAATACTAGATGAGGTCAGAGCTCATATCAAATTCCACAGTCTCACTAATTGCCTTTGGATGGCATATAGCATAAGCCAGGCATCAGAGTTAACAAGACTCAATATTGGTGTTTCTGTTACAAATTCTGAGAGAGAAACTTTTTTTATGCTGATGAATTCATTGTGTCACAATACGGAGGTAGCCAATCTTAGAATGAAGTCTCCTAGAGGACAGCAATACTGAGAAATGGAGAAAGAGCAAATCCTGCTGACATCATTTAAATCTTTGTATTTGCCCATGTTTGCTCGAAACTCATCCTTTTTGCTTGCTTTGTGAAAATGGATGTGGGCCCTTAGAGTTTTTTTCTTTGCCAGCTGGCATCATGCTAAACTCTGTCAGTAGATGCTAGAGAGACATTGCAGGAGAAAGGGGGTTTTTGCTTCTGATTCCTGTGTCCTGGCTCTGCAGGCTCTTGCAGCACATGCAGCTTCTCTACTGTCCAGCTGCTCCAGTGCACATGGCTTCCTCATTGCCCAACTCTGGCCACACTCACAGATTCCACAGCATCAAGCATCTGCAGTGCACACTGGCCAGTGACATCCAGGGGCCAGCAGGTTCCTCTGGAACCTCCCCCACACCACCCCACACCCCTGGCACTTTTGTATCAGATTGACTCCAATAAAACATACTTTATTAAGTTTTACCAGCACCCTAGAGGGTGTTTTTCAGGCAAAGCCCAGAGGAAGGATTTCCAACAAGTTCTGTTGATATAACAGTGATTTCTATGCCATCCAGGGAGCCAAAGCTATGCCCTCTCCAACAAGTCTGTATCTCAGCTGGGGGATGGGATCTTCCTTGGGTGCTCATTTCACCCTTAGGAGTACTGGCTGCTCCTTACATTTGCTATTACTATATTATTTAGAATTCTCTTTACTCCTACTAGCCAATTGTTTGTTACTTTATGTGATGGTTAAGTTCATGCATCAACTTGGCCAGGTTTTGGTGTCCAGTTGTTTGATCAAGTAAGTACTAGCCTGATTGTTACTGAGAGGGCTTTCTGTGGATTTCCATCATCAGTAATTTGATTGCATCTATGGCTGATTATGTCTACAATAGACAGAGAAGTATCATACAATTTGCTGAATGCTTAAAAAGGAGAAGTGATGATTTCAGCAGTCAGAAGAGAGATTTATCCATCTCTACTTCAGTGAGTCAACTTCTGGGGAATTCATCGAAAACCTTCATTGGAGTTCCCAGCTTGCGGCCTGCCCTACAAAACTTAGACTTTTGCATCCCCACAGTTGCATGAGACAATTCTTATAAAAATCTCATAATATTTACAAATATCCCCTGTCAGTTCTATGTCCTTAAAGAACCCTAAGTGATACACTCTAATTCCTTGTTATATCAATAATTCTTTATATTAAACTTTCCTGTTCAAATTGCTGTGTAGCTTCTCTCTCTTGTTTGGACCCAGACTGATATACCATGCCTGAAAGCTTAGTTAATCTTGGGCTTCTAAATTTTATGACATAATAAAATCCTATTTTTTGTTGATGTTAACTAGATCTGGGTTTTTATAACTGGAACTGAAAAAATTCCAATACAAAAAAATCCATAAAACTAATAGAAGAGTAAATAGAAAAAAAAAAAAAAAAAAGAGTAAATAGGAGAGAATGATCTCAGAAAGCCATACAAATATTTTGTGATAAATAAATTATATTTGAATCTATAAACACAGATTCAAATTCTAACAAATTTTTCCTCAGCTACACAGGAATGGTATTATTGTGAGAACCTAAAATTTGTTCTAAATTATAGAGAATATAAACTATGAGTGAATGTCAAAACCTTGAATCAGTACTTAATTATAAGAGAGACACATTTCATGTAGCATACTTCACCACATCCAGCATGAAACTCTTCTCCCAGGAAATTGACACATAATCATTCTCTGATGGAAAATAAATGTAATTAAGTAAATATTAAGCAATTTTAGGGCTTAAGTATATTAAGCACTTATACTGGTCCAGAGACCAATATATCTAATAAAAGCATGTGTGAATGGGTAAAAGCAAACTTATTATAAGATATAGATACAGTAAATTGAGGGCCCTTAAGCAGGGAAATACTACAAGTTATTTTTGGTTTTGGTTTTCTGTTTTTATGATCATTTTTTTGGCATGTATATAGAAGTTGTTTCTTAGCTATTTTTTCTACCATGCCATGAAAAATTCTCTCTTATTTTTGAAAAAATTGTAAATTGTGTAATTAAATTAAAAATGAAAAGATAAAACAACAAATCTGGACAGTCCCCAAAAAATACTCTCTAAGTGATCAAGTACATAGACATAAATAGACTTGTTTCATATTCCGGGTTCCAAAAACAGGAAACACCACAGTAATTTGAAATTGGGTATGTAATGATTGTTATTTATCTACAAATTTCCAATTAATTATAATGACAACAAGCTGGACTATTCTAGATAAAATCTGTTACTATTTCAAAACTCAAAGAAATACTGATTAAAACCCAAACAAGCAGAGTGTCAAACTCCATTTACAAGTCTACAGTCTGCTGTCAACAAAGTATAGATGAGAGGAGTCACCAGATTTAAGGGTCCCAGCCCAAACTATGTGTTTCTATGATTTCTATAAAAGGGGCAAAGACAATTATATGGCCAAGAGTTAATAACATTCCACTTCCTTTTCTCAAACTATCATCTCTTTCAAGAATGGATAAGGGTCACACGCATACATATATTTTTAAATATATTTTTATTAGAGAGTTGTGAACTTACAAAACAATCATGCACATGTGTGGAATTTCCATACATCACCCCTCCACCAACACACTACATTGCTGTGGAACATTTGTTACAGATTATGAGATAATATTATCAGACTATCACCACTGACTATGATCTATAGCATACATTTGATATATTTTTCCATACCCCCCCCCCATTTAAAAACACAGTACCTCTTTGGCATTGATGCAAGAATATTACAGTATTGCTGTTAACTATAGTCCATAGGTTACATTAATTGTATTTTTCCCATGCTTTTCCACATTCTTACAACCTTGTAATAGTGATATACATTTGTTCTAGTTTATAGGATATTCTTGTATTTGTACTATTGACCACAATTCTCATTCATCTCTGGGTTCACTATATTATTCAGTCCCTAGATTATTCTCTACCTTTCTTTCAATTGACATTTACCATCTCTAGACTACCCTTTTTAAGCACAATCCCATTTATAAACCAGCTGTGTTAGTTCTATTCACTATAATGTGTTACTATCAACTCTATCCATTTCCACATTTTTATATTCAAGTTAATTAAAACTTCTACATACATTAAGCATATTTTAAATGTTTTGGATTAGAGGTCTTGCCACTAAAGTTTGAGGGAAAGGGAGAAGGAAGGAATATGACAGAGATTTGATGACATCTCTAGCAAATGTGCTAATTTAAAAAAGCACCTTGATTGAGTCCTGCAATTAATATCTCTGAATTGTATAGATATTTAGAAAGAATCCACATGTTCTTATCCTACAAGTTCTTTCTGATGTTCAATGAAAGGCTAAATTGATATTTAAACTGAAGTTATGAATGTTTAAAACTTGGCCTTTATTTGTCAGAAGCAAATAAGTTGGAAGGAGTTTGCTTTCTCAATTTGTTGAGAACATGTCTAATAAATTAGTCTCATATCATTAAACCCAAGAGAAAATTTTTTCTGTTTTTATTACTGTTACTGTTTTTTTTTTTTTCATTGATGTACATTTTTTTTCTAACAATAAAAAAAACAAGGGGTTATCTGGGGGAGAGGAAAAAATAAAGAGGTCCAGCAAGACAACTAGAGCCTGGTGGGCACCCAAAGAGGTGGGAAAGGAACCCAGTGTCATTTACTATACTCATGCTTTCTGCTAGAAACTTTACATGTGCTATTTCATTAGAGTCCATGACAGTCAAGTAATGATGACATTATTACTCTTCCATGGAGACAATAAATGAGGGCCAAAATAGTCTACAATTAGGTCTCTAGTTTAAACCCTAAATTTGTTGGAATCTAAAGCCCATGTTCTTTCTAATAAACCACATTATCTTTCAGTGGGAGAAATAGAAATAGAGAGGAAGGGAATAGCATATAGAGCCAAAATGAAAGAATGATGAAGAAAAGGTCATTAGACTATTACTGTATTTTCTTGCTTCTGGGGCAACATTGATTGCTTTGTATGAAGCAAAGAATTTCTATATCAATGTACAGATCAATTTAGAGACAGATGTCAATTAAAAAAATATATTAAATTGTGAAAAGCCATAATGTAGAATGGAGGGAATATAGTACAGAGAGGTGTCTTCCTTTAGCCCCTGTTGGGACTTCTTTGCAACTAGCTATTGTCCACTATCTTAGGAAAGGTCTTTTGGCTGATCAAAAATTGCTCCTTTCCCTAATCTTAACACCTCTTAGGCTGCAATTTGAGTGGAATAACCAGAGTGGTAAGTCAGAGTGAACTTTTCTCAGTTACAAAGCAAAATTACACTAAGCAACCGACTAATGAGATGAATCAGAAGGCCAGGCACGCTTACAAATTCAATGTTATATACTCAAAAGATCTCGTAATCTTATTTTCTAAGATTGTAAAAAATTATGTTTAAATAAAAGGATCTGCAAAAATATTCTGAAGATGAAAACATATTTTAAAACATCATATGCTACAATTATATTTGGGAATTACTCTTTGTCTCTTGGTACTTTATTTTGCCACTGGATTCATAAGTAATGCTACAAAATTGGTACTGCAAGGATTGGCAAAATAATCTTGAATGGCATATGGTATCTGTTTTTCACTCCATCACTTTACTATTTCAGTGGAATTCAGATATTATCTTCCTGACAGATGTACATTACATTATGAAGGACCTACTCAGCTATCTTCAGCAGCCTCAAATGTCTCTATAAACAGCAGGAATGATAACATAAAATAGGCACTTGCTGCTGAAAATAAAGGTAAAAGGATATTTTTCTTAAAGGTCCAGAATATATAGCTTTATCCCCTCTCGTTGATATACCTGAGTTTTTCATTAATCTGTAGAACATATCTTTCCTTCTGAACATAAGGAATGTATTGTTTCCTGTGATAATCTTCTTGGCCATTACCTCACATTATTAGTTATGTTGCTACATCTTCTTCTCAGGAGAAGCCTCAATAAATTCCCTTTGAAATCTTCTTGTTTATACCCCTATCATTTTGCTATTTCCTTTTCAGATATTATGCACCATTACAACAAATCATAAATACTAAAAAAAGGCACTGTTTTAGGTATATTTTGGGCAACACCTACTGTACTGTGCATAGTGGATTAATATTAAAGAAAAAGCACTTGGAGATTATTCAATTTTGTCTTTTCAAGAGCATTCTGTTTTTGTGATAGGAAATACCCTAATCTCATTCTGTCACATTTTTTGTCTGAGATTTAAAAAAGAATATATACAAAATGAGGTTCATCATATAAAAACGGTTAAAACTT
Organism: Tolypeutes matacus; assembly: GCA_026826555.1. NCBI lineage: Eukaryota > Metazoa > Chordata > Mammalia > Cingulata > Chlamyphoridae > Tolypeutes > Tolypeutes matacus. The sequence goes on along the minus strand of JAKSZT010053779.1, from coordinate 2,056,966 downwards.
TTTCATCACATTCTTTTTTTAAACAAGAATTTGCCAGTTGCCACAAATAGAACTAAAAAAGTAAGGACCAGCCTATCTTTTGAATATTATGTGGGAAATAAGGTTTACAATCTCTGCTAATCCGATTTTTATTTTTTTAGATTATGTTTTATAAGTTCAATAAACTCCCAAAACCAATATTTTATAGCTATGGCCAAAAATCAGAGCATACATCACTAAGAAACAATCCCTTTAAAATCTAGGGATATAACATTCTCAATTTTCCTTAAGGATGCCTTACATAGAAACTCACTATAAAGCAATTAGAAGTATGGATGGCAGTTTTCTGGAATATACATTTTAAGGTATTTCAGATATGAAAAAGTGCATTAAATTTATCTAACCAAATTCAATGCAGATATATTCTGTACTACTTAACATTAATACAAGTAAAGAGTAGTAAATGGTACATGCCTCCCACTAACACAAATTTAATTTTTTAAAAATTTATTGGTGTTATAACTAGGAGCTAAATTTGCTTCTTTTTATATCTGTCAACTCTATTTATCTTGCTGTCTCTAATTTACGGGATGAAAAATCTTCCTCTTGTTCAACAAGAATTTCTTGAATACAGAAAAACAATGGGTTTCCTGCATAGAGTAACTTTTTTTGACCCTAATTAAATAATGATAGGAGAGTTAAACAAGTTCAAATATTAGTTGATGGGTACAATTTGTTGATGTGCTTCAGTTGTACATGACAACGAGGGCTGCCAGAACTTTAAACTGGATTATAATAAATCAACTTGATGATTTTGGGTTTCTAAAACAGGAAATATACCAGATCTTTGGGATCAGACATTTCCTAACAAAATGATGCCAAACTGTAATGGAATGGGGAATAAAGATACATGAAAAATATTTCCTGAGTAAATATCATACTAGATCATTACCCATAAATTGTCATGGTGTCCCTCAAAATACCAGTACATGGCTAATGCTTTAATAAATTCTAATACTTTCAAGGGGGGAACTATAATATTTATGGATTAAAAAGAGGCCTCTCTTTACAGAAGATGTAATCAGTAGGGTACTCCCACAGACAAGCAAAGGCTAGGTCCTTGAACGTTCTTCCCTCATAACTGTGTCAAGCATAAAATGAAAGTGTATTTTTTAAGTTTTTTTTTACATCTTATCCCCTCTTCCTGATTGTTACAAAGAATTTTATCTTTGACCCTTGGCTTATTTCTCTCCAAAAGAGATTCAGTCCTTTGGTTTTGGTTTTATAGAATCTAGGTAATGGGTAGAGAGGGGTGAGAAACTCTGGAAAGAAACTGCTTGAAGTAGGAAGGGGGGATTAAAAGAGAAAGGAAAAGGAAAAGGAGGGGCTGCTGGCTGGATTTCAGAAAAAAAAATTGAGGGATTTAGGTAGCCTTTTGGAACCAATGCAAGAAATGAGAGATATTTAAGAGATATTACAGCAAATCAAGAGTGGGAACATACTGTAGCATATTTCAAGATACTTCATTGGTTTAAACAAATTTACAGTTACTGGTCCATAGTTATTTTTAAAGCAGTCTATGCTATGAGTGTAACATGTGTGACCTTGGCTTTTATAAAGGTAATATATGATGCTCTGTTTTCTTTCCATGCCCTTGATTTTAGGATGTTCCCTCAGAACCAGCATATTCTGAATTCTCTTAATCCTGAAAACAATGTTTAATCTGAAATAAACGTTTTTAAAACTGTCAAAACTTTAGACTTTTATTGGGGTACAGCATTAAATTTACACATATTTGTATTTTAATTATAAAATTGCTAAAAGCTCATTTAGAAAAAGAGAAAAATAGAGAACAGTAAAAACAGAAAAGTAGACTTTCCATACAATCCACTTCCATTCTCACTTCCCAGATATAATCATTGACAGTGTTTTGGTGTATATTTTAGCTTTTTATTGTACATGCACAACCACATATTTTTTGATACCATTTTTAGCTCCTTAAAATTCAAACTTGACCTCAAAATTGAACTAAGAAGTGCTATTCCTTCCAACCAGGTTGACTCTAGAGCTCCTTTTAGGGATAGTCAATATATAATTGTACATTATTGGCAACCTCCACTTTTACCTGGGAGCTCTTGAAATGTTTTTGCCTCCTGGTCTGTTTTTTTTTTTTTTAATTAGTCAGGATATACTAAATTATGCTGTAATAACAAACAGATTCATAACAAAGACTATTTCTGTTTCACACTACTTGTCCAGTGTGGGCCAGCATGGGCCTCAGTTCATCAAGGACCCAGAAATGTGTCTCCACAATCCCAAAACATGGGCACATGATGACCAGGACAGTGGCACCTAAAACTTCTACCTGAAAGTGAGACACATCTCTTCTGTTCATTATTCATTGGCCAAGCAAGTTATATGTCCCTGACTAACTTCAAAGGAGGGGAGAAGTATAATTCTGTTATGTGCTGGAGAGCAAAGAGCCGAAAATATTTAATGAACACAACTGATGACTATTTTAGTAGTCTAACAAATAATTTCATTTTTGGTGTTACTCCTCAGATCCTAATCATTTTTGGTAGAGAGCAATATTTTACATTAACGTCTCCTATCCTTACCTTCAAATACACCTTTCTACTCTACCTGAATATATTAAAGAAACACAATTTATAATACTGAACTTATAATGCCATTATGAAAAAAATTCATAAGCGGTCTGCACAGTTACCCACAATATGGACATTTCATTCCAACTCTACCTGCTTTTCCAGGAGAATTTATACTTTATTTCATGGAGTTCCTTTCTTTCTGCGATTCTTTTGTTGTGTTAAAAAGTGTACGCATACCACAGAATCTTGACTGGCATTGGACTTTTAATATACTGCATAAGCCTGTTGATTGGTTTTTATGGACCTTGGTAAGAACAAATGTTTACTTATTAGTGGTTGAATGTCTGATTTATTTATTCTTAGACCTAGTTTTCATTTTGCTAATCTAGTTCATGAAGAGCAAACTCATATGTGTAGCAGTCACACTAAACTTGGCAAAACAAAAGGCTAAGTCTACAGTGCCTGGAAGAGCACTTATTCAGTATTCCCTAGACTAAGATATTTCTCAGTAGAGACAAAAGCATATACCATAGGCATGGAAAATCTGGGGAAATGGAGCTCTTTAAAATACCATTTATACTACATCAAACTTGAGCCCACTCCCACTCATGCAATGTAAATCTTTTCCATATGTGATGACTGTTTCCAATTCTAAAAGTGACACTGTAAATATACCAAATACTACTTTTTAACATCTACCAAGAGCTTGCAGCTGTCTTTATGCTTATAATTGAAAAGAACAATTCCCTCATAAATTAGAGAGACATTACACTTTGAGAAGAGCAAAAAGATGTATCTTTGTATTTCCAATATAAATTGAAACAATTTTCATATCTCAGCGTGGCTCTAACTTTCAATAAAGTTCCCTTCAAATTGCAGATGCAATAAAATTCAAGACGGCCAAAACACAATCAATCCTAAATTCTGAACTGTATTCTAAAATTTGCAATGTTTGGCTCAGCATATAGGTAAGGGGAGAATTTTAAGAACCCCAGTCAAGATACATGGTGTGGAAAAGAATGTTTTATGCTGCTACATGTGGAGCAAGAGGCAGTGTAGGAGAGATGTACTATGACCAATGAATTGTTAAATTTTGGTTTTATAGAATCTAGGTAATGGGTAGAGAGGGGTGAGAAACTCTGGAAAGAAACTGCTTGAAGTAGGAAGGGCGTATTAAAAGACTTAAAGCAGTGTTTCTCAAATAGTGGTCCATGGACTACCTGCATCATAATCGCATGGAGTTTTTATTAAAATGCATATTCTGGTACCTCAGACCATATTAGCTGAATCAGACTCTCTGGGCATGAAGCCCAGAAATTCAAATTTTAAGTTCTTCAGCTGATTTTTGTACCTGGTTAAAAAATCCCACAGATTTATTGAGAGGACAAAAGGAAAGAATATTTAAAATCAGGGCATTGGAAGACAGGTCAAAAATTCAACTAATGAGCAATAAAACATTATTACTTAGGTCTTAAAGCAAGGAGATGAAAGACTGTGCTAGTCTTGGAAGAGAAAATACCACAGGGTGGTTTAACAGGGCCTCTGAGGGGAGTTTGATCCATCCTTAAAGTTGTACCGCAGGGAGGTGCAATCATAATTCCTAGTAACAGTTTCTATAAGGGATGCACTGAAATGGCTGCCACTAACATCCCACGTCTGTAAGGTTGCCTGGGAGCCTGTCATGAATATAAAACATCCACAACAGCACAGCCCTGAGAATATCAGGCTTGCTCTGAAAACTAATGTCTGTAATCTACTTCTTTCCACTACTATGCCATTTAGATCTCACTGCTAGTTCAGCCCTGCCCTATACTCTCTAGGGTCAAATTATGGGCTACCCTACTGAAACCTGAGTTTTTGCCTTGTTTGTTTTGCTTAGTTGCTATCTAATGTCATATACCCAGTTGCTCAATCTGCCTGTATCTTGCTAGTGATTTCACTCTTAAGAAGAGCCCCATCCCTGTGATGGGGTCCTGCTATCTGCCAAATGATTTCCCTGAAAGTTAAGCGGATTTGATTTGTGGAGTTCTTTGATTTTCTGTCAGCTTGCTCTCGTTGGCTGATTGAATATTGCATATCATGGTAACCTTGATGTTGACTGCTTCCCCCAAATTTGCTCTCAATGTTGTTAAACCTATAAGATGTCATACTAGCCTTTCAGAAAAGATTTTGTACAGAGCTTGCATTTGTACTTGCATGTTGTGATGAGATCCTGCTCTACCCAAATACAAAAATTTACATCGATATACTACCCCCTCCCTGTCTGCACACTGAGTGGTGGGAAACTGGACCATATCCAGGCAGTTCCGAAGATTTGGCCAAGAAGTTCCATAGATGTCCCTGAGGGCCAATGCAAACCTAAATAAACTATGAGTTGGAAAAACTCTCACATCAGTAAGTTGAGTTAGAACACTGAAGGACTTAGGTCTTCATTGGGGGAGTTACTGGCAAGTCCAAATTTAGCCTATACTCTTTGCTTCTTTGAATGAACTGTAAACCCCTTGGAAAGCCAGCAAATGCTGCTTTTCCTTTCTGTCCTTCATCTCTGTGGATCCCATGAGTTTGGATATTACTTTTTTGAGAAGCTTAGTAGGGCTTTAAAAACCTAGGTCAGGATCACTCGGTATCAGTGTGGTCTCACTTTAAAAGGCACTTTCGGCCAAGCAACACTCCTGAGCAATTCACTAAAATTTCAGCATTTGCTTTGTTTCACTTAAGACAACACAAAGGAGCAGAAATATAGCAGATGTTTGTGGTCCTAAGATCATAATTTGGCTATATAGAAACTAAAATCTGAAATTCGTATTAAACTGTTTAGAGTGAAGAGTCTCCTATAAGATTATTCTTCTCATTCCCTAGCCCTCACTACCTCTATGCTCAAGACTTAAGCAGGTCAGGCCCTATGCTTTGTCTTTCTAGTTTTGAAATGCATTCAATTGCAAAGGAAACAAGTACACTTTAGACTTTTGATAGGAATATAAACCATTCATTCCACACCAGCACTTGCTATAGTAAAATTGACAGTTAAAGGTAGTTTATTTAAGTTAAAAAATGCTTTATGTAGAAGGAATGGATGTTAGTCTACAAGGCCAAGTGTATAAAATATCACATAATTATTCCTTTATTCATTATACTTTATAGATGGCTGGCACTTAATCTTGGTTAATCCGGGGCCCCCAGTTTTCTGAGATTCCTCTGATTTCAGGAGCATTCAGATTTCCATGTCCTAGATGGGAGACAGAGGAAATCTGGCACGTGGCCACCATATTCTGAATGCATGGGCATCTCTGAGAGGTCCATTTCCTCATCCCCATCTGTTCCTGGACTTCAGTCCCCACACCCTCTGGTGGCTCAGTCCTCCTTGTCCTGACTTCTGGGATTGTCCAGGTTTGGCTCTCTCAATGCTCCTTCTGCTCTCTTCTTGGCTTCAGTTAGGGCTGGGAATAACCTATGAGGATGTTTTGGACTTGTCTCCCTAGACATCCATATATGATGACCTGATGCCATGCAGAGTACTTAGGGATGCTTCCAGTTTTTCAATTTCCACACTCTCTACACAGAAAGTGGTTTGCAGATTTTTCTGCTCTTACTTGCCCCAAACTGAACTGGGTTTTTAGTTCTGTCCCCCATGGATGCAGCTCAGGGAGTGGGATGTCGGATCATCCCACAAGCATCTAAGGTCTCTTTGCTTCCCTGTGATTCTTCCTTTTGGCTCCTCTGCCATTAGTATCTTTATCTGTCTTAGGGATAGAATATACTCATTCGTTTTATTTTGTTGTTCTTATACTTCTTTAAACTTTGGACCCTGGGAACTTATGGAATTAGTCTTTTGAAACTCAAAAGCTGTTACAAGCAGAAACATCCAAATCCTTTTGTTTCTGAATTATCCCTTTCCTGAGGCAATATTTATCATAAAATGAATGGGATTTGAGCAAAGGGAAATGCAAGGGGGTAGGCCATCAGTTAATATCTCAAAATATTTCTTGATTGTCAGCTCTGAGTCTGTGCCTACTTCATGTAAAGGGGATGGTAAAACTCCGACAAATGGTGAATATTCTAGGATAAACAAAGTCATAAAACACCTGAATGGGCATATACTTTATTATGAAATCTGAATACATATGAAAGTAAATTTATATGGAGAAAAACCTGAAATAATTCACCAAAAGGGAAAGAGAAGCAAGCCCATGTCTGCCCTCCTGCCTGTGTCTTGTCTTTTTAATTTCCAATTGAATAATCAGATGTCTAGAGTGACTGGCTACCCAATCTTTTAATATATCCTTTTGCAAAAATTGACCTCTGGAAGGGTATGCCTCTTTTAAGGGACCGGCAGAAAAATGATCATAAATGGCTCTGTCATTCAAATTGCAGGCAGTGCACAGCTCTGTACCAGCTACCTCACACAATATTTAGCCCCTTTGGAACAAGGCTAAAGCAATATCAGACTCCACACATTTAGGCACTGGTGATACATAGAGGCAAGACAAATCCCTTTTCCTCAAAGAGCTTAAGCTGACTGAGGAAACTGAACCAGTAAGAAGTTAAAATGCAAAGTGACATGATGCATAGCAGAGTGCAATGGGAGCTAAAGGTAGAAGATGGAGTCAGGGAAAGCATGTCAGACGAGGTAATGGTTTCCAGAAAGACAGGACAGAAGAACAGTACTCGAGGTTGAAAGACTACCAGCATGTGCAACTCACACAAGGGAGACTATAGAGAAATGCTGCAGTCAAGCGTTCATATGGAAAAGTGGGCAGAGATGGTGACAAACCTGAGGGAAGGAGGAAGGGCAGTCATTTTTATCCAATTAGTTATCCCAAACCACTTTCCCCAGACATTGTGTGTATATGTGTATGCGAGAGTATGTCTTCATAATAAATGCAATATTTCATATTATGAAACTGTCCTAAAATAATGTTAATAACTTTGAAATGCACAAGTATATCTCTGACACAGAGTTACATTAGTTCAGAAAACACTAGAGCATTGCAAGGTGCACTTGTGGGGTGATTCATAAATACTTCATGATTTTATTTGTTATGTATGCCATTAATTCACATATCAGGAGCTGAGGGGACTCAATGTCAAGCAAAGAGTATTTGGAAGCCCCCACTAGAACAAAGCTCTTGTGAATAAAAAGGATGGTGGTGGTTCTCTAAGATACACATTGGATTCTAATGTTTCCTGCTGAGTGGAAAATGAAGAAGATAGAAAGAGAAGGTTTATATTTGTTCACTTTTTTTCTATTGTGAATTTGAGACTATGCAATTTAATCAATGTTCTAAGAAGTTGCCAGTATAACTGCAAGGTAGATGTTCTTAGAAAGAATAAACATGTTCTAGACTGGCTGTATGATTGGTGATAAGTCACTTAACTTAGCTAGGACTATTTTTGTCATTTGAAATATGTGGGGTTTAATTATAAGATCTTTAGGATCCCATCCAACATCCCTTCTATATCAGGTATGTAACCGCCATTTATAAGTACTTACAGAGTTGATTAAGCAAACGAAATATGCCACAGACCCTTTTGATACTAAGAGCGAGCCTCAGTCCTGTGACAGAAATAACTGTAGCAGTCTCTGGAGGAAAACAATAAGGGAAACAATAACAATAGCTTTCAAAAAGCCATATTGGGTAAAAGGGCAAATGTTCTATTTACCTTCCCAAAGTTACAAGCATATGCCACTCTAGAAAAATTAAATTAACCTACAACTCTAGGATAAAATTATAGTGAAATAATATTCCTGACATACATCTGAAGACTTAGTCATTACCTTGGAGTACTTCCCCTTAAAGTTATTTAAGTATGCCTGCTGCATAGATTCTTAAATTCAAAGAAAGGGGAGTAGTCTACAAATGAAGCAGCATGGTATCAAAAACCCTGAGAATACTCGTAGCTACTCCATTTGGCTTTGAGTCAAATTTAATCAGTTGCCGCATAGCATTGTATCTTGTATATGTCTTTCATCTTGCTGCCAAGGTGAACTTTCAAGGTAAATTTTCCAAATGCACATATAACCTTTCAACTTTCCAGCTAGAAGCCTTACAAGAGCTCCCCTGATTTAAAGATGTCCTTGGCAGGTGAAGCCCCCCATGGCAAGGCCACCTCACCACAGGTTGCACCCTGCACCACAGAGGAAGAACCAGATTCCTGACTTCCTTTCATTGGTTAGCAATTTTCATGCCTCTAAGCCTTTATACATGCTGTTCCCTCTTTGTTCCTTCGTTCCAGGTAAATTCCCACACATCTCTCAAGACCCAGCTTAGGCATCTCCTACGCTGTGAAACAGAGGAAATGGAAATGAAACCTATTTTATTTGCTGTGCTACTTAAAGCGCTTATTCCTATCAAAATGCAATTCCTTGTTCTTCTTTCTCCTACTAGACAGTGTCTTCTCAAAATGAGAACTAACATATCATTCATCTCTTTATCCTAAAATTAGCACAGTGTCTGTCATAAGTATTTATTTTATGGAGGAAGAAACTTAAAATCTGAATAACTTTATATCTACTAAAGAAGTTGAATTTGTAAATAAAAACCTTTCCCCAAAGTACACTCCAGGTCCAGATGACTTCACTAGTAAGTTCTATGAAACACTTAAGGGAGGATAATAACTACACAAATACTTTCAGAAAATAGAGGAGGTGGGAACATCCCAACTCATTTTATGAGGCCAATTTAATTCTGGTACCAAAACTAGACAAGAAAACTATAAACCAATATTCTTCATGAACATAGACACAAGTTCTTAAAAATATAGTAGCTATTCAAATCCAGAGATATTTAAATGTGTTAAGACCATTGCACTACACTAAAAATATTGCAGAGATAAATTAAAGAAAATCTAAATGAAAGGAAAGGTATGCTCTGTTTGGTTCATGGTTTGAAAGACAAAATTATGCAGTAGAAATTCTCTATAAATTGACCTTTAGATTAACACATTCACAATCATAATTCCCAGAAGGAAATGTATTCTTATTCTAAGATTTGTTTGGAAATGCAAAGGACCTAGACCAGCCAAAGCAATCTTGGTAAATGAACAAATTTGGATGACTGACACTACCTAATTTTAGTGCTTACTATAAAGCTACAGTAATCAAGACAGAATTCATTGATGAAAAGATAAACAAAAGATCAATGGTACACACGAGAGTATAGGAAGACTCACATATTAACAAATGGTTCTTGGCAAAGGCACCAAAGTAATTTAATGGGAAAAGGAAAACTTTTTCAAAAATGGTGCTGAATCAACTAGAAAAAGACATTAATGCTGATACCTACCTTTGCAACATTTAAAATTTTAATTCGAAATGGATCATGGACAAAGTTTAACAGTAAAACTACAAAATATCTAGAAGAATTTCTTAGAGTTCTCAGAAAGTACTAGCCATAAAAGAAAAAACTGATATATTAGACTTTATCAAAATTTTAGTTTTCTGCTCATCAAAGGACACCCTTAATAATATGAATTTAAAGGCCATACACCGGGAAAAAATAACACCTACAATACTATAATAACAAAACTTAATAAAAACTGAATAAAATCCTTACCTAGAAACTTCACAAAGGAAGATATATGAATGGCCAAGAACCACAAGAAAAAAAATGCTCATTAGTTATCAGGGAAATGCAAACTAAAACCATAACACGATACTACCATACACTAGAATGACTAAAACACACAAATTGACAGCTCCAAATATTGGTTAGGATGTGCATAACCAGAACTCTCATTTATTGATGCTGAGAGTATAAAATGATGTACCTATAATCAGTGATTTCACTCCTACTATTTATCCAAGGTGAATAAAAATGCAAGTCCATGCTCTCCCTGATCAGGGTGATGGAGTAAGAATCATTAAGGCTCTGTACACCACAGAAGCTTTGAACAACCAGCAAGAATTGGCAGAGATACTTTTCTCAAAACTCAAAACTAAAAAAAACAGAACAAACAACAAAAACAAAAACAGTTAAAGGACTGCAGTAAGAGGGCAAGTACCAAATCAAGAAAATGGCTGCTTAAAAGTGGTAGGATCTTGTGGTGGCCTGGCTAGCCACTCCCTCACCTCTCACCAGCTGTGGGCAGAACGCTACTGGTGCAGAACCCTGGGCCCAAGACCAGAGGGAGTAGAGTAATCCTTGAGTATATACTGGGAGCATGATATATGGCCCAATCTGTCTGATGGAAGCCCGAGGGACTTATCCAGAATTTGCCCTGAGTGTAGAAGGTGGCTCACAGAGCTCTCCTAGAGTCACTGAGGGAGAGTAGTCAGTGGAAGCCTGAAGCAAGGAATTGGCTATAAGACATATAGTGCACTACCCAGCACTGTGAGGAAATTGTTTCGTAGAAAAGAGGGGACATTCAGAAGCGTGTAAATGGGGAATTCCTACAGTTACATGTACATGTCCAAGATAAGATGTATGCACAGAACAAACAAGAGAGGCCCCAATGGTTTAGTCTGGAGCTAGTCTATAAACTCTTTGTATGGATAAACTCTGAAGGAGAGCATTCCCACAGATCAATCTGCAAAGATTGGCGAAGGTGTTCTCTTTTTTCCTTCCTTCCTTCATTATTTACTTATATACTTACTTACTACAGACATTCAAAAAAGCTAATATAACACTACCTAGATACAATCTTAAGAATCAGATGATTCAGAGTCTAAATTCCACCATTAACACATTAAATATAAAAATGTCCAGTTTTTAATAAAAGTTTACAAAATATACAATTAAACAGGAAGTGATAGCCCAGGCAAAAGATAAGATTAAAACATTAGAAGCCTTAAATGAGGAGGATCAGACCTGGAATATTCCAGACAAAGACTTATTTTTAACTGTCCTAAATATGCTCAAAGAGCTAAAGGGAACATGGTCAAAGAACTCAGGGAAATCAAGAAAATGATAAATGACCAGAAAGAGAATATCAATAGAAAGATAGAAATTATGAAAAGTTAGTAAACAGACCTGAAGACCACAGGAATGGAAATTAAACATTCCATAAAGGGGTTTAATAATAGATTGCAGCTGGTCAAAGAAAGGATCAGTGAACTTGAAAATAAGACAATTGAATTCATTCAGTCTGAGAAGGGGAAAGAGGATAAAATGGAGAAAAGTGAACAGAGCCTGAGGAACCTGTGGGATATTATCAAAGGTACCAATACACACATTGCAGAAGTCTCAGAAGAAGAAAGAAAGGGGCAGAGAGAATATTGAAAGAAATAATGGTTGAAAACTTTTAAAAGTTTAACAAAAGACATGAGTATATGCATTCCTTAAAAAGGAATGACTACTGATACATACAACATGGATGAATCTCAAAAACATTATGTCATGCAAAAAAAGCCAGGACCAAAAAAGTATATGCAATATATACTGGATAATTCCAGTTTCACAAAATTCTAGAATAGGCAAATCTAATCTATGCTGATATAAATCTTAAGAGTTATAGCTTTTGTTGGGAGGGATTAACTAGAAGGAAACATGAGAAACTTTTCCAGGGTGATGGAAATGTTCTATATGTTACAAGGGATGCAGGTTATATGTTTAACCATTTGTCAAAAGTGATCAAATTATATATGTAAGGATTGTGTCTTTATTAAATGCAAATTATAGCACATTTTTTTAAAAAAAGAATTCATTTTCACACTTTTACAGTCAAGTTAATTAAAACTTCTACATACATTAAGCATCAGTAGTCCCTCTCAGCCCTCTTCTTATTTTCTAATAATCTATACTCTATGTTTAACTCCAGTGTTTATTCTTCATATTTCATATTAGTGAGACCATGCAATATTTTTCCTTTTGTGTCTGGCTTACTTCACTTGGAATAATGTCTTCAAGATTCATCCATGTTATCATATGTGTCCCAATTTCATTTCTTCTTACTGCAGCATAGTATTCCATCTTGTGGATATATCACATTTTGTTTATCCATTCATCAGTTGATGGACACTTGGGTTGTTTCCATATTTTGGCAATTGTGAATAATGCTGCTATCAGCGCGCAGATGTCTGTTCATGTCACAGTTTTCAGTTCTTCTGGATATATGCCTAGTAGAGGAATTGCTGGATCATATGGCAGTTCTATATTTAGCTTCCTGAAGAACCATTTTAAAATCCCACCAACAGTGAAGGTGTGTTCTTATTTCTCCACATTCTTTCCAGCACTTACTGTTTTCTGTTGTTGTTTTTTTTAATGGCCATTCTATGCAGTGTGTGATGATCTCATTGTCATTTTGATTTGCATTTCCCTAATAGCTAATGATATGGAACACTTTTCATGTGCTTTTTGGCCATTTGTATTTTTTCTTTGGAGAAATGTCTATTTAAATCTTTTGCCTATTTTCCAATTGGATTGCTTGCTCTTTTATTGCTAAGTAATATGATCTATTTATATAGAATGGAAATCAAACCCTTATCAGATATGTGGTTTCCAAATATTTTCTTCCATTGAGTGGGCTGCCTTTTCACCTTCTTGATGAAGTCCTTTGAATCATAAAAGTGTTTAAGTTTGGGGAGGTCCCATTTATCCATATTTTCTTGTGCCTTTGATGTAAGGTTTAAGAATGCACCACCTACCACCAGGTCTTGAAGATGGTAACACATTACAGTGAGTAGCAGCTCGTTTATAAATGGGATTGCGGCTGAAATGGGTAGTCTAAGGATGTAAATGTCAATTGAAAGAAAGCTAGAGAATAATCTAGAGACTGAATAACACAGTGAACCCAGAAGTGAGTGAGAATTGTGGTTGATAGTACAAATGCAAGAATGTCCTTCTGTGAACTAGAGCAGATGTACATCACTATTGCAGGGTGGTGGGAATGTGGAGAAGAATGGGGGAAATGCAACGATATAACCCAAGGACTATAGTTAACAGAAACACTGTAATATTCTGGCATCAATGCCAAAGACATACTGTGTTAATAATAGGGGGTTATGAAAAAAATATGCCAAATCTACACTAGGGACCATAGTTAGTGATAATAGTCTGATGATATTATCTCATAATCTGTAACAAATATTCCACCATGGTGTGGTATGTTGGTGAAGGGGTATTATATGGGAATTCTACACATGTGCATGATTGTTTTATAAGTTCACAACTTCTTTAATAAAAAATATTTTTAAAAAGAGGGAAGCAGATGTGGCTCAACCAGTTGGGCGTTCAGGTCCCGGTGCCTCCTAAAAGAAGATGAGCAGATACAACCCCACAGCAACAAGCTAGTTGCTGCCCCCTCTGCAATGAACAGATGCCACAAGCCACAGCCCATGGGAGTGTGGATGTGGCTCAGGCTGTTGGGCACTTGCCTTTCATGTGGGAGGTCCTGGGTTTGGTTCCTAGTGCCTCCTAGGGGAGGTGAGCAAACAATGAGCAGATAGGTGAGAGAACCATTGGGGGGAGGGGGGATAAATAAAGAAAAAATAAAGTAAATAAATCTTTAAAAAATATTTTTAAAAAAGAATTAAGTTAAACATCTATCTGGTATGAAGTAATCTAGTTTTCTTGGTTAGGATATTTTTTTTCCTTATGCTATAATTAGCATGGCAGGACTGAAAGAAGGTCAGATTTGAAGTCATAAAAAACATTTTAACCCTAATTTATTTGTCTACAAAATAGAGATAAAAATACCTCTCTCAGAGAGTGTTATTAAGGATATATTTGAAAAAAAATGATGAAACCAAAGAGTACAATTCCTAGTAGACACACTCAAGATCCCTTATACCAAGTGATTTTAATTGACATGCACTGCCTCATTCTAATTTTGTTGACTATGGCTCATTCAGTTTGGGAATGTTGTCTTATTATTTACAAGGTTCTTAGTTCTACAAACTTAACATTCAAGATAATGTCCCTGAATGAGTCACACCAGGAATTATCTCAATTTTATTTTCTTGCTCCCCTTTCTTTAAAAAAGTGGGATAGGAGATGTCTTTGTTTCAAAATGAAATATAACAATACTCATTTATCTTTGTTTTCCTTTCTCCACCTTAATTTGGATCAAGATTGTTGATATTATATGGATTCAACATAAGTGTAGACTTCTTCAAAAAAACCAAATGAACTCATAAAGAATAAACCAGCTTTTTTAAAGATTGATTTATTTTTAATTCGATTCCATTATTTTAGAGTATTTAGTATAGAGCTAATAAAATTTACTATTTTTGAATACTAATGAACAGATATATGGGAAGTGAAGTTCAATACATAGTAAGATTTCAATAAATATTAGCCATTATTGACACCATTATTTTATGTGAGAACATGCAGGCTTAGAATGGTTAAGTAATGTGCATAGGATGATACATGTCAAGTATACGAGATCTGGGCCTTAATTCCTGAAATTCAACTCCTTAGCCCTTAACCTTTACTAAGGATTCATTGAAAAAATTTGGGAGATTTTATACACACACACCACAGAGATATATGTACTAAGGAATATGTATGTTCTTTAAATTGCCAGCTGTAGGGAGGATGATTGGAGTGGGAAAAGATTGAAGAGAAGGAGACCTGTAAAGAGACAGTAGCCTAACAAAAGCCTAGTAAAATGGTGGCCATGGGAATAGAGAAAAAAGAATGCCAAGAATATATGTTATAAATTCTATAATAATTGGCCCTTTATTGGGTAGAAAGTAGGGGAGGAGATAAAAGATCAGGTGCTGGTTTGGATTTGAGTGAGGGAAAGACATGGAGTTTGAAGCACTGGATCATGTGAGGCAGTATTGTTCAGGAGCACCTGAGTAGCAGGGCAATGCATAAGGCTGTGCAGGCTGAGTGAGTGCTGAAATCCAGCCCATTTCTCCTGCCAAACTGACGATCCTGATCTGAGCAATGGGCACCCAGAGGAAGGCATAACTTTATTATAACTTGCACAAAGTAGGGGCTAGAAGAGGTCCTGCTGAATAGATGAATGGATTGAGCTTTAAGTTGAAACCATGGGACCAGATGAAATCTTGTAAGCAAAAAAGTAATAAGGAAGATTATAAAACAAATAATGACACTCAGTTTGAGGGGGTGGGAAGAAGATAGGCGTCCTCTAAAGCAGGGGTTCTTAACCTTTTTGGTTCCATGGACCCCTTTACCAGTCAGGTGAAAACCACAGAGCCTTTATTCAGTCCACACTATACTGTGTATTATTTAATAAATATACCACACTCACACCAACACGTCCCCACAAGAATAATGTTTTTTGAATTTCAGTTCAAGCTCACAAACATTTTGTTAAGAACCCCTTCTCTAAAGAGAAATAAAATCCTAGAGAAGGACAGAACCATGGTTAGGGCAAGATCCACAACGTTGAAAGTTAGGAAAATTTCAAAAGCAGGACAGCAAACAGTATGAAAGGCAGAAAGGGCAGAAGATGAGGCCAGGGAACAAAAGGCTGCTGGATTTAACAGTTATTTCAGCCATCTTTAGCACCCTCTGAGAGGTAATTTCAGCATGTGGTAGGAATAAAAGCCAAATTGAAAAGGATTATGGAATCAAAGGAAGGCAATGAGGCAGACAGAAAATACGAAATTTTCTTGGCATCAGGAAGAGAGAGATGGGAATGCCGCTTTAGGCATCAGCATGGTTGAGAAAGTTGAGTGTGGGTTTGTTCAGTTTAAAAAGGTCTCAACATTAGTTGTATACTGAGGATAAGTAAAAGGAAAAGGATATAATTTTGGAAGGAAGTCCTAGTCCTTTTTTTTTTTTTTTTTTTTAGGAGGTACCGAGGATTGAACCCAGGACTTCGTACATGGAAAACAGGCACTCAACCACTGTAACAGTTTGGTATTATTTATGAACTCCAAAAATAGATATTGGATTATGTTTATAAACTGGTCTGTTCCTCTGGGTGTATTAGATTGTTTTAAAGTCAGAGGTTTCACTTTTACTTGATTAAATAATGATTAAGGCTTGGATTGGGCCACGTCAGTAGGGCATTGAGATGGAGAAAATACATGGCAGAGGAGAGAGTTGGAGTTTTTGATGCTGGAGCCCTGGGAAGTAAACACACAGAGAAGCAGGTACGTGAGGAAATAGAGACAACTCCATAGACATGGCAGAGGCCCAGGGAAGAGAGACAGACAGATATTCTACAGCTGACCTTGTGGAGAGAGCAGAGCAGCTGAGTCTAGAGAAAAATGAACTCTGAGAGAGACACAAGACTTATCCCAGCCTAGGGTTGAGATTGGAAGAAGCTGGGACCACAGAGCCTTAAGAAGAAGAGGAAGGCTGAATGCATGCAGATATCGCCCGCCAACTTGCTCAACATGTGGCAAATGACTTTGGGTGAGAAAGTACCTCTTATGGTACTTGAGTTGGACTCTTTAGGGCCTGTTAGCTGTAAGCTTCTACCCAAAATAAATACCCTTTATAAAACCCAACAGATTTCTGGTATTTTGCATCAGCACCCCTTTGGCTAACTAATACAACCACTGAGCTACATCTACTCCCCAATCAGAGAGGTTTTTTCATTTGTTTGTTTGTTTTAGGAGGTACCAGGGATCCAACCCGTGACCTTGTACATAGGAAGCAGGCACTCAACCACTTGTGCTACATCCGCTCCCTCCATTTTCTTAAATATTTTGTTTAAAAGTTTCATAATCACCAGTGGCCCAGGAAATGCTTTAGCAAATACACATTAGCAAAATGACAGCTATTTAAAAATGTTCCCATAGCTATTATATGTACATCATCACTTGTGTAATAAAGACTTCTGGCATGGAATCTTGCTTTCTTTAGTATGAGAACTCTTCCCTTCTCAGGGAATTTTCAGAGAATAGGGTACATGGTTGACCTCTTGCTCAGACAGAAGGATATTATGCCTCCACCACCCCCCTTCCTCCAAATAAATACACTACGTAGTTGTTACTTCCTACTGAGGAAGACAGAAATCAGACTGAAAGAAGTCCAGTTTCTACATAAGTAACATTTCTGAGCTTAGCATCCCTACTCTGTAAAAAGAGGGATTTGAAACTGTTAATTTCTAAGGTATTACAGCTCTAAAATAATCAAATTAGCAGAAATTACATGTGAAATAGGATTATCTTATTTTATTCAGGACAGAACACAGTGAAGCAATGTAAGTCTTCCGAACAGGAAACATGTTCATTATGTGTGATAGAGCCATAAAATGGAACATTATACAGCTGTAATTTTTTTTCAAAGTGCTTTGAATGGCTTGGAAATAAATGTTCCCAATAAAATGTTAAGTGGAAAAAAGTGAAATGCCAAATTGCAGTTTTAAGCCAATTTTGCAAAAATAAAATGAAACAAAAATTCTGATATCATATGCACATAACAGAAAAAAAAATCTAACAAAAGGAATGATTCTACAGGAGAGTGGAAACTGGTGAAAAAAATTATTTTCTTTTCATATTTTCTCTCTATTATCATAATCATTAATTTCCTTATGAGTATTTAGGGAATTTTACACCTGAGGTTTGCAGCAAGGTTGTTATTCTTTGTTTCCATTTTATTCTAGTCTACTTAGAACATTTTCAAATGTAGAGACGGAAATCATATAAATGCCATCTTACCTTCCTTCACTAACATTGCACCACAGAGCAGGACCACAACAGGAACGCTTGGTATTAAACACATTCAAAAGCAAGCAGGTTGGTGATAAGCTAAAGCAAAGTGGAAAGTACTCCTTAGGAATTTTTTTTTTTTTTAAGTTTAGAAAGGCATTAGTATTTATTAGAAGTCCATAACTTATATAAGATTTATTTTTAAAAATTACTTTAAAATTTCAAAATTACCAAAATAATATTTGTCCTGTAAAATTGACTTTGACCCAGCCACATCTACTTTTCTTCAATCTCCTGTTGTTTTTCCCCAATATTATGCAAAAAGCCTAGTAATATCTGCCTGCAGCTTATATCCTTATATTCTCCAATACCTGTAGCAAAATAAACAAACTAAAAAAGTTATAAGAAAAGGCTGATACTTTCATGTCCTCCAAATCTACTTTTTCAATTATTATCTTCTATAGACACCTGGATTCTGTTTGTGTTCATAGCAGTCTACATTTTAAATTACTTTTGCTAAGAGCAATTTAATAATTTATCAAATGGCCTTTCTTAAATTTTCATGTTTTAGCAAGACCTAGTGAGTCACCTAGCAGCAAATTAAGTAGAAATAATTCAATAATTAAATATAAAGTAAAATGTAATAGTTTTAGCATTATTTTACTTGTTAATGTTTTTTTAACTTGAAGAATGGAAGTTATTTTCACTTAACAAACATTTATAAAATGACAACTATGTACAAAGAGCATCTTAATCTTTGACTACAACTCTTAAGATGTCCAAAAGTACCAATTTAGTATATTTAAGAAAAGACCAATATTTAAAGCACCCTTGAGTCAGTTTGAGCACCTTTTCTTTTTCTGAGAGGTTTTAAGTGAAAATGAACTGAGTTCGGATTTTTATGAGAACAAACCAATTATCTCTGCCTCTGTTCAACAATAATATCCATTGCTTCTTTTCCTGTTCACAACCTACAATATTGAGCTTTATAGTTCCTTGGAAATCACAAATCTTGTTCACTGAACTCTACTTCACGAGGAGCAAGGTTCTGAGGTTTCTGGAGGATTCACATAAGGTTTTATTAAGAAGAAATCTTATAAGGTATTATCAATGATCACTAACACACGTTAACTTATTTCAGTGGTTTCTACTCTTTCCAATTTTAAAAAGTATCTTTCTAAACTGAAGTCTTCCTAAGAGTATATTCATAGTGACATTGACTTTTCAGGAATTTTGTTTTAAGTTTAGGTCTTGTGGTAGCATATTTCTCATTGTAAAATCTATATCCCTTCATAAAATACCATTTGTCAGATTTCCTAATCAGGTATGAATGTGGAAATTAAATTTTAATGAAAAATGAAAGTCTCAGCTAAGTGAAGAATAGCTATATTGTATTAATTTAAAATAGTAGATTTTCAATTTTAAAAAGCTTCATTTCAATCAGAATTACATTTTATTTTAAAATGAGCTATGCCATTGAGTTGAAAGGAGGAGGAAGCAAAAATAAGCAAAATATCTACCTCTTAGAGAAAGCTTTCAAACACATGGGGATCCCTAATTCACTGTTGAAGACAAAGGATTTCCCTAATTAATTGTTTCAAATAGAATGAATTTGTCATATACAAACACATGATGCTTTAACACTCAAGAAAAATGTCTTCAGTGACTATGTGAAACTTGTATTTAAAAAAAAATAACTTGCATTTAAAATATCACTTACAAAAAAGACCCCTAACACAAAAGGCCCCAGAACATAATTCTAAAAAAAAGTGTATTACAAGTAATTAGAAATGGACTCTAATTCAAGTTGGTGTTGAGCATTGCCTTGGACTCAGTTTATAAGTTTCATGTATCTGTCTCATAAATACAGTTTTAAATTTTAATGTTGAGTGGGATCAAGAAAAGTGACCTCCATCATTATCAAGATCCTTGAGAAAACTGATTCATTTTGCTCAGAAACACACCATAAAAAAATATTGGAAGATAAGAAATTATATATTGTGCATTGAAATTCAATGTACATGATTTATAAAATTGCCTCACAGTATTTTCAGCTTATAGGACTTGCAAGCAAATGAGAATACATTTAAAGAAATCAACAAATCATTGAGAAAATTAGCCTTGTCTTATTCACTTTTTTTTCCTTAAAGTATAATCTCCACACAGAAGAAGTGCAAAAACTGGAAGGTGATTATTTTTTCCTTTCCTCTCACTTTTCTACAAAGAATGTTTGTTACTTCCCAGCTATGCCATGCCTGTGAATGGCATGTGTGTGAATGGAACTAAAAAATAAAACACTTAGTACTTGATTAATTTTAGGTCTGCCCCTTGGGATTTGGTTAGTCACTGATTCCTTGACACATGCCTCCAGTAACTTATAAAAAGGAGGACAAACGGCACTTTACAGTAACAAGTTACTTATTACAGAGCCACTTCCATAGCAACATCTACTACAGAACACAACCAAGAACTTGGACATGAGCCAAGAGTCTCCTGCACACCCAAAACAGATGCCACCGAGGCCGTGCACTTTTTTGGCATATGTACTTTTCACATAAGAGAATCTCTTGAGACCTCGGGTAAAATGTTCGACTTTTATTCCATCAATAAAAATAAACTTGTCCCCTCACCCCCACTGGTTTCCTTGCTCACAGCAAAAAGGAGATAATTATAAAGGAATGGTTGAGGTTGAAGAGAATTGTTAGAGGATTGCAAACTGTCCACACCCAGAGTAAAAACTCACTTCCTGAAACAAGGGTGGACACAGGAGGGAAAAAAAGTCCTATAAAAATCATGCAAGAATGAAAAAAAAGGCAGTGTGTGTAAGTCACCTTTTGACATAAGTAATATCCTTGCATAGCATAGAATAGACCCCAAAGGCATCATTGCATTGTGGGTTAATTCTATAAAAGGTATCCATGATGAGACTGCTGAGCAATTCAGAAAACATTACATTGAATTTAGTCCACTCTACGGAGGAATCACAATATAGAGTAGATCCCAGAAACTATCCAAAATAGCAGTCCTAAATAACTGTCCAGAGGTAGCTAAACCCTTTCTAAAACTTTCAGAGTTTTCCATGGCAAACCTGCAAACTTCACTTTTTTTTGGTGGAAAATCCACATATATAGAAACCCTTAATTGTCTTGATTCTTTAATGAGCAGCAGCAAATACAATATTAGCTGGCCAGGCCCCTGGGGAAGGAGTGATAGCTCAGATGACAGGCTCGGCGTTCCTTTCCGTACACCTCACTGTCACTTTGGACTAATCCTTTCATTCTGCTCCAGGAGCACCTCCATAGCTCAGTGACTTGAAATCCTATAGCAAACAAAATTGCAGGAATTTTGTTCCTTTAACATGGGTGAGGTTAAACTAAGAGAATATTCATTGAAAAATTATAAAGGGTATACTAGAAATTTTTAAACTTTTTTTTTTTTTTAAAAAAGATGTTTAGATTACATAAATGTAACATAAAAAACATACTAGAAAAAACTGCTAAAATGAAGAAAAAAAAACATACTAGAATTTTTAAAAAATAAATAGGAATGAAAGGAAGGAAGGGATAAAATAACAAACACAGAAGCAAACTAAAGGTAAAACCACAATTCACAAAAGTATGTCAGATTCCCCAAGCTGTGATGAGGTCACTGAACCTGGAATTGCCAGGTCCTGGTCCTCATATCTGATTGGCTCAATGTTGGTTCTATACTTCAAGTTGAAGATGCATTAACTGGCTCCCCTCCCCCTCAGTCAAGAACATTCTGTACATTCTTTAATGTTAAAGCATATCCTGCTTTCTCCAACTGAAACAATAAAATACAAAAACCACCCATCACAGATGCAACAAAGGAACAAAGCTAAACTACATTTTAAAATAAAACAATAACAATCATTTGGTTCCTAAAAACAAAACAAAACAATGTCCTAGTAGCTTCAAACATCAGCATCTCTCAAATAATCCAGCTAAGAAGCTAAAATATTTTAAAGAGTGTGTTTTCTCTCAGAATAGAGGCGAGATGGGGGAAAGAAGTTCAAATGACCACAGAATTTGTCCCTGAAACAAATGAAACCTGAAGGAGATTTCAATGAGTAAAAAACAGTACCTTATAAGTAACTGGCCTTGTCTACTCACAGCTGTTTCCAGTGCCGACTCTTGTTTAACTGTCTACTGCCTTCAGTTTAAAGTTAATTCTGTTGGCAAAAAAGTACAGAGCTTGTCTGGAAAATGCTGTTTGGACACAAACCATTCCTTTCAAAGCAGTGGTAGCTATATTTAAGTCTTCTTGTAGAGGGAGATATAAACCCTTTCTGTAGCTAATTTTCTTCCTCCTCCTTCCCCTCAGACTTAGTCAGTATCCTCCTATCCCATATATTGAAGAAAGAGACAGAGAGGGGAGGGGAAAAAACAACCAAAAAACTCCAAGGAAATATACCTTAAATAATGTAGTATTTGAGCATTTAGAAAAAAAAAAAAAGACAAATAAAAGCCATGGAAAGCTGGTCAGGATCTTAAATATAATTTAGCTCAATGCCCTTGTTTTATAGAAAAGTAAACTGATGGCCAGAGAAAATACATTTTGGACAAGGTCACTCACATAGCTAGTTAGTGTCATAGATAAGAATAGATACCAGGTTAGCTCCCAATTCAATGCTCTTTTCACTACACTAGTGCATCTGAGCTGAAGTGGTTTACTTTTTTCCTCTGTAGCCTTGTAAAATACCCAAATGAGTTGGCAGGGCAGAGATGGAGCAGTAAAATAATTAGGATGGGAGAGCCATCTGTTCTCACAGAAAGCAATTCCTTCAGCTTCAAAAGCCTTAATATGGAAAGTTTCCTTATAACACCCAATTTCTTTGTAAGCAAATGATCTTTACATTTGTGGATTTCCCAGAATAATTTTATGTTTTGGTAGTTGCCATTTTTCAGGGGATGTTAGCCCACATTAGTCCTTACAGAGTAAGGTGTCAGAGTAAGTCTTCTACCTAGTATCAGTGATACTGTTACATGGCTCTTGAACTAGAAACATTTAATATTATCACCAATCCCTACTTCCAATTTGTCAAGAAGTTTTGTTGTTTTTTTTTTTTACCACATATACAAATTTATTCTTGATTATTACTGATTATATATTTTGTTAAATAAAACAGAGAAGTAGCATAATAATTTTTATTTGGTTTCTTGCACATAAATTCCCTAGTTATATATGAAGAAATTATTTTCCCCTAACTCAAGAGGTGATAGCCTTATTATAATAATGTTTTATTATTTCTTTCTTATATGTATTCATTCACTTATTCATCTATGTAATAAATATTATTCAACATTTGCAGTACCTACCTCAACTTTTCCTTGTGGAATATAATAACTGTTAAGCAATAGTTTCTTTAGGAAAGTGCATAATATTAGAGACAAAAACAAAGGGTTTAGGGAAGTAGGTATAGCTCAGTGGTTTAGTGCCTGCTTCCCATGGACAAGGTCTCGGTTCAGTCCCTGGTATCTCCTAAAAAAACAAACAAACAAACAAAAAAGCAAAGGTTTAAATGGGAAGTAAGGCCCATTTTCCATCACTACCTTTGTAACTATCAATATATTTCAAACATGTGCCCAAAGTATATTTATATAGTAGCACGGAGTTGCCCTAATCTCAACAACATCCCTCCTAGGGTCCGATAAGCCAAAATTTGAAGGGGCCCAGATCAAAATCACTCTAATAATTACTTACTTCAGTCACCAATATTGTTTCTATTTGATTTAGTTCTTTAAGATAATAGTCAAATCTACTTTACATAATGCAATTCAAAGATAGTGTGAACAAATGCTCAGATAATTTAAGATCTATTTTAAAACTTTACACATTATTTAACTCAGAAACTCACAGTATTTTCATTTTATTCTTAAACTTTACTTTTGATGTTGGACATTCCACCTTTTTCTGTTAGAAGAAGCAGGAAGGAAATATGAGTAACACCTTATACGAGAAGTGGGCACTGGGGAAATACACAGGGATTTAGATGGAATAAGTCAGGGTGATTCAGGGATTTTTGCGAGAATTTAGTAAAGAAGGTGTAAAGAGAAGTCACATTTGAGCAGATTGTTTGGAAAAAAAGTGGGCTGAGCCACAGGCAATAAATTTTACATATTGAATTCAAGAACCAAAGTCTTTCAAAATAGGGTAAGGAAAGAGGGAACTAGCAATTTCAATGACCAGTGCAAGCAATATGAAATGTGCCCTCAAACCTACTTTTTAAGTCATGGCAAGTTTCCTTCTGCCCTTTGAAAGAAAAGCATGTGTTGTCAATATGTGAATTCAACACAATCTAAAATAGCACAATGATTCACAATCATTTTTTAAAATTGTCTCTGCCTTTTTAGATATATTGGATATATTCCAGATTGCTCTACTCTGGGCATGCTCTAAATTTCAGGGTTCTAGGGTTGTTTAGAGGGGGATAGTTACTGTGCTCTGAAGTCTGGACCTGTGGAGTCGAATTTCATTGGAGGTAGAAGCACTTATAACAGAGGTATGCTATGTTAACTTAGGCAAGGCAGTCTTAGCACTAGGCATTCTCTACCTCTTGTTCCCCTTCTCTCAGTTTTCAGGTTTACAGTAACACTAGAAGAAGGCTTTTACAAATCCCAGAGAGCTCTTTCATGATAAGAGTGAAGGGCAGTGATGAGCTACTGGATTATAAAATTCTATGATTGGTGAAAGAGTTCATGCATGGGTGTTTTTAATAGTGGAAACTGCTGCATGTAAAAATCTGAAGCTCATACTTACTTCTCCCCCTACTCCCTCCTCAGTCCCACCATGGTCCATTCTCCACACAGCAACCAGAATAATCATTCCTCTCCTTCATATTCTAATGATTCCTGTCTTTCCTTTGCTTCATATCCTTCAATGTTTCCAATCATTCCCCTGTTTCATACCCTCCAATATTTTCCCATCATTCCCCTGCATCATCCCTAGAGTGTTTTCCCATCATTCTTTTCATACCATCCAATGATCTCCCATCATGCCCCTGCTTCATACCCTCCACTATTTTCCCATCACTATGCTTCATCACCCCAACAATAGTTTCCCATTGCCTCAGTAGAAAATTCAAATTGCTAACCATGGCCTTCTAGGCACTGAATGATTTAGCCCCTGTTTATCTTTTCTACTGCATTTCCTAACCTGCTATTCCATCCGTCGTGAATGTTCCTTCCGCACATACTCAAAGGATTATATTCAAAGGATTATTCATTCGGTCATCATTTGGGACACATTTCAAATGTTACTTCCTCAGAAAAAAAATGTTCTAACAACTGGAGCTAACCATTCCCCACCATGCTATCCCATCTCTCTATTTTATTTTTTCTTCATAGAACTTATCATTATCCAAAATTATCTTTTGTTCTTATTAATTTATTCATTCATTTAATTAGTTGGTTAGTTGGATATGTTTACTATCTCTCTTTGAGAGTAAGTTTCATAAGGTCAGAAGTTTTTTAGGCCTGTTCACCACATTATTGTCAGTGCTCAGAACAATGTCTAGTATAAATAAGCATTTAACAATTCTGTACTCATTCAATAAACATCAAACATAAGCTTGAAGGCAAAGACTAATCAACTTTTGCAATTGGCTTAACACTGCAGCTTTCCCTGAGTCTCAGTAGCCAAGAATCGCAAGGAATAAAGAAAAAAAACCCTTACTGGAATCTAGATAGTTATATCTACACAAGATGCCTCTAGGTCTTGAATTTTGTTAACACAAATACCAGATGAGGTTCTTCACTTGCCAGAATACTCTCTCTGGGTATATGCACCTAACCAGAAATGTGATTACATTTGCTAGACTGTCCTAAGAGCTTCCGGACATCACCTTCATTTCCTGAATTCTACAGTAGTTTCCCTCATTGAACCAGCAGACACCTGAAAGCTAATTCTACCCTTTCCAGGTGGTTTCAAGAAACTGTCCTCAGTTGCCAATTCTTCAGGGTAAAAAGCTAAGTCCTTGCACTTGCAACATATGTTTTCTAAATGAAAAAGGGGGTGACCAAATAATTTTAGAGAGGTGGGCTCATGGATAATTAAATCTCCATTTCAGCTCTGCTCCACACTGATTCAGAGCTCTGCAGTGAGCTGTAAATTAGATTTCCTCCCCTGTCTCATGTCCTACTGCTTGCTAATTATCTGTTCTGGTGAGTAAGCCTTCTCTGGGTCTTGGGGCTCAGATATCTTGTAGGATCATGTGACTGGTTCAAAACTCAGGGTCTAGCCACATCAGAAAGTTGGCTACATGATGGTAAGACAGAGGAGGGTGATTCATTTTTTGTTAGAATGAAAATGACTCCCTGGGCACCACAACAGTTCTCCTCCCAAGAGAACCAGGTGGAGGAAATTTCTAGCCTGATCAATGGTGTCCCTCAGTGGTTAATACTGTCATCTAAACTCATTTTCAAAAAACAAAAGTGTCCCTTTTTCTATGGTATTCATTGTATATTATTCTAAGTACATAAATGACATTTATTTAGTCAATGAATCAAAGCTATAAACAGTTATTGATTGCCTTCTAGGGACAAAGTTTTGTGCTAGGTAATGAAGTTTGTGTAGTTATTCCTTATTATCTCAAAGGATGATGGTGTTTCCTTATCCAGAATACAAATTTCCCCAGAAAAACAAGGTAAAAAGTCCTTTCTTCCTTCTTTCCTTTCTTTCCACAGTGCATATATTTGAGCCCATAAAATTTGCGAAATGCTGGGGTACAAAGAAAAAAAAAAAAGACAAAATCCTGTCCTCAGACAGCTCACATTTTAGAGGTGGGGGAAGTTTACAGACTATTGGGGAGGTCAGCACTAGATTATTAGATTCCATGCATCACAGGAGCATGGGATCAAGATTGGAAATAACCAAAGAAGACTTTCTAGAGGAGCTCACACCAGGAGGTGAGAGGATTGACATTCTTCAAGAAGAGATAGGGCCCTTTTGAGTTGTTATATAAAACTGAAATGTAGATAAAAATGCATAGAGTAGAATATAGGGAAAATCCATGCTCAGGCAGTTGGTTTTTATCCTGGGTACCTGACCATTTGACTACAGAGTCCATATCCATTTATACAGTGGATATTTTATTTTTTAGGATGCCAAGTAGGAAAGAATTCAGGAAAAAGTGGTAAAAAAAAAAAAAGACCACTTAAGAGGTTGCTTCAATATCCATGTAATATATTGTGATGGTCTTTGTGGTAGATTGAACTATTCCCCCAGGGGGAAAAATGTTTTTAATCATAATCCCATTTCTGTGGGAACCCATTGTAGATAGAACCATTTGAAGATATTATTTTCAGTTAAGTTGTGGCCTGACGGAATGAGGTTGGGTCTTAATCCAGTTTACTGGACCCTTTATAAAAGCAGAATAAATTCAGAAATAGAATGAGAAAGCCATGGGGAAGAGCTGGAAGCCAGAAGTCAATGGAAACCAGAAGAGAAAAGAGAAGACATCATTATATGATGGGAAAGTCAAGGAACCCAAGGATCTCTGGCCAGCCAGAAGACTCACAACCATGGGAGGAAGCAAATCTTCCAGCCTCCAGAACCATGAGACAGGAAAGTACTGTTGTCAGGCCAATTCATTGTGTGGTATTTGTCTCAGCAGCCAGAAAACAAAGATAGTCTGAAATTAGGCACTAGTGATAGGGAGAAGATGTTCTCACAAGATATATAAGAATTTCCACAGATAGAAAGATGTGGGAAAGGCAAACTTTCTTCTAAAATCTCCATAAAAAGCATTATAGAAAAATACATCCAGTATTAGAATTGGGTAAATCTAGTATTTAGTAAGCCCTCATTATGTAAAAGACATTTTCTATAATTTGCCTCCATTTTACAAATGAAGAAATTGAAGCATACAACTTGAATCATAGCAGAATCTGTCCATATGACTACAGAGTCCATATTCATTCTACTAGATTGCCTATCTCTTTGAGGGATGCACAAATTTTGGACACTGTCTTACCTCAGGTACTTAAAATTGAAGAGATTGTTTAGAATATAATTTGGCACTATTTAAAAAGATTCCTTGGGCAGAACTGTTTAGGTTTCCTAGGCCTCGTGTTCAGATTTGAGGTCCAACACACAAACAATTGTATTTGAATAGTTTCTAGGGCCTACATGTTTAGCTACCCTGCAAAGCACAAATGATTCATCAAATTCCTTTTGATAACCTAATTATTTCTAAACCTGGAAGACTTTTCACACATTATGCTAGAATAGCCAGGAGAGACCAGAGCAAAAATGGAGTTGCCAGATACCCTAATTCAGTTAAATGAAATATAGAGCTTTGAGTTACATGGAGTTGGAATGATAAATCAGGTTCAATTAAGCAAAACAGGTAAGATGTGAAACTCAAGTTAGACACCAAAAACAAACACTGAAAACATAGCCCAAGCAGCAGACAATGCAGGAATTTGCCCTGAACTTGGAGTAGGAAAATTCCTTCTCTAGTATAGCTTACATTCACTATGGGTAGGATGCCAATATACTTTATTGTCCAAATCTTGACTCTCAGAGAGTAAAAGGGGGTGCTACTGTTAGTTAAAATTGGATGGTACATATAAATCAGGACTTTTATGGGCAAACCTGGACACACATCAGGTGTCTTTAATGACATTGAGATGATAACAGCATCAAGAACAAGGTCACAGGTTTTAGAGTAAGAAGCTTTTAATGTGAGACAAAACAAGAAAAGTCAAGAATTCTTATTCAATTTGAAGAAAAGGTGCTCAATACAATACATATACAAGATCAACTGGACCATTTGAGATGTTATCTCAACTATTTTAACTCCATAGTTTATTTTATAACAATTAAAAATGATACAGAATGATGAAAAATGATGAAGTTTCTTCATTATAAGAGTGTCATAGATAACAGGCATACAGTCTTTAGTTTGCCATAAAATAATGTATTTACTTAAGCAATTTGGCTATAACATATAAAGATATTGGTAATAGATGGATGCCCCTAGGCTATTTTGATTATTTAAATATAAGCACTGGCTTTATTTAATGTATTAACCATCAATGAGTCAATATTAATAAACACCAAACTGGACCAAATCCTAATCCACCCTCTTGCCCCACTTATGCATTTTATAAAATAAGGATCTTCTTCTCTATTTGGCATAGTGGTTTGAAGCTGTATGTACCCCAGAAAAACATATTCATACCTGTGGTATGATGGCATTACAAGCAGGACCTTTTGATGAGGTTACTTCAGTTAAGGTGTGGCCCAGCCCAATCAGGATGGGACTTAATCATATTACTGGAGTCCTTTGTAAGTGGAGTGAAATTCAGACACACAGAAAGCAAGCCACGGAGCAGCCAGAAGGCGAAAGTCAAGGGAACCAGGAAGAGAAGGGAGAGGGCAGGAGGTACTGCATGAGCCTTGCCATGTGACAAAGGAACAAGCACCACTGGCAGCCAGCCCCAAAATACCACAGTCTTTCCGGAGAAACATCACCTTGATGATGCCTTGACTTGTACTTTATTTTAGCTTCAAAACCTAAGCAAATAAATTCCCAAGGTTTAAGCCAAACCATTGCATTGTATTTGCTTGAGCAGCCCAGGAAACTAAAACATATGGCAAAGCTCCTTACTAGGCTAGACAAAGGGGGAGGATGGGCACAGCATGGGGAGCCAACGTTCCTGGTACAGACAGGTGATATCAGCCCAAATTAATTAGGTTTCCAACCTCATTTCTGTCAGCAGCTAGCTGTGTGACCTTGGTCAAACCACTTCACTTCACTGGGGCTTAGTTTTCTCCTGTATTAAATGTGGGGATTTGGTAAGATTATCTTGAAGTTCTTTCAGATGTGAAATTCTGCTATTCTCTGAAAGAATCGTCTCCCATATGTTTTAAATTCGCTTAAGATTTATTCATCTATGAGGACTGGGAGGATATCTGTTGTATCATAAAGAAATTAAAACAGCTAGTCATTGACAAAACAACAGTAATTGTAACAAAAATAGTTTTTTTTTAAAGACTCCCAAGAATACAAACATATGTAGTAGGAAAACATTTCCCTATTTTAGTGTATAATAAGAGGCCTATTAGAATTTTCTTAAGGGAAAAAGTATCACATATAAAATGCCAAACCACATTGTGTATAATAATATTTAAATATTAAGCTTATTTGGGGCTCCCAAAACACAATGAAGATCAGGCTTCCTGAGTTTAAACAGAAAAAAGATTTTTCCTAGAAGTGTAAAGTTGTTTCCCTACACTATTATTTTTCAAAATGAAAGAGTGAATCCATATTTATAAGACAGAATGTTGGAAATGAATAGAGGATGTTCCTCCCTGGTCTACAATCTTGGACAATTTCTGGACACACAAGGGTGTACAGAAAGTAAGAAAAATAAATTGTCCATTAGTCTTGTGCTATTGCATCAAGCCTCAAGGCAACCAAATATAAAGAAGTTGGACTTTCATTATTTTGATACCTTTTCAATACAGAAGTAATAAAAATCCAAATAACAAAGAAACATATGATGTAAAACTTAAAGTTTCTATCCCTTCAACCCTCACGTAATAGCATTCTCAAGAATTAACCACTGTCAGCAGTTTGCTGTGTGTACATCCAGATCTCTACATCTATTAGTAAAATATATGCTTAGTAAATATTGACTTATATGAATGAATGAATCATACCAATGACCGTAATCGCATAAAAATTGGAGAAGTTGTCAGGAAATAGCCACATGGAAACAGACTTCCCTAGTATCCATTCCTTTTTTTCAATCAAGTGTACAAGAAATGCTTCTTTGAATAATAATTGATTTTGGGTAAGAATATGCCTGATTCAAATATAAATACCATATTTTTCATCATCACTATATGACTATTTAGGAATAAAAAGTCTGACTTAAATTGATCACCCTCCTTCATCATAAACGGGGCTCTGAAGTGTCTCCATCATTTTAATCAATGGATGGTTATGCATATCAATCCTTTGTTAAATTTATAATGTCTGAGGTTATGAGATGCTAATACATACTATCTACATCCTTTCCAGACAAAAGCACCACCATAAGCCAGCCTTTATCAAGCACTTCTTGAACTGGTAAAATAATCACTGGCAGTGTTACCCTATAAAGAAAATAATTTTATATTTATTAGCATTTTTAGTCAGTATATTCTTTATATTATCATCCTTGAAATTACTTTTGATAATCCCTTTGTCTTGCAATGAATTTAAAATATGTTTTTTCTTCATATCATTCAATGAAACTATCACCCTCTATGTCCATAATGTCTTTCTATGAAAGTATATCTATTTCAGGGAAGGTGTCATTGGAATTTGTTGATGGAATGTTAGAATGCTTCTATTTTTAAGACTCAATTTGTTTTGACAAGTAGATGGCATTTAAAGATATGAAAATGGATGTGCTCACCAAGAGGGTAGAGTAGTTAGAAAAGATGAACAAGGACTGAGAGTCACAGCACTCCAATAAAATAGTATTCATTTGTGTGGGGTGCAGTGCAATTTATAAACATTTAAATGAAACGTGTTTTCACAGGAATGGGTGTTTTAATCGAAGTAACTTAGAAAGGTGAAAGGGCTATAATAGAGATATGTCATTATTTTGTTTTTGTTTTAACTCTTTGTTTTGGCATACTTTTTAACTTACAGAAAAGATGAATGAATAATACCAATAAATCCCACATATCCTTCCCAAAATTTGCCCATTTATAGTTTATCCCCAATGCTTTATTATTTGCTCCATCAATTCATAGGTACTTATATTATTTTTCTGAACTATTTGAGAGTAAGAGGCATTGTACACCTTTACCCCTACTCAGAGTTTACTTCTTAAGAGCAATGATATGTTCTTATGTAACATCAGTACAATTATCAGAATTAGGAAACTTAAAATTAACACAATATTATAATCTAATCCACACTCCATATTCAAGTCTTGCCAATTGTTCTACCAATGTCCTTGGGGGCTATTATTTCCCCCAGTCCAGGATCTAATCCACAGTCACATTGCATTTAGTTGTCATTTTACTATAGTTTCTTTTTACCTGGAACATTTTCTCAAACTTTGTCTTTTTTTGGTATTGGTATTTTTTTGGAATGCAGGTCAATTATTTTATAGACTGTCTCTCGGTTTGGATTTACCTAATATTTCTTCATGATTAGAGTCAGTTTATTCATTTTTAACAAAAATACAAGAGAAGTGACATTGTGTCCTTCTCATTGCATCATATCAAGAGGTACATGATGTTCATTTGTTCTGATGTTGATTAAGTTAATTTTGATGCATTTTCTTATGAAACATTTACCCAGTACTTTTGGTATCCATTGATGCTTTTCTAACTCCATCATTTCTTCTATATTTATTAGTTGGCATTCTCTTGTAAGAAAGAGCCTTTGCTTTCCCTCCCTCCCCCTCTCCTCCCTCTCCCCCACCCTTCTTCCTCCCTCCTTCCTTCCTGCCATTAGTGTGACCTCATGGATTTTTATTTTATTCCATTGGTTGTAGTCAATTATTTCATTATGTACTTTAATACACAAATTACCTCAGATATGGCCAGTGGGAGACCCTTTAGGCTGCCTTCTGTGTCCTTTGTATGTCTCCCTCATTCTTTGAGCACTTCCTTATTTCTAGCGCAATAAGATGTTTCAGTCTTATTTTATGCTTTCCCTACCCCAGACTAGAATGAATCTTCTCACTAAGGACCTTGATTTATTTTAATGAAGAATGGTATTTAGAAACAAAGAACTGAACACTCATTTCTTCTAGGCCCTCCCACCAGACAGAGTTCAGGAAAAAAATTTTTAATATATAAGCATACATACACAAAGAATATTTTATTTTTTCACATTTCAATTTTTAACTATATGCTTCAATTTTTGACAAAATGATTGGATTATTAGGTTAAGATTATGGGGAGTTAGCACTTAAACTTACTCCCGTTTCCTTATCTCATTTTCTCCTAAAATTTTGTTATATATAAATATTATTGAATTAATAAGAATCATGTTATATCTGCTTTCTGTTCTACAACCCTATTTTTCCTAGTTGCTTAATCTCAGTTCCATAGTTAAATTACTTGCAATGTTCACTGCAAGAATTGTATCACAGACTATTGTCCTTGACTTGTTAATTTTGATCCATTTCTGATGCCATGAAGTTCTCATTTGAGTAATTTTTCTTAAGCTTATATGTGTATATTAGAATTGAGAATACTTGCCTACTTCAACTTTGTTGGATATATTTTCCTTGGGTGATACTTTGTTACCATCAGAACTTTTGCACTTATCTTCTGGCACTTCACATTGCCATAAAGAAATGAGGCAAGCCTCTTTTGTTTTATTTTTTCCTTTTCTATATAACCTGCCATTATCATCTGGATGCCAGCTGAATATTCCCTTTCCTTTGATGCTAGATTGCCATGATATGTCCAGATATCCTGTTTTATTTCAATTTGATATATCCGTTTCATCTACAGATTCAGGTATTCCTTTTCTTCATATTTTCTGTTATTTCTTTAAGTACTCTTCCTAGTTCATTTACTGGATTTTCTACTTCAGTGATACCAATTATCTTCTTCTTGTCTATCATCTTTGCCGTAATTACAGAAAGAGTATTCTGTAGTTCCCTGTGTTTTCCCTCTACCTTCATCATGGTAATTTCAAGTCTGTCTTTCCTTCATGCTAGTGATATCTTCAGTTATGTCTTTCTGTCCTTCTTGATTCAAATTCATTTACTAGATCCACAGTGGTCTTTTAAGGTTTTTAATTTGCCTCCTGAATTCAGATACATTTTTTTCTTTTATTCAATCTCTCTGTCTTTTAGCTCATGTTTACTCAATTCATGGTTTCCTTATGTTCTTACATAATGCATAGCACTGGGTACTTGTGGAGGATTTTAGACTTCCACATTGTTTTCATCCAAAATTAGAATTTTCAATATGAATATGCCATGCCATTTTAATTTGTCCTCATCTTTCCTTCTTTTTAATTTTTTTATTTAATTTATTGTTATTATCCCACTATAGCCAGTTTACAAGTTGTCATGTCAATTCATTTCATTTTGCTCATGGTTAACATGGAAGCCCTATCTAAACAGTTGTCATGTCAATTCATTTCATTTTCCTCATGGTTAACATGGAAGCCCTATCTAAACAATTTATTTTCTCTCAGACTGTGAGGATGAATCTCTTTGATGCCCTTCTTACTATATCACTGTTTATCTTTCTTTCAGAACAAACATGATTCTTCAGGAGTTCATACATTTCTTTGGCTGTATGCTCAGACTGTCTTCAAGATTTTCAAGTTTAGAGTAATTCTTTCCTCAACAGCCACTTCCAAGGGCCAAATTATAAACCAAAGTTAATAATGTAAGCATTGTAGCATAACATACACAAACATGTACGTATTCTCTAGTTCACACATTAGAGGATCATTTGTCAGGCAAAAAGAAGGGTAACGGAGATTAAGTCTGACCTAGAATGCCATAGTTGGTAAAGAGCCACTCCTTCTTTCTACAATCATATTGTAAATTTTAGCTAGAAAAGATTTACTACTGCCCTGACTAGAATATGTTACTGAAATTTGAAAACATTTTTCTCTCATTTTTTAATAACTGTTCTTTTGTGGCAGCCAAAAAACAGGTGTTAATTTTCTTCTTCCTCCCTTCCAGCTACTCAGGTTGGTTTCTCTTATTGTTGCTGTTCTTAGGATGCTCTGTTTGAATCTTCAGTGCTTTTGGAATACGCAGACAAATCTCCTTCTTCTACAGGAATGCAGTAATCCATGCTATAGTTTTGGAGCACATCTAATAATGGTGATATAAACAACATGCAATCAAGTATGAATGTGCATGTGTGTGAGTGTATGTGATGGTCAAATAACACACACATAACAAACTGTGCAAGCTGTAAAAGACACACCTATATGGAAATGGAGCCAGTTGGAGACATGTAACCTGGAGAAATGTTTAAACATTTCCAAACAAATGCACCATTTAAAACTATTTGCTAAACATGAATATTGTTACTAAGTTTGAGTTTGAG
The DNA here is from genome assembly GCA_026826555.1 of Tolypeutes matacus. NCBI lineage: Eukaryota > Metazoa > Chordata > Mammalia > Cingulata > Chlamyphoridae > Tolypeutes > Tolypeutes matacus. The sequence goes on along the minus strand of JAKSZT010053779.1, from coordinate 2,021,797 downwards.
AAGCTGAGAAAAGCACCTGGACACAGTGTAGTTTGTTTTTCTTAAGTTAGAGCTAATGAATGACCTAAGTAATTTCTTCTTGAGAAATTACTAAGAATGCACTGAACACTGGTAGGGAATTTTGCATTTCCTCTTATTTACGTTTTCATCCCAGGAGAATTTTCTGTTTTTTTCCATACTATGTTTCTTTGTTCACTGTTCTTGATCACAAAGGAATGCGTACACATTCTGCCAATGGACACATTGCCATATATGGCAGTGCTTCCCAGGCTTTAACATGCATATGAGTCATCTGGGAATCTTGTTAAAAAATGCAGATTATGATTCTGACCCTGGGATGAGGATGGAAACATGAGGATTTGAATTTCTAACAAGTTCCCAGGTGATGCTGCTGGTCTGAAGTCTGCACTCTGAGTGGCAATGATATGGACACTAGCGATCTAAGGAAGATGGACCTAGAAGTACTGCGGTGGATGAGGAGCAAGGAGCTCTTCCAGTGGATTAAACTGCACTCAGACCTTTAAGCAATTACAAGTTCCAAAGTCTTCCTCTATCATCTTTATTATCTTCTCTTTCCCTAGCTTCTCTTTTTTTGTGTCCACTTACTTCTCTGATTCTTAGCCCCCTTCTTCCTACTCCTCCGTCTTGTTCTATATAAAAAATGATGGTTAAATCACAATATTCTGGATTATTAAATGTGAACATTAGTTTGAAGACATTTTCCCCAGGGCTTTACGTATTTTGATTTTGCATCACCATTGTTGATGTTATTTTAGGCTGGGAACAGATTGTGAAGTAACAGAAATCTGACTCAATGGTAAAGTGCAGCAGATCAACATCTTTACTGTTTGCACACAGTAATTTTTTAGGAGTGGAAATGAAACAAATCCAAATTGGCAAAAAAAAAAAAAAAATAGCTCTATGTCATTGAGCATAAATTCATTTCTGTTTTGCTCTCAGCTTTTCAGTACCAAAACCCTACATACTATGTGAGGTTTCATGTTTTAAAAGACAATGGCTATCACAGATAAAAAGAAATGTGCTTGACATCTGAGAAAGCTGATCTCTGTCTTTGTAACCTAGAATTAGAGCTTATTTTCAGTTTTCATTATGAGCAACCACAGGCATTCTTACTACCTATCCCCAAAACCTGGCACAATTATTTTATGTCTAAATATACAGTTATGCTGTTATGACTGAAACAGCAAATATACAGCAATTGTGTTTTTTTTTTTTTTTTTTTAACCACTTCTTAATATATCAGTAGCTTCCTAATATATACCCACAGCTCTTTATTTGAACTACTTTTGTGCTTGCAGACCTAAAAGAACAGGAAAAATATCTTCACTCTTAAGAATTTTTCCATCCCTCTCAAAAATATTTTGATACACTTATTTCAGTAAATCTTTCACACAATTTTTTTCTAGCGTTTATATTGGAAACATTACTTATGCAATCAGAATCCATAGATAGCCCTTATAGGCTCTAAATTTAGTCCACAAATCAATCAAAACAAAAACTTTATAATCCCCCTCAGGAGCATGTTCTAATATTTCACTATACAATCCTATTTGCATGGCATAAACAGATTTGTCCTGGATTCAGACTCACCAAATTAAGTGAAAACACATTGTTTTAAGAAATAGTTATCATTTTCTAACTTCCACTTTTTCTGGAATGTATAAGGCATTTAATCCAAGAGTTGATTTTCATTTAAACATTACCTTCAGGTATTAAAACTTAAAGTCTGATTTCTATATTAAGCCATTCAATTCAAAAGCTAAGCAAATGTTCTACTTCTATTGTATGGAAGCAGATCAACTCAAAATCTTTCAAAGGCAATCAGATGTTTGGGTCAACAGACAAAAACAAAACAAAACAAAACAAAAAACAGTAATCACTTTTGCCGTGCCAATATTGCTAATGTAAAACGTCTCCATCCTTGTGAGCATTCAGAAAGTACTCTCTCATGTAAATAAATAGCTTTTTGTTCACAGAAACAGAATAAGAGTAAAAGCCAATGTCCTTGGTTTCTCCTCTCTGTTAGATGCTGGCAAAACAAAATATTACTCTGGGGGATGGAAAAAAGGGGAGCAATGTACCTCTTCTTTCTGCAAACAGCTGGACACTAACAAAAACCTCAGATATAGCTGCTCAATCAATACGAAGCTTCTTGGTTAAAAGATCTGCATCGAACCAGTGTTTCATCTAGTTAATGATATCAATAAAGGTTATCTCTACAAAGAATGAAAAGGTCACTAATCAAATTGCAGTGAGTCCATCACATTATTATTGCTTGAAAAAGCATTTCATTGATTGCTTAAGTTTTCTTAAATAGAATCTCCTCCTTTTTAATGTATTGATTATAGTAGAGGGGAACAATAATCAAATGTTGCCACATAAGAACCCTCACGCTATAGAAGAAAGAGCAGCATCTCTTTGGGGAGGCATTTTATGATAAAAAATTTAAAATAAAATATGAGGAGTTATAAATTAAAGAAAAGTAGAGGAATTTGGCTTAGAGATTCCTTGGTGGTAAAAAGAAACTGTCAATAAATTCTTTAAGAAATCTTCAGTGTGATGGAATCCAGTGGTGGAAGATGGGCTGTGGTTAACAGAACAAATATGAGAGCATTCTCTTATCAACTAAAACAAAGATATGATACTAATACAGGGTGCTAATAATTGGGTGGGTTGGGGGAAAAATACACCAAATGTAACATATGGGCTATAGTTAGCAGTAATATTTTGATGATGCTCTTTCATACTTTGAAACAAATGTTTCACAACAATGCAAGGTGTTGGTGGAGGGGTGATGTATGGGACCACTGAGCCACATCAGCTTCCCTGAGTTGGGTTTTTCATTTATTTTGCTTGTTGTTTGTTTTTCTTTTTTCAGGAGGCACCGGGAACCCAACCTGGGACTTCCTATGTGGGAAGCAGGTGCTCAACTGCCTGAGCCACATCCACTCCCCTCTAGCTTTCTTATACCTGGTAAGAAATCATAACTTTCATGATTGTGTAGATGGATGAAAATTTAAAGACTGTCATCCCACTAGTAATAATATTTCAGGAGGATAAAAGAGAAACATTTAACACATGTTCTCCCTTCAAAATAAAGAAATAAGTGAATAAACAAACAAACAAATAAGTAATCCTGGACTCCTCCCTCTGCCAATATAATGTTCTGGCTCTTCTGTGTTCCTCCTGGTTGGGGTTAGAGTCTAAACCACTTATCCTGGCCTGTTCCTTGATTCATCACATCCCTTTAGCCTCTTATAGTTGGTAGGTGTACCCTGCCTACAGGGCCTCAGTTGTTTCAGTTGCAGTGGGGTGGATCTAACGACTTTTGCATAAGTTGCCAAATGAATAGGTTTTATCATTGGGAAAATATGAGAAATAGCTGTTTATGTAAGTGTCCCAAGCACCCTAGTTAATCATTCTTGCAAATAATATTAAATGGAATAAAACTCAGGTTTGCTGCATTGAGATTTTTGGCTAATATATGAAAGTAATTATGGCCTGCCCTCATAGAAGAATGTCAGCAATTTATCCCAAATGACTGCTTATGTGGCATGCTTATTCAGAGCTAAAAACTGCACCAAATCATTCCACTTGGAAGATTAACTTCCTGCAACTATACAAATACAAGATGCTAGCCATGTATATATATTCAAAATAGTGCTGGTATGATGTTTAGAAGATGCAAATATGATACTTTTAAAAATATGTTTTAGATATTAATAAGAAAATCAGTAGTAGTCCAAAAGAAGACTTCAGCTATTATGTCACTAAATTTTAAAAATGTACTTTAAAAAAAATCATAGATATTCCAAGTCTTACAGCATGTCATATTGTTTTTCTGTTCTTCTAAAAAAATCTGAGCTTGTTAATTTTCACAGTTATGATAATTAAACTGAGAGTACAAATTGAATTTCTTTATTTTAGGCACATTTGAATTCCTTGCAAAACTGTAATAGGAAACTGCTCCCCTTTTTTTTTGGTGGGCTTACTATTGGAGAGGCTTCTGGATATACTGGAAAGCAGGAGAGCCTAGATGTTAAAGTGTGGGCTTTGAAATCAGACAGACCTGGACAGAAACCCAAATCATTCACTCATGGGCTACCTAACCTTGGGCAATTTTTTTTTTTACCTTTCAGTTCCCTCATTTCTGATTTGGTGAAATCTATGTATCTCACAGATCTTTCTCAAAGGATTAATTCAGGTAAAACATGTAAACTACTTAGCACAATCAGCTTGTAAAGAAACATAGTTTGTGGTAATAAAAATTGTTATGTTAATTTATTATATTATATATTATTTATTATATATGATTATGTTATATGAATAATGTTATGTTAATTTATGTTAATTAGCTGGGGTGTAACACATGTTGAGAGAATTGGAAGGCTAGCAGCAGGACATTATATTGTCTCTCTCCCAGATCCTCTTTTGACCATGTTCTTTTCTTTACTTCTCTTCTCAGAAAAAGTACCCTATGATTTTCTAGACATGAGATGGATGCTCAAACATGGAATCAAACATCCATGCATAACTGTAATGTCATACTATAATTTTTATTTCTGTTTAATTTTTCTAAATAGAATCATATTTCTTAATGACACTGGTAATTGTTCTGTACTGTAGCTTAGAATTTGGACACTAGTTAGAACAACTCTTCTTTTCTTAGTGTGCTCTATTCATCCATAACTATATGACCTTTTCAAATAGAAAACTGAGCTTAACCAGAAAGATGTGGACACTAATGAGCTGTATTTTTTTGTGTGTGTGTGGTATATTTTTTATTTCTCCAGATATTTGTAAGGCTTGATTGCTATTGTTCCATTAGGTAATATCATCACATTATTTTAAGGTTGATATCATTAGCCTCAGGCACATGCAAAATATAACAACTAAATGTTAAAAGAAAAGGTGACCTTCCATTTTGGAACACAGATAAATAGTAAATGAGCTATATAACCTCCAACATTGATGTTTCAAGGTAATTTAATAACAAGACCCTTAACTAAAGTACTGAAGTGCAATACTATATATCACACTTAGAAGCATTCACACTCTGTAAGGGCAATTAGTTCAGTGACTTTTCCAATCTCACCATATTAAATTCAATTAATTTATCATTGATTGAAAGACACTTTGGCTTTATTAGACATTTTCTAGGCATTTGCAGACATTAATAAAACTTGTATATTCATAGTTGTAGCCTGGTGAGACAGGTGTTTATTTCCAACACAATAGTTCAGACATTATATTTAATTTTCACTAAGGCTAACTATTAGTTAAGATCAAGAATGTGTGTGTGTGTGTAGTTGTGTCCCTGTGTGTGTGATTGTGTGCCTGTGATAATGAGCTGTATTTATACTCACTAGGGATGCAATTTTGCCATGGTCACTGGCCAGCTGGCCCAGTTCTTGAAAAGACAATATAAGGCTCTGAGACATAAACAAGAACTTTGGGGAAGAAACAAAATAGCATTGTTGATCAAAATATAGCGTTACTATGGACTCAGTATTTCTTCTCTCTACAAACTCCTTGCAACCATTTGTTGGTTCACTTCAAGTTGTACTCTCCTCAGGAAAAGAATTTCCAGCATCAAGAAAGTTGAAACTTCTCCAGAGCTAAGGTGAAAAAGGTCATTTCTGCTGCCTGTTCCTTGAGGTGTTCTCTGCTTCTGAAACTCTCACCTTCACTACACCTCACAGAGTGAACATATAACATGTATTTTAGGCATTTTTTATTATGATTTTGAAACCCCACACCTTTATCATACTGCATTCATTCTCCATTTGACCTGGGCATCAGGACCACATTATTTTCTTTTCCTTTAAAGAAATCCTCCATCAGACTATTCAGGTCCCCAAATTTATTTTCCAAAGGTTTTCCTTTTAACCTCTTTATCTCAGTTTCATGTTTCCCCTTCTCTTGATTGCAACCCCATGGTTTTGTTTGCTTGCTTGCTTTAAAATATTTTATATCTCAAGTCTCCTAAGCAAAGTAATCCCAAGCTATTTTAGTTGTCATAACAAATCCCTGTTCTCAATATACCCTCTCACCTCAATTAGGAGAATGATGAGTAAATGAGCATCTGCTTTTCTCCAGCAATCTCTACCTAACATAGACACTTTCCTCTCCTTCTGTAAGTCCTCATTAGCTCCCTGGTTTCTACCAATTCCATCTTCTTAGGTCTTCAGGGACTGGTCTCCACCTCCCCCTGCCCCACCCTAGCCAAGTTCATCATTTCTCACTCCCCAACTGTGTCTTTTGCTCTCAGCAAGGGCAAGTACCAAATAAACTATGGCTCCTCACAGCTCTGTTCCTTTGTAGATGCACTTCCTTTCCTTGCCCCTCAAAAAAGACTAAGGTCAGAGATTACTGCCCTTGGAAAGCCTTTCTTTACACTCCCCAGCAAGATTTGATGGATTCCTAATATAAACTCCCCATCCACATTACCCTCTCTTATAGCAATCAACCATTGGGCTGTAATTATTTTCTTACCAGTCTAATTTTCCTACCAGACAATGAGTCCTGGAGGCTAGGAGTGTCCTGTTTATTATTTGTGTGTTCCCAGTACTTGGAACATAAAAATATTCAATAAATATTTATTGAATAAACAATGTACTCTCTATGCCTGTTTTTATATTTAACATGTGCTGAAAATTGAGATCCTAGAGTAGACCCCCATGGGAATTCCCAAATAAAAGGTAACTCTTCACTGCTACTATCTAGATATCTGGGGAGACTACTTTTGCTTTTTTACTTGTAATAGTCCTTTTAATTTTCTCCCATCACTGCCTCAACTCCTACCCCTTCTTGCCCATTTAACCTAATCCAGTAGGGGATTTACTATCTGGCATACACAATTATTTTACTAATGCTCATAAGGCTATTCATGATGTGATCATTCGTTCAACTAATGCAAAGATCTAGAAGTCAGAAGCTTTGGGTTCTGGGGATTTGCCACAAACTTGTTCTACGACTTTAGACATCAGTGCCCTCAGCTGTAAGACTGCACCAGGTGACCTGTAAGGCACATTCCACTTCTTTGATTCTGTGATTTCTCCATCTTTTGAGGCCAGAGCTATTTAATCTGAATAGCTGCCAATACTGAGACAAGCTCACCCCTCTCCTTCTTTGCCCCCAAACCTCATCCCCACCCCAGACCCTGGCAGGAAAACTATAAATAGCTCTGGATAAATCCAGAAATCTTACTGCTGATCTGGGTTTAACTATTTCCCAGTAAATAAGGTTCATGTCTTCCAAAATGATTAAATTTCTGCCTGATCCGACTGAAGGGGACAGGATTCCTACACATAACTCTAATCTAAATGTGAATGATTCTCCTAAGTGCCAGTCTATACTGTTCTTCCTAGAACTTGGCCATTCACCACCACTTGGGTTTCCCTTTATCCTCTCACCAGTCCTTTTATTTATTTATTTATTTTTTTAAAGGAGGTAGCAGGGATTGAACCCAGAACCTCGTACATAGGAAGCAAACACTAAACCACTGAGCTACATCCGCTCCCCTTGCCAGTCCATTTTTGAAGAGAAGCCCTGAATCTAAAGCTTGGTTGGCTAGTCTGACTAATAGCATTTAATTGCCACAGAATAGCCTTGGCAATTCTTTTTTACCCAATATCTGACCTAAAGCATTGCCTTTGCTCTTCTGGGACCTGCCAGAATCCTCCCTTTAGGTCATTCCAACCTTCCTTGCTGGTTTACTCTCATTATCTTTTACCATTACTTTTATACTATGAGACAAAAGTCCTCCTCACCTCAGCTCTCTCTCTCTCTCTCTCTCTCTCTCACACACACACACACACACACATTCTCATTCGGATGTGTATTACTTTGCAGCCATCTAAAAACAAATTTGTAAGTTTTCTTGAATTGGCCTATATAATTTTCTGAACCAGTCCTTCCTCTCCTCGACTTCCCTGAATTTTCCAGCTTTCTCTACCTTTCTGCTTCTGTAAGTACTTTCTCCCTTCAATTTCAGGCTCTGGTCTCCAGAACATTTATTCCTTCACAGACTTTGCAATGATCATTAGTCAACTTATAGTTTAATTGTAGTTCATTTGTACTGGCCCCAGTCAGGGGTTTCTCAGAGACTCTAAAATCCACAAGTGATTTCTGAAAACAGAGGATTTAGTACATAGGAAGTTTCTTCCGAATGAAAAAAGCCCAAACAAGCTGAAAATATCATTTTGAAGCTAAGCACACTGAGTCTGTGTGTTACTACATGGTAGATATTCGAGACTAGGAGCTAGAAGACACAGGCTCTAGTCTTGGGTCCAACCTTTACTATGTTAACCTGTGAATATTCCATGACTTCTCAAGGCCTTTGTTTCTTATCCATAAAATGTTATTAGATGAGATTATCAATACTGCTTTTTCTCAGCTTTAAAACTCTGATAATATACTATAATAGTCTGTCCTTTTCTTGAAAAGTCTTCTTTTCTTTTCTTGTCTGTGTCATGGGTAAAATGAAACCTAAGCCAGAGGATTATTATTTGAAAATTTAGTTACGAATTACTTCATGCTCTTTCTTATAATCATAATTACCATCTTCATTTTGGAAACAGGAAAGGAAGACTCTAGAGGCAAAGAGATTCTAATGATCCCAATAATAAAACCAAAAGTACAGAATGCTAGAGTGCAAGCCTTGGATTTTTCCCACTAATTGCGAGACGTAGAGAAAAGAAGTCTGACTTTGAAGAAGATCCACAATGTATAAAGAATAATGTAGGGTTCTTACCAAAGTAAAATGAGATTGTAAACCATTGTAAAATAAATTAAATTAGTCCTGTCCTTTATCACCAATAGCATGAGATAAAAGAAGCAATTATCAGCATTTGTCTCATTCGTTTTAAGACTATGAGAACTTTAATGAATAAAAGAAAAATTATGAAAACCTTGATGATTAATACAAGCAAGAGGACTTAAAATAATATCTGACATTTCTGTCTATCTTGAAGGAACAAACAGATGAATTCAATCACATAAACAAAAGTCCAATAACGATTCGCCTGCTCCCAGTGAGGTCTCTTTAATGGTGTGATTGCTAAGGAGTTCTGTTGAGGGATGAGGTTGGAAGAAACAAATGTTCTCAGTTACCCAGAGGTGTCAGCACATACTAAGACTAAAGAGAAATCATCACAAGGCTTGGTGAAATAGCTCTGGAAATATCTTGGCTGCACTGAGGGGATTCTGATGCCTATTTCTATAACTTTGGCAAAACACAGAATAACATGAGAGAAACAAAGTAGGAACTCCATCTTTCTCAAAGCTGTTTGTGATCTGAAGCACTATTTGGGGAGGTAATTGTGGCTTATGCACCACCACAATGAGAATATCCCTTCTGTAGTAATCAGACTAATATAGTCCTCATTACCGTATCTTCATTGTTTCCCATTGACCTTCAGAGGTGTCATTACTGTGGTGTTCCATATTTTCATTTAAATTGTTGATAAGCTGTAGTATGACTGCCTTCATGGCAGAGGCAACTAGCTAAGAAATATTTTTCAGAGAGCAATTTGAGCATAACAGATACACATCAGTCAGAACTGGGAAGCAGAATGTACTCAGAACACAGATGGCTGTTCAATTTGTGAACTACTTGGGGCAAGTCAAGTCTCTACTGAATACAATATGTAATAATCACTAACGTGGTGGGCCTCCAACCTTTCAAGCTCTGTCCTTCCTTGCTCCAGGTTATTATGTTATTCCTGCATCTCATTATGTTAGCAATTATGGTCCAAACAACATCATATGGCAATGATTTAATTGGCCTCAGGTCTTGCTCCAAAGGTAAGTGTCACAGACCTTTTTGTACTTATTTCTGCTTTTCCTGTTTGAAAGTAGATTATTCAAATAGTAGAAATAAAATAACATTTTGGTTGCCATATGGGAAGCTTAAGGCTGTGGTTTAAAACTCAAACAGAAAATTCTAAATTTCTTAGACCTGGTATGTAAAATTCTATCATAACAAAAAAAAATGGCATTTCATATGATTGAAAAATCTATCAGCAAGGACTATAAAAGCAAAATGTATATGAATTGATCAGTCATAAAATATTTCCAAAACTTTGATACATAATACCACATGGAACTCAGGTTAGTAAATTCATAGTGAGTACTGAATACTATTTTAGAAGTATTACAAAATATTAAAATAATGCAATCCTGAACCACTTACATTTGACTTGATTTCAGTTATCCCAAGGTTCAAGTTTTGTTTGTTATTATTTGTGATTAACATCAGATGTCTCTTTATTAACATAACTTTGTAGTTTTTAATTTAAAAAATGAATTGAATTAAACATGTTACATGTAACTCAGTATCTAAATTTTTCCAGAAGAAATAAGGAAAAAAAGTTTATTTTCATTTTACTAAATTCAGCCAAAACCCCACAGCTATCTGTAGCACTCTAGAACTGCCAGTTAATAAGATACATTTTCCTCTTGTCTTTATCTCTTCTCTGTCTCCATCTCTTAGTCAACTAATGACACTGAAAATAGAGTTGTATTGTCTTTGGCCACTTCCTAACAGATGTATGGTTGTAACATACAGTTTTTGAAGGCAAAGCTTTGTCCTCATTCCAAGAATTGATAAACCACATTTAAATAGTCTGAAGTTAAAAATCAACTTCTCCCCTCTTTCTCTATAGGCACTTTTTAAAATTAGAGAAATTGTAGGTTTATGAAAAATCATGCATAAAATACAGCCTTCCCATATCTCACTCTATTAGTAACACCTTCTTCCCTCTTTAATATCTGTCACATTTATCCCCTTTCTGCCATTTCCACTGCCATTGAGCCATTTCAAAGACTTATTCCCTCAGGCCTGGACAGTTTCACCCACCTCCTAACATGTCTTTGCCTTAGACTCTGCCCCCACCTGGCCGACAGAGAAATTGGCCTCAAGTGCAATTTTGATTATGTAGCTCTGTGCAGATACCAGCCACAGAATAATGTACAAACTCCTTAGCACTCTGCATAAAGCTTTTTATAAGCTGAGTTCAACCTCTATGTCATTATTACAGTCATCAACCCCCGCTTCACTAGCCAAGGTAGTACTGATGAATTATTCTGTTTCTTTGTACTAAAATGTTCTCATAACTTTGCTTGTAAAAATCCTACCTATATTTCAAGAACCAATCCTATAGTCAATTTCTCCATTAATTCTCTGATTCTTCAGCAAAAAGTAATTTCCCCCTTCTTGAAGTTCTAACATTTGGTTTATATCTCTCTTATTAAATTCTTCCTCCTAAAATTATTACTGTATAAGTATCATTTCGCTCTGTGATTCTATTGGCAAGTGGTCCCTAGATGACACATTGGAAAAAACTGATTGTGATTAATATGTTCCAAGTATATTCAGGCTAGAGACAAAATTCTATAACGGTTTGTTCTATTTATCCTCATTAAACATTTGATGTTAAAAGATAAGGGTGAAAGTGCAAGTTTTTCTGCTACTTTTCAGCTGCGATTGGACAGTTCTTGCCATCCTGTGGTTTACAATGAAAGGATTTTGGTAAGAATAAAAATGATAATGAAAATACCTTTTATATTCAGGCCTTACCAGCAACGTGGTAGCAACTTCTGTACCCTAAGCCTCTCCTTTCCTTAGTAAGGTACTAGAGTGACTTATAGACCATTTTCCTCGACAACCTTTAATGTTCTTCTCTTTTACAGACTTTGGTCTTATGTACTTGGTTTATGGCAATTCAGATCGCTCTTCCCTTTGTCCCCACTTTGGCCTTGTTCCTCCTCATGATGTCTTATAAAGTCCTTTCCCTTGTTAACTTGCTCGCTCTCTACCCTCCAATGTGCCACATGCACTGAGGTGCTGGGCTCCCTCTCACGGCAATGTAAAACTGCAAAACAATATGTTTATAACTCCTTATGGAAATATCCTTAGAGGACAATAGAGGAAGAATTGGGCCCCCTCCAAAAGATATGTTCAAGTCTTAACCCCCAGTCCCATGAATGATACCTTATTTGGAAATAGGGTCTTTGAAGATGGGATCAAATTAGATTAGTATGGACCCTAATCCAATCTGACTGGCATCCTTAAAAGAAGAGGGAAATTTGGCTACAGAGACTTACTGACATACGAGAGAACACTGTGTGATGACAGAGGTAGAGGTCGAAATATTGCCAGTGCAAGCCAAGGAATGCCAAGGATTGCTGGCAAAACCACCAGAAGCCAGAAGAGATAAGGAAGGATTGTCTCCTATAGGTTTTAGGGAGACCATGGCCCTGCTGATACTTTAAGTTTGGACTTTTAGCTTCCAGAACTGTGAGATAATAAATTTCTGTTGTTTTAAACCACCCAGTTTGTGATGCTTTTTTTACAGCATCCCTAGGAAACTAAGTGAGAGACCTACCGTATCAGAAGACACAATGAGTGATTCCTACTTACAAACCTGCAACTTGGATAGCGTTGGAGGACATCACTCTTTATTCTTGGAAGTGAATGCCTGTGTCACCCCGGATCATTAGAAAGGCTTAGTCTCTGTTCTTCATTTCTCACTGCTGGGCTTTAAGCCTTCTCCCATGATCCCCATGCAGATGTGACTTGATTCTGAGTGGTGGACACACTGACCCTTTCTGGGGGCCCTCACTCACATAGGTACAAGGTTGCCTTCAGAAAGCATAGCTGATGAATATCTTGGAGTTGACAGGCTTCTTTGATTATAGCATTGAAATTATATGTCTTTTTTTTTTTTTTCTTCAAATTTTTGTGGAAAAAAACACAACACATCCACATTCAGAGATTACTACACCGTAGAATTAAATAAATAAATAAATAAAAAGATTTAGCAGTGAATTAAACTTTTAAAAACTCCTAGGCATTTTTTCAGAGCACATAAATACAACCCAGCAAGTTCCTAAAGAATTGGTTCCACTGACCCCTTGCTGCCCTCTAGTGAAACTCTGGTATGTCCCCTTGGGTTCAGATCTGAATGAATGTAGACCTGAGGGAAAGAGAGAGCTTGTCTGGCCCAAATGTGTTATAATTAAATCATTCCTGGCTCAGAAAGGCCACATGGGCTTCAGAGAAGAGCTGGATCCAAGAACCTTCAGACAATTGCAGTACTCTCATCATTAAAAAAAAAAAAAAAAATCCTTATTGCATACTTAAGGTTAACTCGGGGCCTCTGAAATGAATTTATTCCTTCCTCATTCTTGTATAATAAGAGAGAGTTCAGCCACCAACAGCTTTCTCCTATCTCAGTCTTAATTCAAATCCCATGGTCTACAGGGGGCTTTGGAATTCTGCAGTTCAGTAAACAGGTCATGGGTCCTGGTGGGCAGCAAAATAACTCAACTGCAGGAGCTAAACCGCCTTGCCACGGCAAGCAAAGAAATAAACAAAAGGTGGCAAAAGGTTTGACACTATCTTAGATGGAATTTTTAAATATTTTTCTCTCTCAAACTTTCTTGACTCAAAAGTAAGTTACTGGAAAAAGAAAAGATACTAAGACAAGAGCTAGCTCAGCATCTAGAAATCTTAATCATACACTTGGTTTAAACCATTTCTTTTCTACTGTGAAACTCTGATTCTTTTAAGTGTTGGAAATGAGGAACTAGGCCTTGAAGGCTCGCTCGTGGTTAATGCTAGTGAATAGTAGTTACTGGTACCCTAAAATTATTAAAAAATATTTGAGATTGCCATTTCAATATTTTGAAGTCAGGTATAAAATGTTAAAGCTCTGATGTGGTCTAGAAGTTAGGTGTGGGTCATAACATCCAATTCCTAAAAATGTATCTTTCTTGATTATATATATAGAACATTATACTGTTTACAAACTTGTGAGTAGTTTATATGTTTATGGGGCTTTTAGTTTAAGCAGCTCATTCATTAACTATTAAGAAACAACTGTGGTCTATGCGTGGTGCAAGGCCCCAGGATGTGTAAGTCCATTGAGGGTGGTGGGCCACACTTGTGGGAGATGTTTGTGTGGGATGTGGTGGAAGGTGTGGGAGGTGGGGAACATGGGAATCCCAGTGGGTTCCATGTAATATTTTGGGTAATCTAAGCACCTCTTAAAATATATTTATATATATATAAATAAATAACATTTTTGTAAGCAAATGCACATATATGCATATATATTTATATATCATTTTACAAATATTGGTATGTATTATGAAATTTTTTTTTAACCCACAATAAAAAAAAAAAAAAGAAACAATTGAATGTGTATGTATATTCTGTACCATCTATTGGCTATTGTGATTTGAAACATTATTTGAGTTCTTATTGTCTTATCTTTTGCTAGCCATGAACAACATTCAACACACTCAACCCAGTGTTATAAATCACAACTTTTATAAACTAATGGAAGCTTCCTATGGAACTATGTTTTTCCCCATAAGTTAGTAGCTGATACATAGTGGTTACACATAAATATTTTTGCTTCCAAATAAAATTTAAGGAAGAAGACATGCTTTTTAATCACTGAAGAATTCATGGATGTGAAACCAATGTGATGGTGTTAACTGTTTTCATATGTTGTAGCACTCCATACCATATAAGCTTTGACATGTCTGCTGTTAGATCCACTTAGAAATACATCTCACTGAGATAAGGAATAGACTTCTCCACAACAGACCTTCACTGACTAAGTTTTAAAGCTCTAGACAAATAAGTATGTTAGCATAAAGGGAGAATCGTTTCCTTAAGAATGTTGAAATGGTAAACAAGAAAAAGGAAAGAATTATATCTTATGATTCTAGACAAAAAATGCAAAGGAGACAATCTCAGAAAATTGCAGTGAGAGACCACTTCCCAGTGTTTCTCTTGCCCAAATTTATGTAACATGTTCCTTCATTCAATTGTTCAGGACTTACACAGTGACCATAATCCAAAGACACAATCTTTGCCCTCAAAACACTTACAGAACTTGAACAGAAGTTATCCATACCAAGGCCCCACTTAAGAACAGCACTTTATCACTACAAACTCCTTCATGTGCATTGTCTAATCTGTTTCTTTTAAAAACTCTGGGACATAGAACAGTATTAATCATTCCAACTTTATAGACTTGGAAACAGAGGAACCAAAAGGTTAAGTGACTTGCTCAACGTCACATGATTAACAAATGTTTGAGCCAAGCCTAAATTCAGTTCTTCTGATCTAAGTTCATGCCCTTGTCAGGCTTTAAAGCCTCTTACCTATTGCTCTTGCTTATCCTTATAAATTCTCAAGAGCCAAATTTAGACGATACTTGCTCACAAGAACTCAAATTCCATTTCTACCCAACTACGAAGTATTGAATTCTTCATGAATTCACAGATAGAATTTTAAGTGGGACTTTTAAATTTGTGTTGCCAACCATCACACTCTTTCTCTCTCTTTCTCTCTCTCCTTGGAGGAATATTTCAATTAATGACTCCCGAGGGAATAAGATGACATTCTATATCACTGAAGTTATTCTAATGAGGATGATACATGACAAAAATCTGATGTGTATTGTCAATGCAAGTCACAATTTGAAAGTTAAAATTAAGTGAAGTTAGCACCAGAAAGCTATTGCTTAATAAGCACATTTCTAGAGAAACTTGCTTGTAAAGGAAAAGGTTTGCTGATCTTAAAATAAGCCAGAGAAAGGAATATTCTTCTTTTCAAAACCAATTTAACAAATATTTGTGGAATCCATCAGCCAGTCTATTAAGGCTTATGTGTGGGGCCCACAATTTGCTTTATTGAAATGTTGGCTTCCAAACACTATTCTGAAATATGTGCTAATTCAAAGGTAAGTTTAACACTCTTTCATTAAGAGAAAGGTTTCTTAACTATTAAAGCAAAGGATATTTTTATTATTATAGTGAGATGTGTGTACGAGGCTTTGAAATACAAGACACACAAAATAACTACCTTAATATCTGATAATATATTTGAGGTCCCATCCCTTCCTAGGTTTAAGTCTTATTGAAAGCACAAAAATAGAAAAATACAACCTACAATTATATTGGGAACTTTTGCAATATAACCCAAATCTGTGCTTTTCCATTCCATAAAGGGCTTTCTAAATCAGTATAACAAAACCTTCAAAAAGACACAATCTTTTTCTCCTTTCAACTACACCAGCAACAGAGAGGTATCAGAAGATATCTTATCTTTCTGTTTTCTCATCTTCTTAAGCCCATTTTAGAACTTTTCCCAATTAAACATTAGCCACATAACTGAACAAAGTTCTGTTCTTGTTCCTGAAAAGAAAATTTTAGTCAGTGTTGCCAATATTTACATAGCCTTATCCCTGGCAAAACAAATCCTCCAGAATATTGAAATTATACTTATGTTTAGTGCAAGTATCCCTAGTACCAGATCAATATAGAGAATCATAAATCAAAGTTAGCATTCATTTAGGGCCTATTTTGTGTCAGGGAAAATGTCAGACATATTTTTTTTTCTCATGTAACACACGAGAAACACAACCCAGCAGTTTTAATGAGAGCTATTTACCCCAATTTATAGAGGATGAAACTGATACTCAGAGGAATGAAGCCATTTTTTTACAAAAATAAAGGTACTAAGTACCAGTTGAAGGTTTTAAACTCAGGCCTGTCTCTCTCCAATGCCTGTGGTGCACTCCCTACCATTCCTAAACACTTCAACACAGGGTCTCCTTTTTTCTTATCTACAAAAAAAAAAAAAAAAATAAAAAAATTATGTGCTTTAATATTTAATGCCAATTGATTCATAGTTAATGAGAGTCAGGTGGGAAATCTGGAACTGTATTCAAATTTTTTTATTTAACAGAGGGAATCACCACAAAGGCAGTTCAAGAAATGCAAATGACAGTGAAGTGAAAATACGTGTTTCCTGGAGTCGGGATTGTTCTAAGTTTATATGCTCTGAGTGAAGATCTTGATAAAGGAGAGTGATGCTTCCTCGCTGGTTCAGAGTGTTTTGCAGGTGGTGGATAGTAATGTTGGGACGAGTTGTGCTCATCCACTAAGCCTCCAACTAGCTTCACCCCCCAACTGGGCATAACATGGATTTACCCTTACCCTCCAGCACCTGCCTTTGAGGGCATCGTCCACGCCACTGGCCTGTAAGGAGAGTACCTGTCTGATGACTGAAGCATCTCAATACCTAGCTCTAGGATAGACATGGGTTCCAGATGTTAGTGAATACTTGTAAAGCTATGTGACCAAGAGAGGAACTCTCTTCTTTGCCATAGCCCTGCAGTTTGGAGATTCAGAGAAAGGAAGGAAAGAAGAAAAGGAGGGAGGGAGAGGGGAGAGATTTGTTAAGCAAGAATTTAATATGCTGTCATATGCCACGCTAAGCAGCATCACAGGCATTATCTCATTTAGTGTTTAAGTTAGATGCTATCTGTACTCATTATTTGGATAAACCTAAAAGTTAAATGATTTACTCAACAGCATTCTAGAGCCAACCTGGAGTCCAGGTGCACAATTTCCTCTCCTCCTTGTTTAACAATGTAGTTCCCACAAGGATAAAAGAGTCTGGCTTTAGCTGCTAGAGAGAATGGGAAGACAGTTTCCTGGGAACATTCCTGAACGAAAATGTGGGTTCAATTAATAGGAAACCATGATTTTGTAATGATAACAATCCACACAATTTTCTCATTTTATCCAGCAGAGATAAGCAGCCAAGATATTTCCTGTCTGTTCTCAACAGCTGTTAGAAATTAAAAACAAACAAATAAACAAACGGGCTGGTTGCCTTCGAGAGAAATTTGGCAATACCTATTAGGTTATACCATATGAAATGCCAATATCCGACCAGTTTTGACTTATAAAACCTGCAATTTCTTATGGTCAACATCATACATAAATTTAAAACGCACATATATGAATATATATATACACTCATACATATATGCATACATACACACACATGCACACACACACATATATAAATACATATATATCCCTAACATATATGTAGCATTATAGCTAGCAATTGTGCCAGGATATGTTTATAAGGGATTATAATTGTGTTTGCTATAGCGAGACTATAGATAGTCTCAGTATCTAGTAAGAGCTGTCTGAAAATTTTAATTATTTTGCATCCATACAATGAAATACCATGCAGTTATTAAAAAGAATAAGGTAAAGTATAGGTATGATATGGAAAAGTTATCTAAAATACATTAAGTAAAAAAAAAACAAAAAACAAGGCACAGAGCAAGAACAATAGATTCAATAAATCTTAACACAAATGTGTGTACACATCATATATATTTACAAATAAACACACAAACCAAATTATTTACACACTTACGCTCACATTCATGTATATACATCTCTGGTCAGGGAGATTGTGACTTGTGCTCTGCAACGGAACAGGTAAGAGGAAAAAGTAGTAGAAATAGAAAGGAATGATGCCACGGTAATCCCCTGAACTTTAGAAAGAGGGTGAGCAGGAGATATCCTGGGACTAAGAGGTATCTCTGATGGGCAAGGTAACAAGCTATCTTGACTCTCCCAATCTCCTGGGTCCCTTTCCCTCGCTGCAGGAGCCCCTTCTACCAGACACAGATGCATTGCTGTTAAATTAAAATGTGGGAAATTCTGATCCAATTGCCCAACTAAAGAGACTCCTCAATCACTCCATATCAAAGCCACCCAATTTATTTTACTTTTAACTTTTACCACACCACTTATCACTACCTGATGCTTATACATTAACTGATATTTTATTGTTTATACATTTGCTTATAGTTGTGTTTCCCTCTACCAAAATTAAGTTCCAGAAGAGTTGACACTTTTTTTGTTTGGCATTGTATCTGTAGAGTCTAGAACGGTGCCTGGATAGAGGGATGGATGGATGGGCAGATGAATGGATAAGAGAAGGAGTTCTAGTTATTGCTGCCTCTGCCAAGGCTACAGAGAAAAGCTCTGAACTTACTTTTTCCTTAAAAGTAAAATTATACAGTAGGGTTAAAACTATATTTATGGAGACCATAGGTTTCAAACAACAGGAGAAAGGAATGCATAGTTTGACATTGGGACAAGATTATATGAAAACAGGACAATCCTGAAAAAAAGCTTTGATGGATGGTTCCCATGACTTCTTTAGCAACTAGTAACACTTTCTGTCAGACACACAGTGGATTAGTCCACTTTTTTGTTTGCATCTTTGATTTCTTTGGCAATGGGATAGGGTGGGACTCTCCTAAGGACATGACAAACTGATACAATATAGTTTGCTCAGGAAATGTTTTCTGAATTCCAAGCAGCCAAATAATAGACAACTATTTGAATCTTAAGTTTGGTAAACTACAGACCGTTTATAGAGCAAGAATTAAAGGAATCTCCAAATTCTATAATAGGAAATGACAGAAGAACAGCATATTAGGTCTGTGTTTCTGCTGCAAGTCCCTACCCTGATGGCCATAGGTAATTAGCCACAATTAAGCACCTCATCTATGGTGGGTGGGAGACCTGATCGTGATAATTTGGATAGAAGCTAAGAAAAAGACATTCTTATGTCCGTGCAACCAGACGTGTAAAAATATCTTCAAAGCTGTGGATAGTCATATTCTGCACTGTTTTGGAGAGAGTCAGCCCAGTAAGGGAGTGGGGGGTGGGGGTGGGAAAGGAGATGAAGCAAATGTGCCAGGATACATGGAGACAAAAGCTAGAGAGAAAATATTGCCTGGGAAATTTTCAAGTTGTGTTCTTGCTTAACCTGAGATTTAGTGGCATTTTGTCCTTGGGCTCTGAGAAATATCTTCTAAATTTTTATAATATATACTCCCCCCTTTATGTAAATGAATAATAGTTGCATTCTGCTATTTGTAACCAACATCCTAATCAATACACTACTATTAAGGTAATAGCTGAACACCCTCCCCCAAGACCCCCTTATGCACATTAGAAAATTTATGCAGATTTTATTACAAAATGGTAATATAATAACAGCAAATACTTCTACAACACTTATAATCACCACTTAATTTTCACAACTGAGGTATAGGGAATTTTAGTTTAGTAGTGACAACACTGAGATTTAAGCCTATTCTGATTTTGCTTTTATCTACCAAGGATACCTCTCTGCATCACATGTGGGGGTTTCCTCCTTTAGAAATTTTTATTTTTCCCATAAGATTTTCTGCAAAGCATGCATGCATTAATTCATCGGGCTTTTACTACCCACATCCCATTTAAAGACCCAAATATTTAGCCGTATATATGGTCCGGATGATATATTCTTTTTACTTTCTCGTTTTTGTTATCAGGGACAACTGAGTTAAATTTCTAATGCTTTCTCTACTACAAATAAAAGATGTGGCTATAAAGTAGCATCTGTGCTTTCAATCTTATCCAGAGATATTCTGGAAAATCAGATTACTTTCTTAATGCCAATATGGCAGGTGTGAGATAGGGAGTTAGGTATCACTAATGAGCAGACAGAATAAAAATCTTTTAAGAACTATTAATATTGTATAGTCATAGGAACAACAAGGATCATGCAACTGTTTTGCAATATATGACTTCTATTTGTCATCATGCATAGAGGTACGGGGTGGTCCAGGTTGCTTACGGCTATGGAAGAAACACACTTGAAGCCTTCCCTGTGAGAGTTCATTTAAAACTAACCAGCCATTTACCCACTTGAAGACAAGTTGCTGCCTCACAGGGAACCTGTAGAGGGCAGTATTGCTGTGTATTTTGTACATCTTGACTAAAACTATTTCCACACAGCCAAACAACCTAGGCAAGAGCAGAAACAGGCCTGATTAAGTATCCTCAATCAGTTTTTGAGGATACTTCGTTTACTACCCTTATTTTAAAGCTATGCACAAGATTTAAAACTATTAGAAGTCTACTCACCCTCCCCCCAAAAAAAATCCTCTTCATTTATTCACGGTACCATTTTTGTAGCCTGTTCTAGCCTACTGATTATATATATTTTAATTAAAAATTGATCTTCTTCAGAATCATAAATAATAGATCTTCAAATGTTGGCTATTTTAATGTCATGTTGTAGATTTTTTATTTTTATTTTTTGGTTTGTTTGCTTGTTTTTGTGTCTGGTGCTTCATTTTTGCTCAATAAAAGTTCACAAGGTATCTGCCAAGATTACCTCTCAAAAAAGACTTTTTAAAAAAGCTGTACTAGATTCTTTTCACTATGGAAACATTTTAATATTGTCACATTTTAAACAACAATTGAAGCCCAAAACTGATCATAAGAGAGCAAAAAATGAAAGGACTTAAAGAAGAGATTTGCTCATGCTGTTCTAGGCATTTTCTTAAAAGTGGAAAAAACATGCTGTTTGTAATGGTTTCAGAGAGAAAAAAAAGAAGCATCTATTCTTGATATGCATATGTCCTGACAGAAATGGGGTCTAAGTTATGATTTTGTATAAAACAAATAAGAATTAAGAAGTCACCTGTTCATAGCATCACATTAGAACAAGCCCATCAAACAATCCAGGTACTTCTGCTATCCAGCAATGTTGCTAAAGGAGATATGGAGATATAAAATATAGCTCATGCTCCTAAGGAACTCACAATCTTTTGAGAGATTAGGGTATGAGGTGATAAAATTTTAAAATTATACAAGGGAAAATAATCAAATACAAGAAATATCACAAGGAAAAAATGCATCCTTTGTAATTTCAGGCATGGTTATTTGGGGATTTACTAGAAGGAGAAATGAGTCTTAAAGAATGACTAAAATTTTATTGAAATAGAAAATGAAGAGGGAAACAATTCATGGAGAATTATTTATGTAATCAGAAGTGGAAAAACTGCATATCACTATTTTAATATGTGAGTCTCTAAATGACAAGTCATTACAAAACAGAAGATTTCCAACCAAGCCTCTCCTTCCCTGGAAATCAGACCATAATGCACCAAGGAATTAGCTCACCATTACCTAGCCTAGGCTCCCTTTCCCACCCAAGAAAAACATACAATGAAATAAGGTACCTAAATCACTGCTTTTCACTACCTCCTACTTCATAACCACTAGGAAATTTCTATCACTGCAGGAGAGAAAAGAAACCTACCCTTGATAAATGTGGTATTTTAGAGCTGTATGTACCCCCAGAAAATCATGTTCTTAAAGCTAATCTATTCCTGTGGGTGTAAACCTTTTGTAAGTAGGACCTTTCGATGAGGTTATTTCAGTTAAGGCATGGCCCAGAGAGGGTCTTTTTTTTTTTTTTTTAACTTTATTTGTATATTTGATAATTGAAAATATAAACAATTAAAAACTAAAAAGTAAACACAGATGAATAGATACATACAATTCTCAATTAAATGTACTGGATCCGTATAAATTTTCTTTTGAATAAAAAAATATGTTACACAATATATTTGGTTCATAGTAACACAATCATACAGTATTTGTCCTTTTGTGTCTGGCTTGCTCCGCTCAACATAATGTCCTCCAGGTTCATCCATGTTGTCATATGCTTTACGACTTCATATCTTCTTACAGCTGCATAATATTCCATCGTGTGAATAGACCACGGTTTGTTTATCCACTCATCTGTTGATGGATACCTGGGTTGTTTCCAACTTTTGGCAATCAGGAATCATGTTGCTATGAACATTGGTGTGCAGATGTCTGTTTGTGCCACTGCTCTCAGTTCTTCTGGGTATATACCCAGTAGTGGTATTGCCTGGTCACATGGCAAGTCTATATTCAAGTTCTTTAGGGACTGCCAAACAGTCCTCTACCATCTGCAATCTCACCAACACTGAATAAGTGTTCCTATCTCTCCACATCCTCTTCAACACTTGTAGTTCTCTGTCTTTTTAATAGTAGCCATTCTGATAGGTGTGAAATGATATCTCATTGTAGTTTTGATTTGCATTTCCCTAAACATTAGTGATGTTGAGCATTTCTTCCTGTGTTTTTTTGCCATTTGTATTTCCTCTTTGGACACGTGTCTATTCAAGTCTTTTGCCCATTTTTTAATTGGGTCGTTTGTCTTTTTTTATTGTTGATTGTAACATCTCTTTATATATCCTGGATATTAAACCCTTATCAGATATGTGATTTCCAACCATTTTTTTTCCCATTGAGTTGGCTGCCTTTTCACCCTTTTAACAAAGTCCTGTGGGGTGCAAAAGTGTTTAATTTTGAGGGCTATAAATTTCCCTCTCAAGACTGCCTTCACTGTATCACTATATTCCATAAGTTTTGATATGTTGTGTTCTTGTTTTCATTTGTCTCATTATATTTACTGATTTCACTTGCAATTTCTTCTTTGACCCACCGATTATTTAGGAGTATATTGTTCAGCCTCCACACATTTGCAGATTTACCTTTTTCCTGTCTATTATTGATTCCCAGTTTCATTCCATTATGATATGAGAAGGTGCTTTGTATAATTTCAATCTTTTTATATTTATTGAGAGCTGCATTGTGACCTAACATGTGGTCTATCCTGGAGAAAGATCCATCGGCACTTGAGAAGAATGTATAACCCGATGAGTTTGGGATGCAGTGTTCTGTATATGTCTATTAGGTCTAACTTGTTTATCATATTGTTCATGTTCTCTGTTTCTTTGTTGATCTTCTATCTAGTTGTTCTATCTAATGATGAGAGTGGGGTGCTGAAGTCTCTAACGATTATTGTAGAAATGTCTATTTCTCCCTTCAGTTTTGCTAGAGTTTGTCGCATGTATTTTGGGGCACCCTGGTTAGGTGCATATATATTTATGACTGTTATATCTTCCTGGTGGATTGTCCCTTTTATTAATATATAATGGCCTTCTGTATCTCTTATAACTTTTTTGCATTTAAAGTCTGTTTTGTCTGATGTTAGTATAACTACCCCTGCTCTTTTCTGGTTACTATTCACATGGACTATCTTTTTCCAACCTTTTACTTTCAGCTCGTTTGTATCACTGGGTCTAAGGTGAGTTTCTTGTAAGCAGCATGTGGATGGTTTATGGTTTTTTTTTTTATATATCCATTCTATCAGCCTGTATCTTTTGATTGGGGAATTTAATCCATTCACATTCAATGATATTACTGTAAATATCTTATTTCCTTCCTCGATTTTATTCTTTGGTTTTCATATGTTGTCTTATTTTTGTCTGTCTTTTTACTCTTTTAGTTATCCTTTCTGCTATTCTTTCTTCTATGCACTCCTCCAAGCCTGTCTCTCTTGTCTTTTTCTTTCAAGTTCTAAGGCTTTCTTTAATATTTCCTGCAAAGGTGAATTCTTTTTTGTAAACTCTCTTAATTTCTGTTTGTTTGTGAATATTTTATGCTCACCTTCATATATGAAGGACAGTTTTGCTGGATAAAGAATTCTCGGCTGGCAGATTTTCTCTTTCAGTTTCCTAATTGTATCATACTACTGTCTTCTCACCTCCATGGTTTCTGAAGAGATATCTGTGTTAAGTCTTACTGGACATCCCTTGTATGTGATGGTTTGATTCTCCCTTGCTGCTCTCAGAATTTTCTCTTTATCTTTGACATTTGACATTCTGAGTAGTATGTGTCTTGGAATAGGTCTATTTGTTTTTTTTTTTTTTTTTTTTTTTTGAGTTCTATTAATATTTTATTGAGGAAAAATCACTATTTACTTCCAAGTAAGAGTTTTAAAAAATTACATGGAAACACCCTTTACTGAGTTCTATTAAAATTTTGTTGAGGAAAGATCACTATTTACTTCTTTTTTTTTTTTTATTATGGGTAAAAATCAAAATTCTCACAATACATACAAACATTTGCAAAATGATATATAAATATATATGC
Organism: Tolypeutes matacus; assembly: GCA_026826555.1. Classification (NCBI taxonomy): domain Eukaryota; kingdom Metazoa; phylum Chordata; class Mammalia; order Cingulata; family Chlamyphoridae; genus Tolypeutes; species Tolypeutes matacus. Next base: position 1,997,062 of record JAKSZT010053779.1, on the reverse strand, counting down.
ATATATGTGTATTTGCTTACAAAAATGTTATATATATATATATATATACACACATATATTTTAAGAGGTGCTTAGATTACCTAAAATATTACACGGAACCCACTGGGATTCCCATGTTGCCCACCTCCCACCACATCCCACACAAACATCTCCCACAGTGTGGCCCACCAACCTCAATGAACTTACACATCCTGGAGCCTTGCCACCAACCATAGACCACAGTTCACACTGTAGACCACACTCTCTCCCACTCAGTTCTGAGTGGTGTGTGCTGATTTAAAATGGCCTACATCCATTGCCACAACAGTACTCAGGACAACCTCCAACTCCCAAAGAAGCCCCTGTATTTCAACTGCTCATCCCCTCCCTACCCAAAAACTGTCAAGTGGCCACTGGCTCCACCTCATTGTTATAATTTCTTGCATTGCAAGAATCACCATATGTGAGCAAGAGAATACCATCAAGTCCACTCTAGTCCATAGTTCTTCCCCCAATCCAGAGGCGACTGGGATGGTGATGTCCACTCCAACTCCAAGTGAGAGAGGGCTTATATCCCATGGATATGGTGGGTGGGATGATCTGATTGGGGTACAATGTGCTTCTTGGACATGTAAGTTCATTTCTTTCATAAGAGTTGGGAAATTTTCTGCTATTATTTCCTCAAATACTCTTTCTGCCTCCTTTCCCTTCTCTTCTCCTTCTGGAACTCCCATGACACATATGTTGTTGCATTTTGTGTTGTCATTCAACTCTCTAAGGACCTGCTCAATTTTTTCTATTCTTTTCTCTCTTTGTTCTTTCTTCTCTTCAATTTTAGCTGCTCTGTCTTCAGTATCACCTATTCTTTCTTCTATCATTTCAAGTCTGCTGCTGTATGACTGAAATGTGTTTTTTATCTCACCTATTGTGACTTCCATTTCCATGAGCTCTGTTACTTTTCTGTTCAGGATTTCAAATTTTTCTTTGTGCTCACTCAATGTCTTCTTGATGTCATTTATCTCTTTAACCATATTGTCTTTCAACTCATTAATTTCATTTTGGAAATCTGTGTGCATCTCACTGATTAGTTCTGTCAAATTCTGCATCTCTTCTTGGGTTTTGATATATTCCTTTTCTTGGACCATGTCTTCTATTTTCTTAGTATGACTTGTAATTTTTTGCTGCTATCTAGGCATCTGATAAAGATGTAATTTACTCAGATGCTCAATTTCTTTCTCTTTTGTAGTGACTCAGTGGCAGGAGGCTGTGGGTTACTATTGTTCTTTGTTTCTTGGTACAACCTGGATTGTTAGGATTGTCCTGCTGGTTGCTCAAAACTGGGCACTGAACCCAGTAATTGGTTGTAGAATTGCTTCCTAGGGCCTTGGGCAAGGAGGCTATAGAGGATGGAAAAAGCCTCTCCTAGTTATTTTTCATTTTCTTTTGTGCACTTCCTTGGTCTGCCAGGAGATGGCACTCTTTGGCAGCTCTCAGTTCAATGCTTGGTCAGAGTGTATTTGTTGCAACACAGACCAGATAGAGCTTCCTGTCTGGAGGCTAAGAGCCTTGTAATTCAAACTTTCTCTGAGACAGTTTTCCAACCTTCTCTGGTAGCCCCCTCCCTTTTCCTGGCTAGGACATATTTCTACTCCTCTGTGAGTCCTCAGCAATCAGTCCCTGTTAGTAGAGGAGGAAATTGGGAGGGTTGTATATCTTTAGCCCCTTGCAGGCTCTAAGGCAAACAATGGCGCAGTTCCACCCAGCCGGAAGGGCTTTTGGGACACAGCAGACCAAATTTGTGAGTCAAAAGCTGAGTCAGCCTTAGGCTGTGTCCCTCTTTCTCCCTTTTTCTGGGGCATCCTCAACAATTAGTCCCAGCTAAAAGAGAAGGAGATTGCTAGGGTTGGATTTCTCCAGTCCTTCCCCAGCTCCCGAGGGCAAACCACTGTGTGGTCTCACCTGGCCCAGAAGGGCTCATGGGACACAGCAGACCAAATTTGTGGTCAGAAGCTGAGTTCACCGTAGGCTGTGTCCCTCTCTCTCTCCTTTCCTGGGGTCATAGATCCTTGGAACCCCCTTTGTCTGTAGTCACAGGCCCAGAGGCCTGAGAATTTTAAAATGTCTTTAGTGTGGGGGATGGTGCCAGCAGCAGCAGATGCTGGTGTCAACTCACGGTTCAGTCATCGTGATTTCCCTCCTTTATCCCTCTCTCCTCTGGGTGGTGCCCAGCATTCACCTGCTGTCCTAAACCCTAGAAGATCTTTTTCAAGGCTCTTTCAGCCTGTCTAGCTGTTTTTCTGGAGGTGAAGAGATTCCCATGTCTTACCAGTCAGCCATCTTCCTGGAAGTTTGAGAGAGAGGGTCTTAATCCTTTTACCAGAGTCCTTTTATAAGAGATTGAAATTAAGGCAAAAGGAAAGAAAGCCACGGAAGCAAAGAGCTGAAAGCAATGAAAGCTGAAAGAGAAGGGAGAGACCAGCAGACGTCACCATGTGCCTCACCTTGTGCCTCGCCATGTGGCAGAGCAGCCAGTCTCGGAGAAAAAAAGCATCACCTTGATGATGCCTTGATTTGGACATTTTTTCCAGCCTCAAAGCTGTTACCTAATAAATTCCTATTGTTAAAGCCAAAGCATTTCAAAGTATCTGCTTTCAGCATCCTAGGAAATGAAAACAGTGAACCTTTAATAAAGTTAAATTAAAAGTGCTTTTACAATGGAATTGTACTCATTTGCTGATGCCTGTCTTCTTAGTTAACTTGACTGTTAGTCTTTAAGGGAAGGGACTGGGTTTTGGACTCCTAGTACAAAGCATCACACTACAGAGCCAGACTTGACATCAGAAAACCTTTAGAACTGGGAAATATACAGATTCCAGCCTGCAATCCAGTCCTATTGAACTCTCCCTTCAATGGATTCTTCCAGCACTTTGTTCTGCATGGGCAACAATCTTCTATGTATTATACTAATTTTGGTACTCTACTGCCAATTAAATTATAAATGACTTGAGTGCAAGTACTAAGTTTTATTCATTTTTATGTTTTCCCCACTCTGTAATGTGAAAGCAGATGCATAAGTAACTTGTTGAATTTATAAGATTCTGCTCTTTCACCTTTTCCCAGGCACCAATTTACCATTATCTGAAAATCACAAATACATTGACGATAAAAGCATCTTGCTTTAACTCCATATCCATAGTTAAACATAGTTTAGAATTGATAATGGAGAGTATTGAAAATAGATTAAGGACCAGGAGGCTTCTGAAAATGGAGGGCATATTTGGACTTGTCTAGAGGTGCAATGGGGCCTTGCATATGACATTCTGTGCCACCTGTCTAATTCTCTTTAATGACTATAATAACTGTTAAGAATTCTCTGAAATAAGGACTTAGCAAAGAGCATTCATGGGGAAAGATATATATTTAAAAGCCTCAAGAACCATTAAAAATATAAAGCAGCACTACACAATGGAAAATATCCCTGAACTAATAAGAAAGATGATTCAACACATACATGTCCCTTTTGTTACTGTTGTTCTGGAGTCCTGTCAATCAGAAATGTCATAGCAACAAGCCAACTATGCAGTTTGCCTTCTCTGACTACATGTGGAGGGTTCACTAGACACCTTGGCCAATCTAGTTCTCAGCCTCAATCTCTCTCTCTCTCTCTCTCTGTGTGTGTGTGTGTGTGTGTGTTTCTCTCTGTGTCTGGCTCTGTCTCTCTTTCTCTCCCTTAAATACTAGAGAAGCAATTAATAACCAATATGCTAAAGGCAAACTGTTAGCTCTCATTGAATTTTCACTCTGAGAGTATTAATTTTTCACTCTCATTTTGGAAATTGACTTTCATTAGGAAATTCTATTCATTTTTCTTTGTTATTGGGGACATATCTTTCTCACACATATAGAGTAAGAGTGTAACTGAGATTAAAAAACATATTCTAAAATTTCATAGATTCAAGTACCATGGGACTAGAAGTCAAACAAATAACCATTGCAGAGACCACAAGCCAGCTTTCCTGCCTCTTCATTGTTGAACTTAATGCCAAATTACTAGTATTACTTGTAAAGTATTCTGGGGTCTTACAATACAAAAAGCATATTTCAAGGGGAAAATGGCTTCCATTTTTTTCTATGAATATCTGGACAAAGCTGAATTCACATGGATAATCAGAAACAAATACAACAGAAGCACTGGAAAAACATGTTTACAAATGAATAGATTTCCTTAAAAGAGATGCTTTTTAAAATACTCAGGATAAAAATCACTTACTAAACAACAATTTGATAGCTCTTAGAACCAACCATACATAAACCTCAGGATTCAAGAGTTGGAAAGGAACCTGGAAGTTAGTTTTCAGTCTCAACATCATACTACTCTGTGCAGTGAGCTATGTTGCAACCTAATAGGTTGCTAATGTGAAGAACTACATTTGTAAGATATTTGCTTATTTATAATTAAAGTCAATTTAAAATTAGTTTCACTCAAGTTCTGGGGTGCTTTGTTGAACAGCAGAGCAGGGGGTGTTTTTATAGTCATTGCATTGTTGTGCCTTCTTTGCTGTCAATCTCGGCTGGCCTGTGTGTCTTTGCAGAAAAAAATTAAAAAACTAGGAAGTCCTACTCCAGTTCCACACTAGTGTTTCTCTTCTTATGTATTTGTGTTTGACTCTCTCAAATACTTGGTTTAAAGTCTGTTAGTCTTCTTCTCAACTTTACCTCCAAGTTACCAGACTACTTTTATTCTTCTAAATATCTTTTTAATGACAGTGATATATTCTAGCGTCCATTTTAATTCTGTGAGATTTTTATTTTTGTCAGCCAGGTAACCATCTATGGAAATTCAAAACATTTAAAAATTTTAAATCTTCTCTTTGCTTTCAATTTCTTCTTGATGAATCTAAATTTCAATATTACCCATTAGGGCATACAGATTCAGATTCTCTCAATTTAACTGAGATCGAAGGGTCCTGATTATGTACTGAGACTTTATATAAGCAGGAATTATTCAGGACTTTGGTCTCCAGTCCTCATGTAAACCATGAGATTTACAACATTTTAATAATTTAGGTTCCCCATATGTAATTTAAAATATACTTTATCACAAAATAGCTTCATTTTAGTAAGTTTAAACATTATACTAAGGTCACAAAAATTATTTGTTGTTTATAAACTATGTGCAAAATGATACTGAGATAAAACAAAAATTAAGATTGTTCTTGTCCCTAAGAAACTAACAAGGTAGCTAGAGATGTAAATAATACTTTGGACACAATTAATAATAGAGAATATACAAACACTAGATAAAAGCACATACTTTGGTATCATACAAACCAGAAACTGAGCCTTGACACAAACCTCAGTTTCCATATCTGTAAATTGGACAAAATCAAAGAATCTACTCTAATAGCATTACTGTGAAAATTTACCTAACACTATTTTGCATGGTATCATGGAGATGGTCAATAAATTAATTCAGTATGCATGTATATACTTATACATATATTTATACACATACTTTTCAGTATGACCTTTTCTCCTATAATTACATTAATTTGGTAATTCTACTATTTATTCAATTCAGGAATGCAAGTTGTCTGTTCCATTCAACTAGTGAGCAAAATCAACCTTAAACTTAGTTGGATAGACAGGCTGAGTTCATCAGTATTCTTTTCCTTTCTTTTCCTCCTCCTTCCACTCCCTTCTGTCTTCCCTCATTTTCTCCCAGTTTCAATGTTGCATGATAAGAGAAAGAAATCATCAATATTTCAGCTCAATGACTGCTTATATCTTCTAGGAGAAAGCAGTCTTTCGGGCCAGCTGCCAGCTTCTCCCTCCAAGGTCAAGGACAATTGCCCACTCTGTGCCCTGGTGACCAAGTCTTGCCAAGTGGTAACAGATGGCATTTTCCCTGCAGACCCTCGAAGAGACACATGGCAATTGGCCTGTGTGAATTTCATTGCTCCTTCATGGCCGCGCCACCCCCACTCCATGCAACCTTCCCCTCCCCCCCCCTCCCCCGCCACTGTGGCAAAAAGAACATAGACTTTTAAACACTGCCACTTTTTCCATAATCCCCTCATTGGAAAAGAGATTTTTTAAAGAACAAAATTTTCCCTTTGTTTTGGTCATTACACAATATAATCATCCCACATGGAGTGGTATCAGCTACCATGGTAACATCCACCACAACAGGAACCATGAAAGAAAAGCACCCAGACCTGTAAATAAAGTTATCTCCTCAGGAAACTTCTTGCCTCGTCTACGTTCATGGAACGGAGCCGCGATTTTGTAAAATTATACCCCAAACTGTCACTAGACACTGAAACAAATTTAGTTTCCCTCTCATTTTCAGCCAGTTCTAATATGATTGCCCTCCCTCCATTTCCCAGGAGAAAAGATGGCCCACATCCGGGTAACTAAGGCAGGCCTTCTGACCACTGTGCTTGCAGCCATCCATCAACGGATTTTCCTGCTTGCCTGCCAGCTATGCACCTGCCCATGTGAGCTGAACTGAATCTTTTTAAAAATTCATCCTCAGAGAGCAAGAAGTTTTACATATTTAATGACCTCACCCTCAAACTATTTGTACCCAGAGACATTTCTGAAAATAAAAACAAAAATCCTGTTAAAAAAAATAAAACTCCTGTTCTTTTCTTCTAAGTCATTTAATAAGATATCACAATATTTGTCCCCATCATTTCTTGACAACAAAACCCATTCAGGTACCATCTTCAGTATTGATCTGGGCATTGATTTCTGGTCTGTTTTTTCTTTTCTCTTATTCCTAGTAGGACAAAAACACCCACCTCTCTGGTGCTGAGGGAAGAAAAGTCTCCCTTTAGTGTCATGCCTTCTCAGCTCCTTCTGACAGAATTATAAAACAGTTATGTGAAAGGGACATTGGCTCTGCCATTTTACTAGCTGGTGACCATGGGTGAATTACTTTACCTCGAAGCTTCAGTTTCTTCATCTCTAACATAAAAAAAAAAAATAATATCTCCTATTTTGTAGGATTGTTTTAAAGTATTAAAGAATTCAAGCACAGCAAATATAATAAATACTCAAAATGTTAGCTGTAATTATTAATCTTTTGTGTACAGGGAATCTGTGTTTCTGAGAAAGTGTGGGGCTGTTGTGATGCTTCTACAAGGAAGCATTTTATTTGAAAATGTTCTCTGGACTGAGGCTGAGAGTGGATGGGGTGAGGGCTTGTGATAAACTGGTCACCAGGAGTATGGTAGTGCAGTGCAAATCATTGTTGAATATCTATTGTGGGTAGCAACAGCCATGGGTTAAAAAAACATTTAAATAATGGCATATTTTTCAGCTCACATGAAGGAAAGAAGTATGAGAGGAGGGGAAGAAGGATGACAATAAAAAAGTAGCCCTTCATTTGATCATTCAGTTGTTTCTTGAGTGCCAACTGTAAGCTGAGAAAACACTATAATGGTGGATAAAACAGGTAAACAACAGTTGAGCCACTCAATACAAAGCTCTATGATATATGTGAACAAGATGACTAATAAGGGATATTGGATTGGATGTATGTACTTTCCCCAGGAGTTTGGGAAGGTCTCTGAGAAGAAGACATTTAAATTGAGGTTTGAATAATAAGAAAGAGCCAGAAAAAAACCCACGTCACAAAGCATTATAGGACTTGGTCCAGCAGGCACAGAAGGCCTCATATTTGAAAAACCTTGGGGCATTCATGAACTCTAAGGCAAGCCACTGTAGCTCTAACATGGTGAGCAAGAGGTGACTGGTAGAGACAGGATCCTGCAAAGTCGTGAGGCGGTATTAGGAGTTTGGATAATATAAGTGTGATGGGAAGCTGTTGAGTGCCTTAGGCAGCAAGTGACTTGGTTTAGCTTATTTTGAAACAATCTTACTGGAATTCCTTGAGGAAAATGGATGCCTGGGAGGCAGCAAGATAGGTAAATATTAGGAAACATATTGAGAGAGATGGAGAGAAGAGGACAAAACGGAATCATAGTGTGGAAGTGCAATCAGCAGCACCAGCTGATGGACTGGATGTCAAGAGTGAAGAGGAGAAAGCATTCAAGGATCATGCCCAGAGTAATAGCGAGTTCTGGGATCTGAGTCCACGAAATGCAGACTGGATCAGAGTCCCACATCACCCATTTACTACTTTTGTGAATTTGGAGAGTTCCTTATGTTTTTTGAACCTGACTTCATCATAGAAAAAATAATATTTAACTCATAAGAGTTATGGAAATATAAAATAAAATAATGCATATAAAGTTTCTAATACTATGCTTAGGACATAGAAGTACTTCAAATAGTAGCTATTGTTATTATTAAATTTTTGTTTCCATGCTACCAAAAGCAAGTGGACTAGAATGACAGTAGTCTTGTTACTAAAAACTGAAGAAACCAAATAAACCAAATAGAAAAGTGAGTAAAGAAGAGTAAAAGACTACTTAACTGGGAATCTGGAAATCTATACAATGCTGAGATAGAATCCATATTTCTCATCTGCAAAATGGACAAAATAATCTTTAAGGTTTCTTCCAATTTCTATAAAATAAGGGAGAAGGGATTTATTGACTTTCATTTACAAATACCTCATATTATTCTTTTTGCCTTAATTTCAGATTCAAACTGATTTTTTTAAAAGCTAATTCATGTGTGGAGTAGAGTGGTATAGATAATAATAGCAAATAATACAAAAAAAATAGTAAGCAAACTCTTTTAATAGATTTAAATCTGTAATCTGGGGAATATCAAACAAGCCACAGCCATACATTCAGTGATTATTAAGAAAAAAAAAAAAAAAACAGTCTGGAGTCTGTATGAATGAATAAAATTTGTAAAGCCTTGAAAAGCAAAGAAACTTACCTGGTCCACTTCCAGAGCTCTCTAAAATGGAAATAACATGCCTGCCCTATGTATTCCTATTGTAGTTTCAGCCACATCTGAAAGCATAGGCAATTATCTCTCACTGAGGATTTTGGTCATCATTTCTGCTATGTGAGATAGTTTTTATATAATCAATGTGATGGTACTGGGAAGTGCCAAGATGCCACTTTTTTTTTGTTATTTCAATAAAATGGGAAATATTAATTCTAATTTGGAACACATTTTAAGTTCAAACAGTCCTACAAAAAGCATATATTCATATTGTAAAGGAAATTTATTTTAAATCTTGGTGAGATTCTTAGGAAAAAAGTTATCTTCCTCAATTTGATTTTATTAGCAGTTAATTATAAAAATCTGGATTTTTAGGTGAATCGTGGTGCCTTCTTTAAAGGTAATTTTCAATGTTGACTTGGCCAAGGAATCCTAAAACAAAAGATTCAAGTTTTGGTGAAAGATTTATGAGTCTAATTGTTATTTGATCCAGAGATACTTTCTGCTTACTAGCGCTCCAGCCGAACTTGGCAGAAAGTTTACTCTTGCAGGGATCAGTCTCTAATGCAATGGAAACTAAGCTGCTCAGTTTAAACCATCTTCCTTCCCTTCACTGTGGGTCCTTTATCCTTACCCCTTCAGTACATTTTTTTTTTTCACATTGTTGGGTGTCAAGATTCCATGCTCTTTCATATTTTCAAATAAGTAAATTGAGGTTGATTATGAATTTGGCAATGCCATGTGAAGTGAGAGCATGTAAAAGCTTCAGCTTTCAAATAGTTGGAAACATAACCTCCCACATTATTTTGAACAGCAAGGAGACAGTAACACTGAACTTTGAAGGGGATAGTGTTTTCCATACAAATTGAGCCATTATACCTGTTTTTTTCTGTATAATTAATTCAGTGAACATTAGACTAAGCATACCCAGTTTGTTGCCCACAATCTTCCATGCACAATTACTTTCATCAGTAGTATCAGTGTTGTCCTTGATACTTTGTTTTCCAGACTACCAATTAAGTGGCACATTTTACTGTTGGCTGTGAATTAGTACAGGAGGAAACATTCATCTCAGAGGTAGCAGCAATCAAATCCACTGGGGTCCACAGGTCTGAGCACAACACAGTAACCAAATGGGTGGATTCAACATTTGAGTACCAGTTCATCTTGACCAAGGAGTGGAGTCATTTATGGTTCAGGTCTGAACTTTCAGCATTTTAGAGAAGGAAGGGAACACAATCACACAAAAGAAATCCATTTCTTACACAAGCATGCAGACCATCCCATTTTTTTTACATTGAGTATCTTCATACCAATTGATTTTCACACATAAACTGCAGGAGAAAATGATCGAGATAGATGTTACAGACTTATCCCTGGATTCCAACACATTAAAATCATGTCTCACTGAGGAATGTGAGGTACTACCAAAAGAGAGGTGAGTTGAGGACTAGCTAGACACACATAGGATGGTAGACTAGTAGGACTGATTTATCCAGGGCACCATCCTCATTTGGTTAACACAAGTTTGTAGTGATAACTCCGTGATGTAATTCTCATTTTACTAATGAAGAAATGAATGTCACAGGGATTATAGAGCACTTGCTTAGAGGTATAGCAGGAGCAAGAGACCCATCTTCCCCATCTACTCGTTCTGTAAGTACTGGGCAGCTTAAAAAATGGACTTAATCAGTATTTTCCAGAAAAGTCAGTGGAACTCTACCTCTAAGAGAGGCTCATTAGTATGATAATCTATAGCTCCTTGAGGATAGGAATTTGGCACATAATATATGGCTTATGCTGATTCTTATAAAAGATTTGATGAACTAAACCAACTATGTGAATTTGAACTGATTTATAGAATTAGAGTAACACTCAAAGCTCCTGGTTATCAATCCCAGATTCTATTCTAGATTATACTACCTTCCTATTTTTCCATACTTCCGCATTTTCTCCCTTTTTTCCTCCTTTTTTCCTTCCTTTGTTACTTCAATAAATATTTATTGAATGACTATTATATACTTGGCAGTTTGTTCTGTGCTAGAAATAAGATGATAAGCAAACACAGAGTTTCAGCTCTCAAGGAACTTACACTCCAGTGGATGAGACAGCCATATTTATGTATGAAAGATTCTAAGAAATATAGGTCATGGCCCTTCAATAGTGGTAGTGAGTTAAAACCTAGACTGGGGGAGGGGATCAAGTGAAGGCTTTCAGGAAGAAGTTATAATTGAGATACTGAGGGATGAGTAAGAATTATTTTGGAATGATGGCGGGAAACCATTCTAAGATGAGAGAACACCACAAATAACGGTTCTGTAACTAGAGTGAAGAATGGAACATTTAGTGTGGTTGGAGTTAAGATAGCAAGGAGGAAGAATGACAAATATATTGTGGTAGTCTATGCAGTGGCCTTGTAGGCTGTGATAAGTTTTTTTTCTCAATAAGAGGTGAAATGATCATATTGGAATATCAAAAATATCACTGTGTATATCTGGCCACAGTGTAGGGGATAGAATAGACAGGGAAAGAGTAGGGTCTGGAAGATTGGCTAGAAGAATACTGTAATTTTTCAGGACAAGAACTGTAGTTTAATCTAAGGTGTTGCTGTATATACAGAGCAATAGATATATTTGAGAGATATTTAGAAGGCAAAATGCACAGACATATGTGATAGAATTGGATATAGGGTTTGAGAAAAAAGGTGGTATAAATACCTTTCTCAGGTTCCTAGCTTTTACAATTAGTTGCATAGTGGTGTCCTTCACTGAAATATAAAATGCTGATATATGATCATGTTTGAGGAGAAGAGTGTAGATTAGGACATAATGACATATGCTCTGGAACTCGGAGGATAGGTTTGGACTGAGGCATATTTATGAGTCATCACTGTATACATGGTAATTGATACTATGGAAGTGAATGACATTACTGAGTAGTTCATTCAAACAATCATTCAACCGTGCCATTCTAAGTGCTTGGTATATAGCAATGGAACACAAGAGACAAAGATACTTGCCTTCATGGAATTTCTAATGGAAATAGAAATTCCAGGGCATGGAATTTCTAATAGGGTTTATTAGTTACTTGTTGTTGCATGAACAATTATCCTCCAAACAACAACTTTTAATTATCTCATAGTTTCTGTGGGTCAGAAATCTGAGTATAGCTTAGTTGGGTGCCTCTGACTGAAAGTGCTCATGAGATTGTAGTCAAACTGTCAGCTGGACTACCACCTCATCTAAGGTTTGGCTGAGACCAATCCAATTCCAAGTGTACTCATATGGCTGATGCATGAGTCATTTCCTCACTGGATGTTGGCCAAAGGTCTCCCTCAGTTCCTTGTCATGTGGATTTATCCTTGTCATGTGGCAGCTGGTATCACTGAGAGGTAGCAATCTGAAGAGTAAGAAAGAGTGCACAAGACCAAAGCCACAGTTTTCTTGTAACATAATCAGAGCAATAAACATCCCATCACCTCTGTCACATTTTATTTATTAGAAGTGAGTCACTGAATCCAGGCCACAATCAAGGGGAGATGATAACACAGGGAATGAATAGCATGATGTAGTGACCACTGGAGGCCAAGTTCGAGGTTGCTTACCACAAAAGAGAATTCCAAAAATAAAGAAAAACTTAATAAAACAAGTTGTGTAATGCTTTAGAAAGTAATAAGCACTATGGGAAAACAAAAAGTAGTAGAGCAAGGTACATGGAATCTGGAGTGTATGCTTGATTGGGGGGCGGGGTATGGATTGCAAGTTTACATACTACTCAATGAAATGCTGACATTTGAGCAAATTCTTGAAGAGGGTGAGGTGGTTGGTCATGACATTATCTGTGGCAGAAGCATATTCCAGGCTGAGGGAATAGCCATGGCTGCAAAAAAAGATGCATGTTTAGTATGTTTGAGGAACATCAGTGAGACCAGTGTGGCTGTAATATGATGATGAGAGATCAAGTGGTAGGAAAAGTAGAGGTAATAGACCAGTTCATAGTGGGACTTTTAGGCCATTGTAAGGACTCTGGGTTCTACTGTGACTAGAATGGAGAGGCATCGCATAGTTTTGAGCAGAGAAGTTAAAAGATCACTCTGGCTGATGTGTTGATCATAAGCTATAAAAAGGCCAGGTGGAAGCATTAAGAGAAGTCAGGAAGCCACATCAGCCATCCAGATGAAAGATGAGGATAATGTGAATACCAGTGAAAATGAGAAGTAGTCAGATGTTGGATATATTTTAAAGAAGAGTCAACAGGATTGTGTAAGTGGTGTGAGAGAAAGAGAAAAGCCAAGGATGACTCCAAGGTTTGGGGGCTGAACAACTGGAAGGACAGAGTTTCCTTTAACTGAGATGGGGTGTATTGTGGGTGGAACAAGTTTGGGGAGTGAAGTACAGGAGTTAAGTTTTGGACTTGTTAAGTTTGCAATACTTCTTGATATTTGAACAGAGATATTGAGTAGGGGTTGGAGGTACGACTCTATAGTTCAGAAGAGAGGTCTTGGAGTCACTGGCTTTCAGTTGGTATTTAAAGTCATGAGATTGGGTAAGATAACCAAACAAGTGTAAATAGAGAACAGAGGCCCAAGAGCTGAGCCCAAGGGCCCTCTAAGATGAAGAGGTTGGGGAGGAGTGGGAGAACAAGCAGAAGTGGCTGAGAAGACATAGACAATGAAGTAGGAAGAAAACCAAGAAAGTACAAAGTCCTGAAAGCCAAGTGAAGAATGTGTATCAAGAAAGCATGAGTGACCATTTGTGTTAAATGATTCTGATTGGGCAATTATTATGAGGACTGAGTATTAACCATTGTATTCAGGAAAGTTAAAGGTCATTAATGACATTATGAAGAGAAAGTCTTGTGGAATGGTGGAACCAAAACAAATTGGGCAAACCCAGGAATTGGAGATAGTGTAGTATAGAGAATAAGGAGATATTGCAAAGAGAAGTATAAATAAATAAATAAGATAATGGATGGTGGAAGAAGTGTGGTCAAGTGATTTTTTTTTTTTTTGTTCTAAAATCAGATACTATAATTGTATGTTCATATTTTAAAAACTTTAGAATGCCTGAGATTAATTTGCCTTTTTAATAAAAATGTTAGTTCCTAGGCCACACCTATAAACCAATTGGAATTATCTAATACAGAGAACAAAGCTGCCTAACATGATGGAAATAGTACAATCAATAGTTTATGTTTCCTGAAAAGATGAGAGTGGATGGAATTCAAAGACAGAAGGAACTGGCTTTATAAAGGAAAAGGGAGAGTGCCTCTGTTGTAATAGAGGGAAAGATGACCAAATGGCAGATGTATTAGTCAGCCAAAGGGGTGCTGAACCAAAGTACCAGAAGTCTGTTGGCTTCTATAAAGGGTATTTATTTGGAGTAAAAGCTTACAGTTACAAGGCCTTAAAGAGTCCAACTCAAGGTACCATAAGAGGTAATTTCTCACCAAAGATGGTTGCTGATATCTGCAAGGGGTCAGCCTTCCTTCTTCCTCTTAAAGCTCCATGGTTCCAACTTCTTCTGATCTCAGCTCTAGGCTGGCATAGGGCTTGTATCTTTCCAGGTTCAGCTGCTCTGGTCTCTTCACGAGGTCAACTGTAAACTATCAGGCGAATGACTCAGCTCTCTCAGGGGCCCCAGTATCAAAGGTGACAAAATTCTCTCCTCTGGTATCTATGGAGCTCTTGTGTCTTCTTCTGTGTGTCTTCTTGATTAGTGTCTGTTTACATAGCCCACAAAGAGGGCAGGTACTCAACACCGAGCCATGCCCTACTGATGTGGTTGAATCAAAGACCCTAAATTGATTTAATTAAGTAAACTTAAAACCTTTTAATTTAATGCAATCAAAGAGTATCACACCCAGAGGAACAGACCAGTTTACAAACATAATCAATATCTTTTTTTGGAATTCATAAATAATATCAAACTGCTACAGCAGATGTAAGTATTTTTGTATATTTGGTATCAGGAAATTGAAGGCATTGCCATGAAATTAACTTGACAGTAAGGTTATCTGTGGGAAAAAGAGCATGATCAAAAATAAAATACATGTTGAATTCTCTTAGCCATAAAAACTCATTTGTATTTAATATTTATCCCTTTGGGTCAAGGTCTTTTTCCAAATGCATTGCTAGTTGGCACTTGGTAGTAATTTCTTGGTGCCAGGGAGGCTCATCCCCAGGAGTCATGTCTCACACTAGGGGGGAAAGTAGTGAGTTTATAACCTGAGTTTGGCTTAGAGAGAGGCCAACATTTGAGCAACAAGGAGGCTATCAGGGGGTAACTCTTAGGCAATCTATAATATTAGGCTAAGTTTCAATTTCACAAGAACGAGGTTCATAAGTTCAAGCATCAATGTCAAAGGCACTAGTGAAGAATCTAGGGATTCTTGCCACTCTATTAGAATATGTAGGAGGACTCCTCAAGATGGTAATTCAATATTATTTTAGTCTCCACCCACCTAGATAATACCTCATGACCACTTGAACACATTCATATTCCATAGAGGCATGGTCCAAGTACACTCCTCCCCACACATTCCCCCACACTGACACGCCACACCAGTGATCCTCCCCTGCCATAGTTGTGACTCTTCTGCAATCCAAAACCTCCCCCAAAACAAAGCCAAAAACAAATAAATAAAATTAATAAAAAATACAAAATAAAAATAATTTTTTAAATGAAAACATTTTTTTTTGCATTTTGTCCTTCATTCCCCTAAGATCTGTTATCTTTTATGTACACTGACAATTTCCTCTGTATATTCCCCCAGTGTCTTGTTTTTTTTTTCACTTTATTTTCAAAGAAACTTTAGGTTACAGAAAAGTCACGTAGAAAATATAGGGAATTCCCATATACTCCAAGCCCCCTTACATTTTCCCCTATTAATAGAATCTCTCATGAGTATGTTACATTTGTTACAATTGATGAACAAATATTGAATCATTGCCACTAACATGGTCAATGGTTTACATTATGGTTCACACTCTGTACCATACATTTTTATAGGTACTACCAAAATGCATAATGGCTTGTATCTGTCATTGCAAGATCATGCAGAACAATTCCAGAGATTATGCTATGCATAGCTTAGGAGGATCTCACTGATTGCCTCAATAAATAGGGCCTCAAGCAGGGTGACTTCTGAGGGCTCTAGAGACATCTGGACACTATAGGCAGGGCAGACAACCCCAGGAATTTGGCACCCTGTCAGGCAGCCTTATGTTGGAATATATGATAACCTATCCCCCTAATGTATCAGAGTTGGGCTCATTTATAATTTTCCTACACATGGTTCTTATGACCCTGTTATCTGAACTTAGAATTAGCACTATACCCATTAAATATGTGTCCCAGAGACTTAAATCTTCCGGCTGTTCATATGCTGGTTGAGTCCTGAATCTCAGCAGAGTTGCAGCCAACACCTATTCTCTGGTTCATAGGACTTGCCCAGGACAACTAACAAAACGATGATGATGGACAATGTCCATCTCAAAAAAAAATAGAAAAGAGTATCTACAACTACAAGCAAAACAGTTCCACCCAATTGCCCCATGGGCTCTACAACCCCTCTCAATAGGAAGCAGAGTGGCATCACCACCCCCAAATCCTCAAGATTGAGGAATGAACAAATATAAGGGGGGAATGCAACTATGGACTAAATAGACTTATATTTATCCTAGTCATGGAAGAACTTGTAACACTGATATAATGGCAGTGGTTATCAGAGGTTCTGAGGGGAAGGAGAGGGAAGAATAGGTGTAATATGGGGCATTTTGGGGACATTGGAATTGTTCTGTATGACATTGCAATGACATCTACAAGCCATTATACCTTTTGTCAAAACCTATAAAATTCTGTGGTGCAAAGTGTAAATCATAATGTAAACTATAGACCATGGTTAGTAACAATGCTTTAATATGTTCATAAATTGTAACAGATGTACACACTAATGAAAGATGTTGCTAACTGGAAAGAGTGTGAGAGGGGGAGGGATGGGGTATCTGGGAGTCCCCTATTTTTTGATGTAACATTTGTATAATATAAAGCTTCTTTAAAAATTAAATTAAAAAAAAAAATACAAACTAAATCAACTATTCATATGACAATTGATTTGCACCATTCATCTCCACATTGGCAGTTACTTGTCTTTCAACCAAAGAACCCATTATGACAAATCACAACCCTTAGATTAGAGCCAAATAGCTACCAGACATAGTTCTGTCATTATCTCTCCTGTGATTCCTGTAAGCAGGTGACACACAGGAAATAATGAATCCTGAGAAGACAATGCAATTGGTCCTGAAGAAATGAACCCTACATCTTGTCATGCCCCTGCACTAATTGCTTTCCTGAAGCCTTAATTGCCTGTCTTGACACTCCTTGTTCCTCTATACCCTGAATGATAAATTGATAATTCATTGCAGAAGGCTTGGGCAATGGAATAAGATGTATCAAGAATTTTCTTTGGCTTTCTGCCTCTGTCTAGACACATTGAAATAGTGTTTAATCCATTAGTGTACTACTTTTAGAAGGAGTTATTCTACAATAAAAATTAGCCCTAGCTTAAAAGGAAAAACACAAAAACAAAACAAAGATATAAGAATAACACTAAGGCTGGATGCCCAGGCAAAACAAAACAAAACAAAACAAAACAAAATAAAAAACTTGGAAGAAAAGCAAGGAGAATTTAAAATCCAAGGTTGATTTGCAAGGCAGAAAAGCTAGATTTAAAATATTTGTTCTTTGGGCAGCCTCTATTTTGATTTCACATTTTCTTAGTTAATATTTTGGTTGCTAAATCAGCTTTTCCAAAACATATAAAAAGAGCAAGTTGGATTCTGGATTGTGGCATGATATACACACAGCAAAGTCAGAATTTCTGCTTACCTCTTTAAGGAGCAGGATGGAGCTCAAGTTTATCAGCAATAAACATGAGGAAACTTTGTCCCCTAAAAAGAGTACCCTCTGTAAGAACAATGATGTCTTACCTCCTTCTTCACTCTTTCTACACATCCCTCATTCTTCTGACAGACACACAAAAGGTCACTTTAAAAATAGTGCCGACTAGATAAGAGTTCATAGAAAAATCTCTTCTTAGGATCAGAGGTTCCCTAAACCAAGGACACTTCATAATGATAGTCCAGTTGACTGTCTCCAAAGTTGGTGAAGCCTATTTGATTCATAGCTGATTAGTGTAATTTTTGTATAACATAGAGATTTGAATTTAGGTTTATGACTCCTGTGTTTGAAACATAAGCGTTTGATTAGTGTTTTGCTGAATATTTTCAAAAGCCTAGTCATTTACCTGTGTGAACAGCCTGGTAAATGAATGGCTGTCAAGTTCCCTAAGAGTTAGGGCTTTCCGTGCTGTGCCAAATGGCCACCTCTCCAGGACAGCCTGAACCAACAGGACACACACACATGAATTGCACTACATGTCCCTTGTCTATGGCCCTTTCTTACTTACAGTCCTTATTAATTCCCTTTGCTGGCCTCAGAACTTCCTTCATGCCTTTGCCAATATCAACCTCAATTCTTCCATAGTTATCTAGTCAAAATCCTGTAGATTCCATAAACTCCAGCTGAAGACTCACTGACTCTGGGAAGGCCTCCTTGATTATTCCAATCAGCACTGACTGCTTGCTTCCTAAATTTCTGCTGACTTTATTATACCATCTAAGAATCACTTTCCAGTCTAGCAGTTATTTACATATGGCACTATACAGCCAATTGTTCCAAAATGGTGCTACTTTTTAGTAAGACTCACTTGGGACCAGACAGAGTGCTGAGTACTCCTCATATATTTATCTCCTTCCATTCTCCACCACAATCTTATAAGGAAGATATTCTTACTTCATAGGAAACTGCAGCTTACAAAGCCCAAGCAACTAGTTTGAGTGATAGAGCTGTAATTTAATTCTAGTCTTGCCTGATTCAAAGACCATACTATGTCATTGATAAAAGATTCTCATAACTTTTTCCATTTCCTACACTGGTCTCCAGGGTGGCTTTGATGTTTTTCCTTGTCATCATCAACTCCCAGTGCTGTTTTTTTTCCCCCCTCTAAGGTATTTCTCCTTGGGGGGGGGCACTGTAAAATAAGACAGTTAATACTCTTTCCCTACTTTTGTATCTCTAAGGCAAACAGCACTTACCAAGAACCTGAAATATAATTGGGGTTTTATAAATCATAGTGGCTTTACCTAAATTGCCAATTTTCTTATTTAAGGAGTAGGGAATTCAGCAGGTAGGTCAATAAAATTCTGGGGGATCCAAGACTTCTCAGAACTTCTAATGAACACCCTCCTGGGCCTTTCCAGGTCTCATAATGTAGCTGTGAAGATGGAAAGTTTTCAAAAAGGGCAGCATTTGAAAACTGAACAAAGCCATATTAATTCATTTTGAAGGCAGGAAGGCTGACAAGCCCAGGAAGGTTTTATTGGACTTCAGATGGTCCTTAGGATTTTGTTTCCACTTTTTGAAACATTCAGTATCACTTCAGCTCAGTCATCTATTTGAAAAGGGAAAGGAAGGGGGGAGGGGAAGGGGAAGGGGAAGAGAAAAAGAGAAGAGAACAGAAGAGAAGAGAAGAGAAGAGAAAAAAACAAGCCTTCTCCGGTTTTTCGAGAGTTGGCATAGGACTTAGCAATGTCATTTTTGTCCTTGCTGTAAGTTTATTTCCATCCTAATTATCTGCAGCTGTTTTGCTGTATACTCATTTTCCTTCTTCTGATACATGTATTCCTTTTTTAGTGAAGTATGATTTCCCTTTCTCCTTCCCATATAATTTCTAACCTATTGGTTGTTCTCTCCGTCAGCCATCCACTCACCCAAATGCATTCTTTGTCTAGCCAAAATACAGCTCAAGGAATCCCTAACCACAGAAGAACTGCCTGAAACACTCTTTTATTCATAATGACAGCAGTTGGCATTTGTTTAGCACTTTATTGTCTATTTTCTTAGCTTGATTCAATTGCAAAGCTTTTTCAATTATTGGATAAAAGGGATAGGTAAACACAAATATCCTGAGAGTTTATATAATTAAAACCATGTCCCAAAGAACAACAAGGGGGAAATTACATTTATTCTTGTGCAATGGCAAATGATTTGTAAATAAATAGCTTATATCATCAAAGCAATTAAAGACACTATTGGTTGTATTAATGAAGGACTGATTTTGAAGGCTGTAGAGTCTGTGAAGGTAATGAACTTCTCCAATCTCCAGACTTCTAAGGCATTGAGAAAATGTCCTATATTCCACTTTTAAAATTCCAAGCTGAAAAACTTTTCAAATTTTTACTAATTCAAGTAATCATTCCATAGATGATAAAACTAAGGTCTAATTTATGTATTAATTCAACAAATATGCACTGAGCATATACTATATGAAAGCAACTCTGCTAAGCACTAGAGATGCATATCTAGAAGTTACTGTGTTTATTGTCAAGACCTTCAACTCGAATGGGGAAGGAAAAGAATATGGACAGTATAGGAAATGTGAGCATCAAGAAGAGAGGAGGAAATACTGGCTTTTAAACCCAGGCCCATTTCTTCTTTTGTCATCCTTATTTCTCTTAATTCTTGAATATGTGTCCTCTGTGAGATCTATATAATAAAACTATCCATATTCTTATTAGTATATTAAGGCCATATCATGAAGCACCTATGTGGGCTCAGATGGTGTAAAATCTGGTTTTTGCATCTACTAGAAATGTTAATTTGGACAATTTACTTAGCCTCTTTGTATCACAGTTTACCAATGGAGAGAATACTATCCATCTCAACAAGTTGTCATATTAAATGAGCCATTGTATATAAAGCCAGACATATCAGTATAGGGGCTGACAATATCTCAGTAAACTTTAGCTGTGACTATTATGGGTATGCAGCTCACACTGATGTTAAAGGAAAACTGATGAGGTTGGGGGCAGGGAGACGTTAATAAATGAGTAGTGGGGGAAATAAACTACCCCTCTGAGAAAACAAGTTGGATATTTTTTTGTTTTACCATTAAACAAAGTATTGTCATTTTCTGAGATGTTAAGATTTTTAAGATGCTAACGTACATTGTGAAGAGGGAGGAAGCTTTAAACGATACAGCTTCTTCAAGCTTATTTGATCTTATATAGGATGCTTCCATCTCAGAGAACATATCAATATGTCTCTAAACTTGTGTGACTGAACATGATATGGGTAATGGTTTTTGTGCTAGGCATATCCAATCTCCTACTAACAGTCTTTATATCTTTAAAAAGTCACATAACAGGTTTCAGCTCTGGTCAGAATCTAGAGCTCTAAATGTGCTAAGACAAGGTTTAAAGGAAAGAATTTCAATTTGGTAACTAACACTTTTTAGATTCATCAGGATCAGAAAATAAGGTGTTATTCAGGGATAAAGTTTCTAAATTTAAATGTTGGCAATAGCTCCTGAATCATAATTTTGAAGTAGTGGGTGATGCCATGGCCTGGGGAGACAGGCTGTCTTAGAGTTCTAATTCTGACTCCGGTGGCACCAGTGGGGATTAGAGATCTATATTAGAGTCTTCAGCCTCCTCTTTATAGTTGTTGTTGTTATTTATTTATTTTTTTTTCAATTTAGCACAGGGGTTGGCAACTAGAAACCATGGGCCAAATTTAGCCTGCTATTTTTTATGTTCTAAAATGACTGGAAAAACATTAAAAGAAGAATACTATTTTCTTGATGTGTGAAAATTATATATAATATTGAAATTCTAGTGTGCATAAAGTTTTATTGGATCACAGTTATACCTATTTGCATATGTTATAAAGGCAGAGTTGAGTGCTTGAGACAGAGATCTTGTGGCTTTGCATAAGTATTTACTCTCTGACCATCTACAGGAAAAGTTTGCTGACTTCTGGTCTAGCATATAAAGAAGGGGGATGAATCAACATGTCTACAAACACTGTAAGAGAAAACTTCTCATAAAGATACTTCTCATGAGTGTGATCATAAGATCATTCTTTGATCCAAATCACAAATACCCCAAGTGCCTTTGGGTTGAAATGGTATTATCCAGAATTTCAAGGGATTAAAAACATTTTTAAATGCCCTTTGTACCATTTTAATAACTTCTTTCAAGTATATATTTTAAAGCATTTTAAGTAGGAAGGGAATTTTGAAGGAAATATTCTAGATATTTTTTAAAATAAAAGAATACATAGTAGTTAAAACATGCTGATTTTCACTAGTGCATTTATTTAATTCATGCTCAAGACTAGTTGTATGCATAGAATTATGGTTTCATACTACAAACAACTCCTACTCACATTCTCTAAATGATTTGCACACATTAAAATACTAAGCAAAAAAATTACAAGCTTCAGGACTGCCCACAGACCTAGGCAGACAAAACGAGATTGTCACAGTTGCCTTTGGGAAAACAAATATAATTACAGAGATTTAACTTAAAGTATTCACATAAAAAGATTTTAAAAAGTTAAGATAAAGGGAGTGTTGTAAAATTTAATTCCTTAACAACATATTTAACTGGTGATCAAGAAAATGACCAAGTTTTATGTTAAAACATTATTAAAACATCCCTACATTTTCATATAAAATGGATGCCAAATATTAGCTTACATTTTAAAATGGAAATGAATTAATGTATCTACTGATGTCATTTGCTCACCACAGAAAGAGTAGCACATACCGTCCAGGGCTGGTAAATTTTCATTACTGATGGCATGTGATTATTTTAAAAACTCAAAAATTAGCCAAGCATCTTAATTTTTCAGACAGTCATTAATATTTCTCAGAACTACTTTTCAGTTGGCCTATTATACACTGCATCTGCACTGACCATCTAAGTAGGTTCAACTTTAGGTAAATTAAAAATTTTGCATACTCCAGACCCATGAAATGTATTATATAGGAAATGTTCTTTTTTAAATTCATGAAATAGGGCTGCAGGATTACACAATCAAAAACAATGGGAGGGAAGCAGATGTGGCTCAAGCAGTTGGGTGCCTGCCTACCACATGGGAGGTCCTGGGTTCGGTTTCCCACGCCTCCTAAAGAAGACGAGCAAGATAGCAGGTTAGCATGGTGAGCTGATGCAACAAGATGACAACACAACAAGATGACAACACAACAAGGTGACAATGCCACAAGATGATGACACAAGGTGACAATGCCACAAGATGACGACACAACAAGGTGACAATGCCACAAGATGACGATGCAACAAGATGACAACGAACTGACACAGAGAGCAGACAGTGAGTGCAAAACAACGAAGGGGAGAAATAAATAAATAAAATAAATCTTGAAAAAAAAAAGAACAATGTGAAAGAACAACTGAATTAGGGCGGTAAAAGTTAAAACCAATGATAGCATTCTATATAATTACAAATTATTTAATAGAGAAAAATGTGTCAAGTTTGTGCATGTATATATACAGGAAATAAATTGTTCAATAGGAACATAGAGCTAAATAACTGAATGTAAAGATAGAGATGAACAAAGTCTGGCACCCAAATACAGAGTATGGTTCTTAATATAGGATCCATGCATGGGGTTCAGGGAATCTCTGAAGTCTCCCCAAATGTTTACAAGTTAGACAGGTATATGCATTTTTCTGGGGAATGGATCCATATAGCATTTATTAGATTTTCTAGGCACCCATATCCTCTAACTTTTCACTTAGCTCCCAAGAAGTTCTTCTGGAAAATAAATAGAATGGTAACTTTTATTATTTCAATTTACAGAAGTAGTGTGTTATTGTCTGAGGGTTTTGGAAATAATTAGCATAGTCAGGGCTAAAGATGGAGCAACTAACACCTAGTGTTTTTCCCTTTTTTTTTTTTAATTAGAGAAGTTGTGAGCTTACAAAACAATCATGCATAATGTACAGCATTCCATATATCACCCCTCCACCAATACCTTACATTGTTGTAGAACGTTTGTTACAGATTATGAAAGAATATGATCAGACTATTACCACTAACTGTGGTCCATAGCATACACTTGGTATATTTTTTCCACACACCCCCTATTATTAACATTGTGTATTAGTATTGTACATCTGTAACAATTCATGAGAGAGTTCTCTTATATTTGTACTGTTAACCACAGTCCATCTTCCACCACGTGGTTCACTGTGTTATACAGTCCCATGCCTTGTACATTCTATCCAAAGTATACACTCACTGGCTCTCACTTTCATCACAGAGTTATGCAGTCATCACCCCACTAAACCTTTGAAAGTTTTTCTTAGTCAAAAGAAAAAAAATCCCATACCCCCCTATTATTGATCCTTAGCATTGATATGAACCTTCTTTGCCAATGATGCAAGAATATTACAATACTGGTTAACTATAGTCCATAAGTTACATTAATTGTATTTTTCCCATTCATCACTATTTTCTTACCACCTTGTAATAGTGACGTACATTTGTTCTAGTTCATAGAAGAACACTGTTGTATTTGCATTATTAACCACAATCCTCAACCATCTCCAGGTTCACTATGTTATTCAGTCCCTAGATTATTCTCTAGCTTTCTTTCAATTGACATTTGCATCCCTAGACTACTCCTTTCAGTCACAATCCCATTTTTTTTTTTATTATGGGTAAAAATCAAAATTCTCACAATACATACAAACATTTGCAAAATGATATATAAATATATATGCATATATGTGTATTTGCTTACAAAAATGTTATTTATATATATATATATATATACATATATTTTAAGAGGTGCTTAGATTACCCAAAATATTACACGGAACCCACTGGGATTCCCATGTTGCCCACCTCCCATACCTCCCACCACATCCCACACAAACATCTCCCACAGTGTGGCCCACCACCCTCAATGAACTTACACATCCTGTTTATAAACCAGCTGTGTTAGTTATACTCACGTTAATGTGTTACCATCAACTCTATCCATTTCCACATTTTTATGGTCAAGTTAGTTGAAAATTCTACATACATTAAGCATCAGTACCCCTTCTCAGTCCTCATCCTATCTCCTAATAACCTACAGTCTAGGTTTTAACTCCATGTGTTTATTCTCCAGATTTAATTCATATTAGTGAGACCATACACAATAGTTAGTGTCTGTTCTGGCTTATTTTTATTTCACTTAGCATAACATCTTCAAGGTTCATCCATGTTAACATATGTGTCCCAATTTCATTTTTTCTTATAGCAGCATAGTATTGAATCATATACATACATCTCATTTTGTTTATCCTAGTTGTTTTTGTTGTTGTTTTATTCAGTCTCCACAGAGACTGGCAAAAACTGCCAATGCTGACTATATTTCAAGTCGTCACCGCTGGGGTATTGGGAAAAGTTTTCAATTAGCAATAATCGCACCTCAGATAAACCTCATGGCTACAATACCGTGCAACTGCGCAAAACTCCTAGTTGTTTTTTGAAGGACTTAATTTCTTTTTGTTTCCAGGCAGATGAAAATGACTTTAAATTATTCTTCAAAATTTCTCCTTTTCCCTTTTGTTTCCATAGGTAACTTTTCATCTCTCAACCCCATTTTTTTTCCTGTGTTCATCTCTTCTTTTCTTTCCCAGAGGCAAAGAAGAGGATAAGGAAACCTCTAAGTTCAAAGTATTGATTTGGGGCCCTGGGACAAGAGGGGGCTTTAGTGGGTGAGGAATACTGATAATTGCCATTGGAACTCATAATAGGTATTTTCTCAGTGGCCGCCTATTCAGATCAGGGCACTGATTTTTGGCTTATGTTACTATCAGGTATGCCTGTCAGTGGATAGACAGTGACTGGTAGCCTGGCCAATGTATCCAATAAGTTTGTGAAGAAGCAGAGAATGATTCCAGCAACATGAGTTCTGTAATGAAGAAAACTGGACCCTGGCATGTGACAGTTTTCTGTAGGAAAAACATTACAGATACAAATTCCTCATTTGCTACAGTTATCCACATATAAGCAAGGTCACTGCAGGCAAGCAAGTTTTTCTTTCCACCATGTCATGACAGTGTAGTTGTGGTCTTAGAATTTATTTTCAAAAGAACTATATGTGGGCATCCTTACTTGGTGCCTATTTTTATGATGAGCTTAAACATATAAATAGTTGCAAATAAATGAAAATGCCTGCTCACTTCAAGTGCCAAAGCTCTTAGACTTCATAAATGAGCTGAGATGAAATACAAGTATATCCATTTCAGTTAAATGAAAAACTTCACATGTTCATAGTTTAGAAACTAGTTCTAATATCTAATACTTTTCAGTAATTATTTTATTTAGACCCCCCTGGATCTTCACCTATAAATCGGTGATGTATAATTACACACACACATATATAAAATCATTAGCTGTTTGACCTTGATCAAATTATTTCTCTGTGCCTCAGTTTCTTCAACTCTGAAGTGGAGATAATAATAGTGCTTGTCTTATAAGGTTGTAGCAGGGTGAAATGAAATAATTCACCCAAAGAGCCTGGAACATGTCTGGGATACATAAAGATAGACACAGATTGATATAGAGCACTCCCCAATGAGCATTCTACACATAATTCTCCATTACAGAGGTTTCCTGGGAAACCAATCTATAATTATAGATAGATATAGATATAATGCATTCTCTTCATTATCTTGTAATTGCTTTTAACACCAAATCTGAAGAAAAAAGTGCTAAAATACCACATTCTCACCAGATAACCCCAGAGGAAGTTGTGTCCAGACACTTCCTTACAAAGCCTACTTAGAAAACATTTCAGAGAAGGAAACCAAACCCCAATTCTCTGTCTATTATAAGGGGAACACTAGAAAAGAAGAAGTGTCATTTGGAGAAAACAGTTAAGACAATTTTATGATGTGGAGGGCAAGGATTTGTCTCATCCACCAAACAAGGCAAGAATGCCCAAGAGTTGCTCATACATTTTGGCATGTGTTACAACTGTCACTCATCCCTTCTCTAAGCTGGGGACATGTGAAGTTGCCCCTGAAACTTGTAAGCTGCTGAACCTGTTGGGTGCTAAAGCTGATATTCCATGAAGAAAGGAACAGATTCAGGATTGAGGAAAAGAGAGAAATGAAACAACCTGCATTATCTTTATTTGGCATGCAAGGGTACATGAGTTTCCTGGTAGCTAAATAGGCACAAAGAAAGAAGCTGGCCTTTGAGCCCTTTCTTTGGTTTCCATTCAACAGGAACATCCACAAAGTGGGACATTGAAAAATCCTCAAAAGTACTCATTAAAAGAGCATTTGGAGAAGAATGGAACAACCAGTCAGTGTTAAGGGGCTACGCAGAGGTAGCGTCCATACAGGAGTTCTCTGTTTTCTTCCTTCCCTTCTCTTGGACTTATCAACAGAGGGGAAGGCAAAGAAGTGGGAAAGGAATCATGAGGAGCTTCCCTTCTACTTCATCCACTAAGGTCACAGACAGGTCTTTGCTGCACCAGGAAAAGGAAAGATCTTACCCAGCAGGAAACAGGAGTTTAACATAGCAAAGTTGGGGTCAGTTATTAACAATAATAAAACCACTACATATGATTGAGAGTCCTCCATAAATATATACACTTCAATAATATACTTCAATCTTCAATAAACATTTATTCAGCATCCTGTGTTATTTTGTGCTAGGTGTTAGGGTTACAGAAATGAACAAGGAAGATGTGGCTTCTAACTTTTGAGAGTACATTCTCCTTTGTCTCTTTTGGCCTATCTTATCTATCTCTGACTCACTGTGTTTCTTTTTTCCCTCTGAGAGATTATATTCTTCTAAGAAAATTAAGGCATAATTATTCCAATAATTATTCTGTTTTTTAAATCATAGGAACACTTGACCAGCCTGCATTTTGAGAAGCAAAGAAACTAACTCGATTTTCTTCAAGCACCTAAATTCAAGGTCTGTCAACATTCCTCCCTCAACCATATTTCCCAAAAATTTAGCGCTTGGCCATAAAAGTTCACTCCAGTCAAAAATCTGGCATGTCTGACAGCCAACTTTTCAAATTTGTCAATTTGGCTGGCATCTTCTTTTGGAATAACAAGTAGGAATATAGGGGAAAAATGGAGTAAAATGTTTTTAATCATGGCAATATTTGGAGACATTAATCAATTTCTTTCTGGGATAATGTCTATAAGAAATAAGAAATTAAGTCTAAATTATGAAAGTTTTTTCCCAGATAGGTTTTTACAAAAGTTTAAGACCCGCATAGAAATATAATATATAAACAAACGCAAATAAGTTATATACAAAGACTGAAGACCTTCAGTTCTGTTGAAAATCTTGTTTTCTGCTTTATTTTCACTTGATTATTTCTTAGTTTCATAGGAAATTTTGGACTAAGATAAAAAAAACAAGAATGAAACAAAGCGAAAACCCCTACCTATATAGCATTTATATAGATAAATTATAAATATATATAGCACATAGCACATATATAGATAAACTATATATATATGTATACACTACACACATACAAATGTTTGTGCATGTGTATATATAGTGTTAGAATACATGATAAAGCATTTACTGGAGGCTTTTGTCAGTTTTGTTGGAACTCATTATGGGAAAGTGGGATTAAGGGATTTAATCCTTTCTTATTCCTTGATATATCTTGGGTAGTTGGACTTGAGGTACAGAAGTGCATTGGGTCTGAAAGCATCATTTGTAGGATAGGTTTTCAGAAGTGGTGATCCAGAGAGTTCCACAGAGAAAGGGAATATATGTGTTATGTGGGACTGCTGCCTGCAGTGCGTGTTCTGAGGCAGGCACTCTGTACAGGCACTATGTACAAAGGCACTGACCACATTTCTGCACTCCTTCCTGCCTATACATTCTGACAAATAAAAATACTCTGTTGCAAGTTACCAGATTCATTCCCAATGTCAAACTATATCACAATTTAGAAAGTCAGAAAATATTCTCTTGTCATTCCCATTTGCAAAATAAGTCAAGTGTCATGTTACCCTAGATGATCTTGATTTTGCAAAATTTAATCAAAAGCATGTGATACAGATACCCACATTCTCATACAAGTACAGAGGCATTTGCTTGGAAATACTGCTAAAATGTCACGGCATACCAATAAAGCTCCAATGACTAAGATTAATGTTGTAGGCCCTGTATTGACAACGTTGCCATGGCTTGTTTCCAATTCTCTATTCAAAAAACTATTTGGCACAATTCTCTTCTCACTCCATAAGACAATTCAGAGTTATAAAATCTCACTTAGAAGCTACAACCTATTGTGTTAATAACTCAGGGAGCATCTTTTCAAATGAACTATGAGCATATTATTTTTACCATCAAAATTGCAGCAGCAAGACTGACTTTCCTAAAGCAATTTTATTGTGTAAGGACAACCTTCAGATTTCACATCACACAGTGTTGAACTTCTTAAGTTTGCTCATCAAAAGCCATTAAGTCGTATGTACTACATGTGAAACTCATGTCCTAAAACAGCAATCCTGGAAAGGAGGTTTTATCCATGACTTTCTGGGTTCAAAGACACTGTTCTTTCTAGAACAATCTTGAGAATATCTGTTTATATTATATTAGGACATCCTCACCAAAAGATGAGACTTCCACCCAGCTAGAAGACTGAATAGGAAAGTAGACCTCTAGTATTACTGGTCATAAAGGGCCAAAGACCTAAATTTTATAGCATGCTCATTTAAAAGTCCATAAGCACAAATGTTTGGAAATAAATAGGGAAAGAAATTCCCTCTACTGATACTTCAAAGCCTGCAACATCTGGAATCTGATTCCATACAGGGTATTCCACTAAGAAGTTAGAATAAAAGGATTTTACTAGGACAAACAAGATTCAGGTTTCTTACAATATGTTCTCCCTGGGGGGAGCATATAACACAATGCATCTGACTAGGCTTTCTGCACTTCAGCTGCATTAATTAACATTTAGCTATGGATTCCATTGTGAGCCAGAGGAACTTTGTGAAACAGCTGTTTTTGTTGAGGGGCAAAATAGATTTTCACATCTTCAATTCTTAGCAGTTATAAATCTGGGGAAAATGTTTTATTGGCTGCTTTTGAACCAGCACTATTGATATTACTCATTGATATTTTATATATTACTCATCCAAATAAGTTCACACCCACCCAAGATTGTGATTAAATCAATATCAATATTATATAAACTAGATCAGCCAGAAACAATGCTATAAAAACCACATTCCCAGCCACCCTTTTCTTTCATCAAGGGATAAAGAAAAGGTGAAGAACTGATCAAATAAATTGAGCTTGTCCTTGAAGCCATGGTTACTGGGTAAGTCAAATATATACGTGGAGATCAGGTACACTGAAAGGGATGGATTCAGGTGACACGAGAAAATGAACTGATTTGGAATAACTTTACCTGCAGGATTTATGACTTGGCAGAGATGTCCTCAATTCTACAAGCTAAACATGTGGAAGAGGCTGGTTGGAGGAAAATTGAGGTTCAGAACTGTAATACTTAGTCATTTAAGGAGTTTTTTGTTCTGTTTTGCCTTATTTGTATAACAAAGGCTTTTTTGAGAGCCAAAGAGAATGTTGCCGTGAATCAGTGGGACAAAGCATTCTACCTGTAAAACCTTGTCAAGTTTTATACCACAAAAGCACTGCAAAATCAAATTTTGTTCATTATTGTCTAATAAGTGCTATGTCATGATTTCTGGTCAACTTTGGAATCTCAGGGACAAATAGAAATCCAATAGTCACGTAGCAAATTGCACTTGTATATGTGCACATTAATTTGTACCAATGTACAAAGCTGGGCATCATTATTTGCATGAATACTTACCAAATTTGATACTTGTCTCTTCTAAACAATTTTCTCACCCACTACTCAAGGATAATAAAGCCTCTGTAACCAGTCTTTGCCCTTACCAACATGGAATGGCAATAATTTAATAAAAACAGAAAAAAAAAAAAAGCCTACCTGGAGCTACTTCAAAAAGGAATTTCCCTGGATTCTCTTCATTGCAGGGATGTTCAAAGACTTTATTTCCAGGCAGAAAAATTGTACCCTGTAAACACAGATACCCAAAACATCAACATAATCAAATAGAAAACATCATATCATCATCAGCAGCAGCATCAAACATCTGAGGCAAGTCTATAACTCAGAATACAGTAATATGCATTAGACTCCTCTATATCCCTAACTAACCAGAAATCATGTACCAGAATTGTATACCTACAACATTTATAAACATATCTGTTGAGCATCTAATATGCATGAGTCTGGGCTGGGTGCTAGATTAATTTTAAGTGCCAATTTATTAAATCCTTCTAGCATTCCAGAAATTTTACTGAGCATTCTACCAACATCTTATGAAGTCAGTTTAATTTTCCTCATTTTATTGCTGTGAAACCAAGGCAGAGACATTAAATAATTTAGCCAAAGTTTCAATAAGCCTTCTCTCTCTGGCCTATGGATCCCTTTTTGCTTACTGATAGAATTTCAATATTTTTTAAGACTCAATATTTTGAAAGTATCCATTAAAATTAATATTTTTCTTTTATTTTTATGTAAGTTTAATTTACACAGTTTCTATTCAAAGTGATATAATGAGTTATTTCAATTACATGAATTTATTTTACTTACTGAAATTATGTAGTGATTTAATTCAATTTGTTGTTTATCTTAGTTTTAGAAGATAGCATATAACCTTCCAGATTAATATGGTATTCATTTTGTGCATGCATATATGTATGTATGCATGTATGTCTCCTGTTTAATTCTATGTCTTCAGCCTCTACTTGGGATCTGAAACTTTATGTGTACTATATAAGTCAAATCCAAGACACTTGCCTGCATAAACAAACATCTCCATGAAATATCAACCTGCCTTACTTGATAATTATGGTAATGAAAAGAATCAGGGTAATGCTATCTTTTGCTGTCTTTTTTGTAAATGTATAAATAGCTACTTCTTGCTGAAGCTTTTATTTTCATTTTCAAATTTGACTTTATAAAAGTTTTATATTTTGGCAGTTTTCCAAACTAATTGTTCAGCAAAAATAATAGTTTAAATATCAGTAGATAATGTTTAGAATAAGCTATAATGTCACTGACAAAAATTTATTGTGGATAATTCACTAATTAATTCAATGGGTAAAATTAAAATCATTTAATTGAAATGATTAACTTAATTATCTTGTATAGAAACTATATGGTTAAAGCACATAAAAGGAAGTGTCTTTATTGCAATAGTCATTTTCAAGTTATTCAGCAATGTTTTTATTGCTAGAAAATTCAGGTAAATAAATATATCTATAATTTTTCCACCATAGATGACCAACATTAATACCATATACCTCTTCTCATATCTTTATCTACTTATGTATATGTGTGTTTAAAAATATACTCATTTTTTATAAAAACACACAAGTAATTGAAATAAACACTCATTTATAAACTGCATTAAAACTTAAAAGTAATGTACTTTTATTACACCAAAGTAATAACATCATTTTGAAAAAGTTGAGTAATGTAGTACTTACCTAAATATATATATATACTTAACATCCTCTATTGTTGTAAATTGCCTATGGTTTTAAGTAAGTGTTACTATAAGGAACATTTTAATGAACATCCATGAAGATAAATCTTTGAACCCCTCCTTAATTTATTCCCTTAGGACAAATAACTAATTGAGGAATTAGTAGTAAATGTGCATGTACTATGTTTGTGTGGGTTTGGTTAATTCTTCCAAATTTGCTCTAAATTAGCCCAAACATACAAGAAACTAACTAATAAGTAAGTAGAACTCAAGTGCCCAATTTAATTAAAAGGTAATTTATTAAGAGACTAACATGTGTAGGATGTTATTTCTAGAATCATCTCAGGTGAAGTGAGATGTTTGGGGTAGGGGGTAGCTCTTCACTGTTAGTACAGCAATAGCTACTCAGTTACATAACTATAGAACAAGTAAGTGCCAAAGTAAGTCAAAAAGAAATCAAATATAGTAAAGGTTTAAGAAGAAAGAGTCATAAGAGTAGTCTCATTAGGTAGAAAAGATAATTATGAAGAAAATGTTTTTAAAAAAGAAATAGGGTTTTAATATTTAGAGAGCTAGGGGTAGTCTGCCAAAGTGGAGGAAATGGCATCACCACAAGCAGAATTAAAACCATATGTGAAGAGCACATTAGAATAAGGAGAAGATTCATGGAGAGGAATAATTAGGAAGTAAAGAGTGTTGGTTATGTGGAAGGTATGCTGTATGGTGGATTGAATTATGTGTCCTCATTTATACAAATTCTTAATCTGCACGTCTGTGGTGTGAACCCATTGTAAATAGGATCTCTTGAAGATTTTTTTTTAGTTAAGGTGTGGCCCAATTAAAGGAGGGTGGGTCTCAGTCTGGATTACTTGAGGCTTTATAAAGAGGACCTGGAAGTCACAGTAACCAGAGAGGCAAGGACCTCACCATGTGACCTGAAGCAAAGATGCAAGCCAAGAAACCATGAGGACTGTGACAAGTCAGCACCAGAATGCTACAGTCTTTGGGGAGAAAGCAAGGCTTGTCAATATCTTGATGCTGGACTTCTGGCATCTGAAACTATGAGTCAATAAATTTTTATTGTTAAAATCAATTTGAGAGATTTGAAATAGCAGCTCAGGCAAACTAAGACTCCCAGGCAGAGGATGCTGCACTTGATACCCAAAGCAACTGCCAATTGAGTAAGTTCTTGAGCAAAACAAATGTAGATGAAGGAATACCAACCTCTTAGCAATTTGTTACCATGAGCAATAACCTTGACATAAGGTGAAAAACTCAAGGCCTACACAGAATAAATGGTGCTAAATTTGCATAAGAGATGCATTATTAGAGATGTAGTTTTTAAGAAATGTGCAAAGAATCTGATCATTGCTTAAATAAAGGGAATGAAGGTAAAGGAAGAGTCATAGATGAATTCAATTTTTCTCCACTGTCTATCTAGAAGAAATGTGATGCCTCTTGTTAGATATGGGGGATCATGAAGATTCAAGCTCCACAAGGCTCATGCACTTAAGTCAAAGTTCTGCAATATTTTTAAATTTATGGTAGTAGCTGTGGTGGTTTGAAACTGTATGTACCCCAGGAAAGCTAATCCATTCCTTGGGTGTAAATCTATTGTAAGTACGACCTTTTGATGAGATTACTTAAATTAAGACATGGCTCAGGGTGGGTCTTAATCCTTTTACTGGAGCCCTTTATGAAAGAATGTAATTCAGACAAAGAGAGAGACAGCCACAGAAGCAAGAAGGAGAAATCAATGAAACCCAGAAAAGAAGGGAGTTACCAGCAGATGCTGTCATGTGCCTTGCCATGTAGCAGAGGAGCCAAGGATCTCCAGCAGCCTGACCTTGGGAAGAAAGCATCACCTTGACGATACCTTGATTTGAAAATTTTCTCAACCTCAAAACTGTAAGCTTGTAAGCTAATAAATTTCTATTGTTAAAACCAACACACTTCATGGTATCTGCTTTGAGGAGCCTAGGTAACTAAAACAGTGTCTGTGTCGGATATTCTCTATTTGCTCCTCCAAGTGTTCTCTCCACCATTCTACCTCTTCTGTACCACCAGTAGTTTAATATCTATGAATTGCCTGAACTAGACTCTCTTGTCCTTTGTCTTCAGATTCGAATGGGAAAACAAAGAGAGACAAAAGAGAGAAGTCAAGAGATTTATTTATTTATTGCTTTGGCTACTTTAAGCCACATCTCCTACAAGTTGCCTCTCTTGAAGCTGCAGTCTTCCTCAGGTTCCAGTAGAGCTAAGGATAGTTATGGTTTCCAGCCCTTATTTAGCCTTAGGGTGCTTTCATGAACTGTTGGTTTCTGTTAGTCCTTCTAACATTTTATAAATGATTTATTACACTCTCTTCAACTATCCATTTTGAGGTTGAGGCACCTGTTTCTTGCTAGAATCTTTAGAGACAAAATATTCAGGGTGTAAGTACTGTGAGTTTTCTAAGAAAGGACATATTATCCCCATGATGTTCAATATGCCCCATCACAAATTTAGGATGATCAGAGAGAAGTTGCTCAAGTATAAGAAGGGGGTGTAAAGTTTTTGATAGGCATTCAGCACATATAGCAATAATTATATTGCAATAAGTAATCAGCATATTCAGAATTGAGTTATATTTATTTTTACCCCAATAACATCCCTTTTATAAAGAATCTTGAAAACCTCAAAATGGAGTAACCTGTGTTAAGCTCAAAATCTTTAATAGTTTGACAGCTAAGAGTTGGAAAAAGCAAAATAATTGAGAACCATACTACCGTTTTGTTTTTAGTTAAAATTGCTATTAAAAAATAAACTCATCTGTAGTTAATATGAGATGATTGAGCCAAAACCCTAGATACTGGGGTAAGGCTAAAAACTGCTAAAAATAGGCTTGGCATCTCTGGAATTTAGATTGGAAAAATATATGCCTGTGCAGTAGCTTTGTTAGTTTCACAAGCACAATGATGGGATTTTTTCCATCATGCACAATAACCATGAGCAATGTAGGAACTAGGCAAAGCCTCAGCTTGACAATATATGAGTATTTTTAAAGAATAGACAGAGGCTTGAAAATGAGATCAAGGTAAAATAAATGAGTCAACAGTTTTTATTAGAGTATCATAGGTTAGTCAGATTTTCTTTTATACATAGCAAGTAATTTCACTACTTTGTCTAATAAATATTTATCAAAAAAATACCAGGCATTTTCCAGGCCCTGTCCCAGGCACAGAAAATACAATGGTGAGAAAGGCAGACCTAATTGTCCTTGCCCTTCATAATATTAAAACTAGAAGACAGGAATATGAAGAAAGTATTATAAGTAACTCTGTTTGGAAAAGGTACCAGAATACCATATGCTTATGAAAAATTTAAAATTTCATTCACCAGAGCCCTGGACATACAAAAACTTGTGGATAATCATGTAGTTTGTTGTTAAATAAATCTATTGGAGTCAACTGCTGAGGTTCAAATTCCAACTCTAGCACCTACAAGTCATGTGACCTCATTCACAATACTTACCATCCCTATTATTCAGTTTCTTCACCCTTAAAATGGGATAAAAACAGAATCTACTTCACAAAGTCATTGTGAACCACTATATGATAAATTGCAAAAAACAAAAACAAAAACAAAACAAACCTGGTATATAGCATACCTATTAGCTGGTTTTAATATATATATATATATATATATTAAACCTTTCTCA
The DNA here is from genome assembly GCA_026826555.1 of Tolypeutes matacus. Classification (NCBI taxonomy): domain Eukaryota; kingdom Metazoa; phylum Chordata; class Mammalia; order Cingulata; family Chlamyphoridae; genus Tolypeutes; species Tolypeutes matacus. The sequence continues at coordinate 1,961,045 of JAKSZT010053779.1, read as the reverse complement.
TATCCCAGAAACCTCAAAGATATTTTGGCCCATATTTTGCTAATCCCCAATAATGAGATTATGATGACAAGCATTTAATATATATCTGCTAGTATTATTATCTAGTAAGTAAATAGGTAGATTAACTAGAAAATTTAAAGTCAGTTTTTACTATGCTGCTTGCAAGCCTAGACTAAAAAGAAAAGCAAGCAAAACTCTAACAATCATAATAAATATCAATGACATAATAATGATGTTGATAATAATGATTGCTAACATTTCTTGACTGCTATAACTTTCCTGAACACTTTACATGAATTATCTCATTAACCCACACAACAATTCTATGGTGTAGATATTTTCATTTTATGAGGAAATGAGGTTCAGGGAGCACCTAGCAGAATACCTGACATAGATGATTCCTATAGCATATTTGTTTGAACAAAAAAAATAAATAAATGAATGCAAGCATGGATGTACCCTCTGCTTTAAGGATTTTACCTTTGGTTATTAACCTAACTTATCTTTTCTTCATTTCTAATAAATAATTCATATTTAAAGACTTTGGGATAGGTTTTATAAATATTTATCAAGTTCCTTCTTAGTATCTGAGATTAGTTACACAGATTCCCAAGCCCCACCACCAATTATTTTTTTAATTGCTAGTGTTGTAAGGGAAGAGAGGATAAGACTTACAAATTTGTACCACTGAGAATCTACACAAATAATTCTGATGTGAGGAACAGAGACCTAAGCATTGTTATAAATTGCCTTATAAAAATAGCAAAAAATTAATAAAGCTGCACACAATGTAGAATGCACTATTTTTATTCAGATAATAAAATGCACAAAAGTAAATAAACATGTAACATTTTCAAATAACTACTTAAATTAACAATAACAAATGTAATAGCATGAGGCTACTTTATAATTTCTGAATAAATAGAAACAAATTTTCTATGTAGATTTCTCATCTTGGTGTTTTATATTATAAACTGAGGATCTAGCAATTGAGTAGCAGTGTCATCTTGGGTTAATTTTAATTTTAAAAGAGCACTTGCATAATATTATTGCATCTCTTCAGATCCTAGGAGGATAACAAAATAGCATTAGATATGATGGAGAAAAATAGGCAAAGGGTTTTGATGGAGAACAATAGGCATAGTGTTTTGATGTAATTTATTGTAAAGCTTTTAAGCCTTTCTTTTCAGACACAAGTATCCCTATTGACATAGAAGAAGAACATGAATTTCTTCTCTGATGGATTCCTTCTGCATGAACATTCTCCCTGGGAACACAGCCATCACCATTATAGCAATATTTGGGTCACCCCTATTTTTCAACATGTTTTTGATTAATGGAAGAATGGAGAAACTCTTTGATTGAGAGGAAAAAATAAATTGAAAAACTGTGAAGAGGAAGACTATCCTTCTAAAACCAAAATTCTATAATCACAGAGACTCAAATTTGGTAGAGACCTTAGAAGTTACCTTTCTCAACCCTAATTAATATATGAATCACTTGAAAGTATCACTAGATGCCATTATTTGCCAGAAACATCTCACTACCTTCTTTAAAGTACCCCTTGCCATTTTTGAAAGATTGTAATTGGGAGAAAAATAATTCCAAATGTTGACACAAAATCCATCTCCCAACAATATGCACTCCAAGTTCTTCTCTTAAGAGAGAAATCCCCTTACCATCTCTTAATTATTACAGGTTTACTATGTGTTAGCACTATGCTGTATTTGTGGATCTTCAGAACAACCCTATGTGGACATACAGTTATAACTGTCCATTTTACAGAAGGAAATGTTGAAGCATAAATTAGTTGAACATCATGCAACTGGTAAATTGCACATATGCAATTTGTCCCCTGGGACCCTGAGCTCCACTTCCCTACCATTATTCTTTTTTTTTTTTTTTTCCTTTGAACATATCTAATTTCCATGAGACTATATTCCATAAACAACACGAATACCATCCACTGGACCAGCGGTTTTCAAATCTACCGTGCATACAAATCAGTGAAGTGTTTTGTTAAATGGTCCCCAGACGGTCTGAGATGGTGCTTGCGTGTTGCCTGTCAGACAGCTCACAGGTGGTGCTGCTAATGCTGCCAGTTCTTGGGCCACACTGAGCAGCAGGACTTAGACTACATTAGAGGAATGTAGGAAAACAGGCATCGAAAAATCATGGTAACAAAATGCTAAAATCACTAGTGGAATATAACAAAAATGTTTCTCTCTTCTACATACAGGTACTGAGCTCCATCTTTGCTTTTCAGTATTTCCATGGGTGTGATTATAAAGCACCATTAAATTTACAGCATCAAAAATAATTCTTTATATAATAGAAAGCTACAAAGCTACAATGTGATTTCTTAGTTTATTCACTCATTAATTTATATAACAAACATATATTTATTATTATTATGTGCTGAGGACAAAATTTTTAAAGAATTTGTTTCATATGCAAGTTTTTTTTGAGAAAGACAATAATTTATATTTTATATAAATATGACATACTTTTATTTTTAATTTAATTTTGTCCTTCTGTAACAAATAGCCACACTTCTTGCTTAGTAAAATCATCTCAAGGGAAAATATCAGTGGCTAAAGTTTTTGGATCCAATAGTCTAACATGTTTAATCTTGGAAGGTTCATTGATTTTATAGTTGCTCTCATACAAGACGTTTGTTACTAGCTCCTGTCCCAACCTACTCAAATGCCATTGGTTTATTTCTCCACCTTAAAAATATTGTCTCAGTTGTTATGATTAAGAAGAAAAGTGATTCGGTTCCAAATATTTATATTTCTCCCTTTTCTGATCAACCAGAGACAGTTAATATGATCATCCTAAAATACAGTTTAATTCAGCAATAGTTAAAATTAACTTAGCAATCTTCCCACTTCAAGAACGCATAGAGGGGAAAAAAAATGTTGGTCTTTTGATAGTTGTTTTAACTCACATTGATTTGCTGCTCTAAAGAAGGTACTCTAACAAAACACATCTCCAGCACACATATCTAGACAATGTTACAATCAAAACTTTACCTGAAATTTTATTGCATTCCTTCTCTAGGTCAGGCACTGTCTCAAGTGCTAAAGATACAGCAGCACAGAAATCAGACAAGGCCCCAGCTCTCACGGAGCTTACCTTATAATGAAAGAATAAATATATACATCCGCATATATAAAAAGAATAAATAAACATTGGGAATTATTAGGTAATGTAAAATCCTGTGCAGTTATTGTCAAAGGATGGTATGATTGAACGTGCCTGCATGGATACTTTAGATTGGTTGGTAAAGGAAGGCCTCTCTGAGCAGGTGCCATTTTAGCTGAGATCTAAATGCTAAAAAGTCCATTCACACAAAGATGGAAGTTCTTCACCTAAATGCCCAGACTCGCCATTTTCAAATTCTGCCTTCCATAAAACATCAGGAGTTAGTCTTGCTAAGTTCTCTGCAACTTTAAAACATGGATCACCTTTCCTCCAGTTTCCAATAGTAGTTTCATCATTTACTTCTAAGGTCAAATAAAAAGTCTCTTTCTTGTCCATATTCCTACCAACAGACTCTTCAAAGCAATCAAGGCCTTTTCTATGAAGCATCTAACAATTCCTCCAAAAAATACCCTTTATCCATTTAATAAAATCATTCCAGGATTTTGGTAATTGCAAAAGCACCGCCCTACTTCTTGATACCAAATTCTGTTGTAGTCAGCCAAAGGGGTGCTGATGCAAGTACCAGGACCCTGTTGGCTTTTACAAAGGATATTTATTTAGGGTATAAACTTATAGTTACAAGGTCCTAAAGAGTTGAACTCAATGTCACCCAAAGTCTGTTGTCATGTGTTGATGCAAGATGGCAGGTGACGTCAGCCTTCCTCTTCCCTCTTAACGCTCTGTGGGTCCAGCTTCTTCCAATCTCAGCTGCAGGTTGGCATAAGGCTTGTCTCAGGGTTTCTCAGCTGATCTGTTCTCTTCAGCTGCAAACTATTAGGCTCATCTCTTTCCCCAGGGCCTTTGCCATGTCTATGGGGCTGTCTCAATTCCTCTGTATTCTTCTCTGTGTATCTACCTCCGTGTGAGGGTCTGTTTTATCAGCCCACCAAGGGGGCTGGGACTCAACACCGAGTTGCATTTTAATGACGTGGTTGAATCAAAGCCCTTATCTTTACATAATTTAACCCAATTAGCTTACTCTAATACAATCAAAGGGTTATCATGGCCAGAGGAACAGACCAGTTTAAAAACATAATATATAATCTATTTTTGGAATTCACAAATAATATCAAACTGCCACAAATAGTCTCAATGGAGTGGTAGAAAAGCAAGTACAATTCAAGTTGGTTGAAGAAAGAACTTGAGATGGAAACATGAACCTGATTACTATAAATAGCCCTTGCAAAAGTTGTGAGGTAAAAAGGATGAGGGAAAAGAGTTGGTAATTAAAAAAGGATGCAGTAACCAAGGTAGTTAAATTTTATATATATATATATTTTTTTTTTTTTTTAGGAGTAGATGTAATAAATAGAGCATATTTATTTGCTGATGAGAATGATTAAGTAGAATGGCAGAACAAAGATCCCAGAATAGTTTTATTGAGGAGTCCATTCTTTACCAACTGATAATTCTATGCAAGCTTTATCACTAAATTACTTTCGATATATGTGAGGTATTCTCTTCTATTGGTCAATTTGTCTACGCCTGCACCAATATAACATTGAATTCATTATTATATCTTTATATTTGGTGAGAGAAGTCTCCTAGTTTTTCTTTTCTTCATCAGAAGTATCTTAGCTATCTTGGTCCTTTGCATTTCCATATAAAGTTAAGACCTGCTTTTCAATACCTTCCTACAAAATATCCCATTGGGGTATTTATTGGCACTACATTGAATCCAAAGATTAATTCGTCTTTCTAAAATATGAACCCTTCCTGTAATATAATAGAATCTTTATAGTTACAAGACTTTTAATCCATTTCCATTAAATTAGGTTATTTTAAATATCTTTCAACAAATAATTAAAATTTTCTCCATAGAATGCAATATATATTTGGATATACTTTGTATACTTTGACTATCATACAAATGGCATTTAAAAATATTTCCTAACGGTTTACTGCTTATATATGTAAACGTATATTGATTTTGTATACAATAACCTTGATAAACTCTCTTATTTGTACAGTATTTTCTAGACAAGCATATTGTGTGTGAATAATACCAGTTGCATAACTACTTCTCCAGTCCTTAAAACATTTTATTTCTTTTCTTTATCTTACTGTGTCCTGGCTAGTCCCATTAATAAAATGATGAATTAAAGTGATGATTATAAATATTCTTAACTTATTCCTCACATTAAAGGTGATGCTATCAATGTGTCATCATTAAGTATAAAGGCTAATATAGCTTTTTTGTTTTTAGAGATACTCTTTACCACTTTAAGAGAGCTCCCTTCCAAACTCTTTTTTATCATGAATGGATGCAAAATTTTATCAAATACTTTTTTTGTATCTATGAGGATAACCATATGATTTTTCCTGCAATGTTATTATGATAATAATCAATTTTTAAATCTTAATGTAAGGCAGAGCCAACTCTATGTTGAAAACAATTTCATTTTCTTCCTGGGCACATTGCAAAATTACATTCCCAGGCACCCGGATATCTAGGTGGGATTATGTGACTGAGTTCTGACCGATGGTAAGTGGGAAAAAGGGATGTGCTACCAGACTTAGCTAAAAAACATCATACATGATCCCCTGCCCCTTCTCCTCATTTGTATGACTGAAAATCAGATCACTATATTACAAATCCATAAAATGATAAATGTTAGATTTCAGACGTAATGGCATATATAATGAAGTTATTTCATTGCTCCAGGAATATCCTTCCCACTAATGCTTGGAGAACACAATCATTTTATTGGAGCTTTGAAATCTTTAGGAAACCATGATATAATGGGTACTATTTGAGTTTTTCTAGTGATTTATTACCAAGAAAGGAAGCAGTATAGTGCCACTGGAGGAACTTGAGCCACTAGTATGACATCATCTCTAAATACCTCAAGAGTGGAGGTATATCTGATTTCTCTATCCTCAATAATTAGGAAGATACCAGCCATATAGAAGGCACCAATAAAATTTTATTGAATGGCTAAATGAATGAAGCTACTTAATCTCTTGGTGAGTTTCATTATCTATAAATGGGGCTAGTAATAACATATAACAAACACTAACACAGAGGCTAATTTTGAGATTAAAATTAAGTAAGGTACATGGAATTTGTAAACAGTGAAACACTACACAAAAGATCACTTCATTTCATTCTTTTATTTTCCCAAGATAACCCATTTTGTCTAATAATAAGAGGTGCCGAAATCTAAAGTTGGTTTTCTTAGGTGAGTTAAGCTCTCTCTTATCAGAGGAATTCAGATATGAACTAAAAAACCACTTGGTGGGGTTGTTAGGAAAGGGCTTCCAACAGAGCAAGCCCATTTGACCTCTTGATCTTTTGTCTCCTTTCCAACATAAAAGCCCCATGATATAAGGGAGCAGGAAGGTGAGTGAGGAATACATTCATTAGGAATACTTTTAGTTGGAGAAAATAGGAAAGTAAGAGAAGAAGCTTGAGATTCTGACTTTTCCACATCTGAGATTTATGATTTAGGAAAAATTGCTGAAAATATCTATAACTCTACTTCCTCTTCAGTAAAATGGATCTAGTAAAATAACCTTCCACAGAAGGTTGTTTTGAGGTTTAAATAAAATAATGCAAGGGAAATGCTTAGCATAGTTATATCATGGTTAGGAGTCAGTAAATATTGTCATTATTAATATCACTTGTCTTCCAACTAGTTAGGTGATTCATTGGGTAGAGGACAGAGTTTTAGCACTGAATAAACATTTGCTATTTTTATTATTTCATTTATGGTCTATTATTACCATCCATGTTGAAAAATATTCACATATAAAATGTTACTCTAAGTAATTTCTGGTGAAGAATAAATGATGCCTGAGCAAACTATTATATCAGGCTTGATATCTCTGTGAGTTTTCAGGTTCATCTTATAGGGAACTTTTCTTTAGCAAATTAGGAAATGAAAAACCAGCAAATCTCTAACCTGAGACCTTAGTCAGAGTTCTAAACAACAATTTCCTCTGCTTACTCAGACTATTATACCACCTACCAACAACTGGCAGGTAGAGATCAGCAAAAAAAATGTCTCTTATTTCATTTCCTTTCTAAAAGAGAAATAAAAAGAAACTAACAAGTTATTTGTGACATAAATTAGATGCTTTGTGAGTACTCAGAACTCGGGGTACAATAGCCATGCTGGTTTCCTCTTTATTCCGGGCTGAGATAATCAACTTTCATTCTTGTGCCAGGGACATTGGTGACCTAATTTTTGGATGAGACCATAAACTGCCCAACTTTAATAATGGTCATTAGATTTTCCTTTTTCAAGGAAAGAGCTTGTGTCTTGTATATATGTCTGAAGGGCAGAAACTATTTTCAACTATTTCTATTTTTTTCTATGAAAAACTAAAAACCTATAGGGGCTCACTGTATGTGGTTACCTGTTTGTTCATCCAGTACTTTCTGAGGATATAAAATCAGAATATAAAATCTAGTTGTATTTCATAATTATTATAACTATCCAAGTATTAAAGAACCTTATTGGAAATATTTTGCTAGACAATGTGAAAATAAAAATTAAATGGTTTAAGGAGACAAAAGTTCTTGTCTTGTAGATATTCAAAATAAAATACTAATTCAGGACGCACAAGGAGAGGTTCTGAATTTCTCTGGTGAGGAAAATGGAAAAGCACAAACAGATCATTTATGTTTCTATGTTCGCCTTACTCCTAAACACTGGTAAGAAAGATGTCCTTCCATGGGTATACAACGGTGATTCTAAAAAAGGAAATTTGAATTAAAAGAAAATAAATAAAATAAGATGTTCAGGTAATATGTATCAGAAACACATCTTTTTTAAAGAGCTCATGTTTCAGGTCTATTCACTAGATTTTTAAAATAAATTAATTGTTGAGAATCATAGAAACCTATTGAATTAAAGGTGGACTCTATTAAATTTCTTCATTATGACAGGTGAATTTTAGGAAGGAAGATGAAATTTTATAGTAGCATTTATTCTTCCCTAGAATTTTTCATAGTATATTAAGTCCTTTTAAAATTTTTAATGAAGCAAAATACATTTTGTTAAATTGTCTTTAAAATATCTCCAATGATGCAAGTAATACAGATTTTAAGAGACTTGAGAACCATCAAGGAAAGACTTCTTCTAATAGAATTTTGAGAGGTATCTGTTCCCTAAGCTAATTTCATATCTATATGTCACATAATCTTAGAGCTGGAAAGTATATTAAAGATATTCAGTTTTCCTCCTAAAGAATAACCTCAATGCCTTCTTTATCCAGCTTCTCTTGAACACTCAGTAGAAAGGAAGTTACTACCTCTTAAGGAAGGTCCTGCCTTAATGGTCAGCCTGACTCTTTCTAAGAACTACTTCATACCAAGTAGAAATCTGAAATCTGACTTCTGAATGTCCCCCTTCTACCACATCCCATTCCTCTCTTCCCCCAAAACACTATTGGCCTGCTTCTGTTCTCTGGCACTTGGTGTCTTTGAAGACAGCTACAATGTCTGGGCCACATGTCCCTTTATATATATATATATACCACACACACACATACATGCATACATATATATATAAGCTGTACAGAAAAATTAGCCTCTGGACTCCTCCTCATCCAAACGGCCCTCTGAATCCATGCAGTTTGTCAATATAACTGTTCAAATATGGTCTCTGCCCAGTACTCCACATGAGAAGCCACATAGAGTAGAGGTTAAGAGTATGGATTCTGAAGTTATAAAAGCTCTGCCCCTTCTCATGTACCCCTTTGGGTAACTTCCTGAACCTCTCTGTTCTCTGTGCCTCAGTCTCTTCATCTATAAGATAGATGTGATAGCTCTTGACTCATAAGAATGGTGATAGTTTAATACAATATCTCACATAGTAAGCACACAAAAATGGCAATATTTTTAAAATTTTTAAAAATGTTGGACTATATCCTCCTATCTCTGGACAATGCGATTCAATCAAAAGGATTTAAAATTTTCCTGACTGTCCACCAGAATTTCAATACCCAAACCAGTAACCATTTAACCTAAATGTATATATGTTTTATTTTCTTTGTATATTCTATGTATATTCATGCATTTGCTTTGTTAAAATTTCTTGTTAATTTGGATCGAGAAACTAAATTTTGGGTTAAAGTGTTTATTATTTGTGTAAAATGCATAGTTTATAAAGGATTTTGAAATATAACTTCTTATTTAAGCTTGGCAAAAATCTCATATTTCATTAATTTTATAATTTGCTCTTTTTCACATTCAACATCCTTTCATTTGGGTTGCATCTTCATGTAAATAATGGCAGGTCATAGTTTAAATTACAGTGTTCTTTTCTTTCTTAGTGTTTTATGAAAGAATAGTATTTTTTTGTGTTTGACATGGACTTATATTAATTGAAATGTGACTTAAAAGTGAAGAATAGGTACCTTCATTACAAAAAGAAAGAAAACCAAAAGCAACCCCTTATCTTTTCCACTTCTTTTGTAAGTGACTGCAATCTCTAAGGGTCTAACCTCACACTTCAAATTTTCAACATTTATTGTTCACCCCTCTTTGGCAATGGATCTTATAATACCTTATGATCCTTTCTCACTTTTCATTTTTTTCTATTTCATCTCCTTGTTGATACTTTTGAAAATATTAACTGATCCCCACTATATGCCAGACATTTTTCTAAGTATATAGGATTTGGTGGTTAAAAATAAAACACAAAGTAACAAAAACAAAAAGCAGATCCTGTTGGTCACGTCAAGCTGCCTAGTTAAAGAGAGGAATTACATCAGATGGGAGGCAGAGACAGGTGGCTGATCAGCACCACTCCAGGGGACTGCAAGGAATCTAATCTGCCCAAAGGAAAAGGGGGCGGATAGTCTTCTGAAAGGCTAATTAACCTAAGGAGACAGAATAGCTCAGTGGAAGAATTCCTGCCTAGCATATATAATGTCCCTAGTGTGAGTCCTGGCTCCTCTATGAGAAGTGATCCACCAGGTTATCCGGCATCACCCTGAAACTTCATAGCAGGTAACATATAGACATTCTCTTTGTATTAACTTTCCTTGAATGTCTTGTTAAAAATTTTTAAAAAGGTTCCTTTTCTTTTATTTCCCTTATTTTACTCACTAAAACCCAGTTCAAAAACTGCAAAGGGCATGCTGCAGGGTGAGTGACTGAGGAACACCAGCAGCCTGAGAAGACCCTTAGGGGTCTAAGACAGAAGGCTGTTTTTCCATGTTTTTTTCTTCTGTCTTCTTTTTAAAAAATGACTCACTGCTGTCTTGTTTCTTGCTTGTTGTGTATGCCCTTCCTTTGATTTGCTGCTTGCTTGTTTGTTTGTTTTTCTTTTTTTTCCTTTTGTTCTTTTGTTTACTGATTTCCTCTACTTACACTATATCTTTTCTCTCTTTCACCTTTATATCTTTTGTTTTCTGTTGTTATTCTTTCATTCCACCTCTTTTATTTGGTCTCCAGTTTTTCTTGTTTTTATTCCTCCCTCTCTCCTCTTTTCTGCTTACTTTACTTTTTTTACTTTTTCTTTCTCTCTTTTCTCTCTTCTTCTTCCATCTTCTCACCATTCCAGCCTTTTAATTCATTCTATATATTGTTCTGTATTCTATTTCTTGTTTTATTGTTTCTATTTCACTTTTCTAATCTTATTCCTCTCTGTGTCTTACTTGTGTTAATTTTTAAATTTCCTAGGTCTTGTATGGTTGCTCTCCTAACTTTTAAAATTATTATTGCTATTATTCTTTTTCTTTTTCTATCTCTTTCCTTTCCTCCGGTCCTATTTTTTTTTCCCCCAAAGGAACATAGACAACAACAAAGAAATAGAATAAAAGGAATGATATGTCAAAGTGAAAAATTACCACACACACAAAAATAACAACAAAATAAAACCATAGAATAGAGAGAGAAGCTAACCAATGGAATAAGCCCATCAAGACAAACAGATGCCTAGAAACCAACAAAAAAATTACAAGCCATACTAAGAAACAGGGAGACATGGCCCAGTCCAATGAAAAAACTAAAAACCAGGAGGAGATGCAGAATATGGAACAACTAATCAAAGCTGTCCAAACAAATATCATGAATCAACTTAATGAAGTGAAAGAAGAGATTAAGGATATTAAGAAGACATTGGGAGAACATAGTGAAGAAATTATAAACATACATAAAAAGTTAATGGATATGATGGTGACGAATGGCACAATCTAAGAAATCAAAAACACACTGGAAATACACAACAGCAGGTTGAACAGGCAGAGGAAAGAATCAGTGACATGGAAGACAGTACATCTGAAATCAAACAGACTGGAGAACAGATAGATAAAAAGATAGAAAAAATTCAGCAGGGATTTAGGGATTTGAATGACAACACAAAATGCCCAAACATATGTGTTATAGGCATCCCAGAGGGAGAAGAGAAGGGAAAGGGGACAGAAGGAGTATTAGGAGGAAATAATGGCTGAAAATTTCCCAACTCTATTGAGGGATATGGACATACATATCCAAGAAATGTAGCACACACCAAACAGCATAAATCCCAAGAGGTCTACTCCAAGACACATACTTGTCAAATTGTTCAATGCTCAAGACAAAGAGAATACTGAAAGCAGCAAGAGAAAAGAGAACCATCACATAAAAGGGAAGCTCAATAAGAAAAAGAGCTAATTTCTCATCTGAAACCATGGAGGGAAGAAGGAAGTGGTATGATATAGTTAAGCTGCTGAAAGAAAAAACTTCCAGCCAAGAATTCTCTATTAAGCAAAGCTGGTATTCAAAAATTATGGAGAACTCAAAATATTCACAGATAAACAGAAATTAAAAGAATATGTCAATAAGAAACTGTACTTCAAGAAATACTAAAGGAAGTTTTTCAGGTGGAAAGGTAAAAACAGCAGAGAGAGTTGGAGGAGAGTATAAGAACAACTGAAAAGATAAAAAGATAAATAAATAGCAATACTAATATCAGACAAAATAGAGTTTAAGTCCAAAACTATTGTAAGAGACAAAGAAGGACACTATATATTAATAAAAGGGGTAATCTACCAAGAAGAAAGAACAATCATAAACATTGATGCACCTAACCAGGGCTCCTCAAAATATACAAAACAAACACGGAAAAACTAAGTGGAAAAATACATGCCTCTACAATTATAATGGGGGATTTTAATACATCATTATCACCATTAGACAGAACAACTCAACAGAGAATCATTAAAGAAAGAAAGACTTTGAATAATACATTAGAGGACCTGGACCTAATAGACATACACAGAACATTACACCCAAATTCAATGAGATATACATTCTTCTCTAGTGGACGTGGATCATTTTCCAGGATAGACCACATGCTAGGCCACAGAAAAACTCTCACTGAATTCAGAAAGATTGAAATTATACAGTGTAATTTCTCTGACCACAATGGAATGAAGCTGGAAATCAGTAAGGGGCAGAGAACCAGATTAGGCACAAAGATATGGAAGTTAAACAACACACTCTTAGACAAACAATGGGTCAAGGAGGAAATCTCAAAAGAAATCAGTAACTACCTTGAAACAAATGCAAATGACAACACAATGTATCAAACCCTGTGGGATGGAGCAAAAGTAGTATTGAGAGGGAATTCATAGCCATAAATGCCTATATTATAAAAGAAGAAAGAGCTAAAATCAAATATCTAATTGTACACCTGGAGGAATTAGAAAAAGTAAAACAAACTAACCCCAAAGGAAGTAGAAAAAAAGAAATAATAAAGATTAGATCAGAAGTAAATGAAATTGAAAATAAGAAAGCACTAGGGGAAAAAAAAAACCCAAAAGCTGGTTCTTTGAGAATATTAATAAAATTGACAAACCCATAGCTAAACTAACAAAGATAAAAAGAGAGAAGATGCAAATACATAAAATAAGAAATGAAGAAGGGGATATCACCACTGACCCCACAGAAATAAAGAGTATCATAAGAGGATACTTTGAAAAATTATATGCCAACAAGATGGATAACTTAGATCAAAGGGACAAAATCCTAGGAATACACAAGCAGCTTACATTGTCAAAAGAAGAAATTGATGAACTCATCAGACCAATCACAAGTAAAGAGTTAGAATTAATTATCAAAAGCCTCCCAACTAAGAAGAGCCCAAGATCAGACAGCTTCACAGGTGAATTCTACCAAACATTCTGGAAAGAATTAACACCAATTTTGCTTAAACTCTTCCAAAAAACAGAAGTAGAGGGAACATTGCTTAACTAATTCTATGATGCCAACATCACCTTAATACCAAAGCCAAACAAAGACGCCACAAGAAAGGAAAACTAGACCAATCTCTCTAATGAAACTCGATGCTAAAATCCTCAACAAAATACTTGCTAAACGTATTCAACAACACATCAAACGAATTATACAACATGACCAATTGGTTTTCATCCCTGGTATGCAAGGATGTTTCAACATAAGAAAACCAATCAATGTAATACACCACATAAACAGATTGAAAGAAAAAACCCACATGATCATCTCTATAGATGCAGAAAAAGCATTTGACAAAACACAGCAACTTTTTTGATAAAAACACTACAAAAGATAGGAATAAAAGGAAACTTCCTCAACATGATAAAGGGTATATATGAAAAACCCCCAGCTAACATCATATTCAATGGTGAAATTCTAACAGTTTTCCCTCTAAGACTGGGAACAAGACAAGGATGCCCACTATCACCACTTCTATTTAACGCTGTGTTAAAAGAACTTGCTTAAGCACTTAGGCAAGTAAAAGATATAAAAGTCATCCAAATTGGAAAGGAAGAAGTAAAATTTCACTATTTGCAGACAACATGATCCTATACATAGAAAGACCTGAGAAATCTACAACAAAGCTTCTAGAACTTATATATGAGTTCAATGTAGTCGCAGGTTATAAGATCAATGTGCAAAAATCAGTAGCATTTCTATACACCAATAATGAGCAATCAAGGAAAAAATACCATTTACAACAGTAACTAAAAGAATCAAATACCTAGGAAAATATTTAACTAAAGATGTAAATGACTTATACACAGAACACTACACAACACTGTTAAAGGAAACCAAAGAAGACTTAAATAAATGGAAGAATATGCCCTATTCATGAATAGGAAGACTAAACATCATTAAGGTGTCTATCTTACCAAACTGATCTACAGATTTAATGCAATCCCAATAAAAATCACCACAGATTTTTTTACTGAATTGGAAAAATTAACTATGAAATTTATTTGGAAGGGCAAGAGGCCCAGAATAGCCAAACACATATTGAAAAAGAAAAATGAAATTGGAGGAATCATATTACCTGACTTTAAAACACACTACAAAGCTACAGTGGTCAAAACTACACAAGGATAGACATACTGACCAATGGAACCTAATCAAGATTTCTAATATAGATCCTCGTATATACAGTCAACTGATATTCATCAAGGCCACCAGGCCCATTCAACTAGGAGAGAATAGCCTCTTCAACAAATGGTGCTTGGAGAACTAGATATCCATATCCAAAAGAATGAAAGAGGAACACCATCTCACATCTTATACAAAAATTAACTCAAGATGGATCAAAAATTTAAATATAAGAGCCAAGACCATAAAGACTTTGGAAGATAATGTAGGGAAGTATCTACAGGAGCTTGTATTAAGAAATGGTTTCATGAACTTTACACCCAAAGCATGAGCAATGAAAGAAAAAATAGATAAATGGGACCTCCTCAAAACTGAAAACCTCAAAGGAGTTTGTCAAGAAAGTGAAAATGCAGCCTACTCAATGGGAGAAAATATTTGGAATCATATATCTGATAGGGGCCTAATATCCAGCATATATAAAGAAATCCTACACCTCGAAAATAAAAAGTCAACCCATTTATAAAATGGGAAAGTAATTTGAATAGACACATCTCCAAAGAAGAAATACAAATGGCTAAAAAGCACATGAAAAGATGCTCAACATCACTAGCTATTAGGGAAATGCAAATCAAAGGCACAATGAGATATCATCTTACACCCATTAGACTGGCAGCTATTAAAAAATCAGAGGATTACAAGTGTTGGAGACAATGTGGAAGAATGGGAACACTCATCCACTGCTTGTGGAAATGTAGAATGCTGCAGCCACTGTGAAGGACAGTTTGGCGGTTCCTCAGAAAACTAACTATAGAACTGCCATATGATCCAGCAATTCCACTGCTGGTATATACTCAGAAGAACTGAAAGCAAGGATGTGAACAAATAAATGAACACCAATGTTCATAGTGGCATTATTCACTATTGCCAAAACTTGGAATCAACCCAAATGCCCTTCAACAGATGAATGGATCAACAGTCGTGGTATAAACATATAATGGAATATTACTCAGCTATAATAAGGAATATAGTATTAACACATGGATAACATGGATGGATCTTGAGGACCTTATGTTAAGTGGAACAAGCCAGGCACTGAAGGACAAATATTACATGACCTCACTGATATGAATTAAGCAAATTGAACAGATTCACAGAACTAGAGTCTGGAAGATAGATTTACAGGAAATAGGGAGAAGAAGGTAGTCAGCCAATTGCTCACCTATATGAGCAAAATCTACGATAAGTGGGAAGTATGCAGTTGTACAGTGGAAGGGCATGACAGTGGTGTAATGATACTTTTAAGTTAGGCGGTGCTAGTTTGTCAGGAAGTGGAGTGGGGATGTTAGGTTGGACTGTCGATGGAACTGGGAGGAGGGTTGGGGGAGGGAGCAAGTGAACACTGGGGATTGGTGGGTACAATGTTTGGAATGCTCTTTTGACAATATGGCAAGTGAGGGTTGCTGGTTGGGGGTGTTGGATGTGGGGGGCTCTCGGGACAGAGCGTATCTAAGGCGGGCTTCTAGGGAGTGTGTGAGTGTTCATCTTGTCATAGTATGTTATATCAGTGGGTGGAGACCCACACAATGAGTTGCAAGGTGGTGGACTCCCATCTTGTGGAGGCCCACTATGTTCTCAAACAGAGGGGAAGGTGTCTTTCGAGAGCATGGGTGGTGCCTAATAGGGGAAGGCAGATTAGTGTGTCAAGCCCTCAGTGCTGTTGCCAGTAACTATGATTTTTTTTTCCTCCAAGGAGTGGTTGCCATGAGTCCCAAAGGAAGAGGGAGGGAAGAATAGAATAGATGGAACAGAGGGCATTTTGGGGGAGATAGACTTGTTCTACCTGATCTTGCCATAATAGATACAGACCATGTTGAATTGCATCAAAGTTTATAAAAGTGTATGATCCAAAATGTAATCCATAATGTAAACCATTTACCATGATAGGTGGCTATGTTTCAATATTTGTACATCAGTTGTAACAAATGTACCATCCACATATACAATGTTATTAATAGGGGAAGGGGGAAAGAGGGTAGGATATTGGGTATATGGGAGTTCCTTCTATTCAGTACGTGACTCTTCTGTAACCTAAAACTTCTTTGAGGGCAAAATGAAAAAAAAAAAAAAAATAAGACACTGGGGGAATAAATGGAAGACAATGTCACTGTACTTACAGGACAACAGATTTTATAGTGATGAAAGGGAAAATGTCAAAACAAATTTAAAATATATTTTCATTATTTATATTATCCCAACTTTTTATTTTTTTAATTTTTTGTATTTTATTTCTTATTTTTAAAACTACCATTATTATTCATTTTCTTATTAATCATATTTGGCTATTTTATTGGAAGAAGTTTTGGATCACTGAAGGGTTACAACTGTGGCAGGGGAGGATCATTGGTGCAGGGTGTCAGTGATGGGGGATACATGGGAGGAATCTCACCTGGGCATACATATAAGGCATATAAATGTGTTCACATGTTCATGGGGCATTGTCACGGTGGGTGGAGATTCACACAATAACCAAAGGAATATCAAATTTCCATCCTGGAGAGCTCTGCCACATTCTCTAATAGATTAACAAGATCAACAAGAATCCCCCAATGACTAGTGAAGGAGGAAGGTCCATTGATGGGCCCGTGATATTGATGACTGTGTGTATGAACCTTTACTCTTGAAATTGAAACTTAGCCAAGTATTATAAGGCATCTAAGAGTTGCCTCCTGGGAGCCTCATTGTTGCTCAAAGGTGGCCTCTCTCTAAGTTGAACTCAGCATATAAATACATTACCTTCCCTCCAGCTTGGGACATGACTCCTGGGGATGAGCCTCTCTGGCACCGAGGGATTACTACAAGCACCAACTAGCAATGTAACTGGAAAAAGATCTTGACCAAAAGGGAGAAAAGTAAAGACAAATGAGTTTAAATGGCTAAGAGACTTCAAAGTGAGTTGGAAAGTCATTCCAGAGGTTATGCTTATGCACATTTCAGCAGGATCTCTTTGACTGCCAAAGTAGATACTACCCCAAATAGCAGGGCTCCTGAGGGCTTTGGAGACATCCAGACACTATAGTCATGGCAGATAGCTCAGGAGTTTGGTGCCTTGCCAGTGGGCCCTACTTTGGAATCTATGCTCCCCAATGTGACAGAGTTAGACTCAGTTGTGGTTACCCTACACATGGCTCTTCTGTCCTTCTATTTGAAACTATAATTAGTACTAGAGATGGTACGTGTATGTCTAAGAGACTTAAATCTTTGGGCTGTCCATTTGCCAGCTGGGCCCTGAATATCAACGGAGTTGCAACACCTACTCTCCAGTTCATTGGTCTCACCCAAGACAACTAACATGGAGGTGATGATGGACAACTACCATACCAAGGAACGAGAAAGTCTACAACTGCAAGCAAGAGAGTCCCATCCATCAGCCCTATGGGATCACAGTCCCCTCGCAATTAGAGGTAGAGTGCACATCACCATCCCAGAATCTTCAGGATTGGGGAATGAACTATGGACTAAAGTAGACTTACTGGTATTCTACTATAGATTTATTGTGATTCTAGCAATGGAAGAAATTATATCATCGATGTGGAGGCAATGGTCACTGGAGGTTCTGAGGGCAGAGAGAGAGAAAACAGGTGTAATACAGGGGCATTTTTGGGACTTGGGAATTGTCCTGAATGACAACAACAGATACAGGCCACTGTAAAATCTTGCCATAACCTCCAAAAAGGGTGAGAGAGAGTGTAAGCTACAATGTAAACTTTAAACTATACTTAGTTGCACTGCTCCAAACTGTGTTCATCAATTGCAATGAATGTACCTCACTAATGAAGGATGTTGTTAATGTGGGAGGTGTGGGGAGTGAAGAATGTGGGAATCCCCTATATTTTTATGTGACATTTGTATAATCTAAGTATCTTTAAAAAAATTAAAAATAAAAATTTTTTTAAAAAAGATATTGATGAATTATTAATGATCAATTATATTGACTTCTATTTACTATCCTGTAAGGAAGCTCCTGAAATAATTATTTTAAATGTGTGCTCCTGCTCTAATTTTAAGAAAATTACCTTTGTTTAAATACAATGTACATTTGTTTCTTTTAGCCAAAGAAGAGTAGATATTTTTAAAAAATGTTTCACTTCTCTATTTCATTCTGCCATTTCACCAAAATATAACAGTGTTTACTTCCCTTTTTAACTTCTTCCTTTCTCTTCATCTTACACATATACTAAAATATAATAGTCATATGGAGAGAATCTTTATTATATAAAGGTTTGTATATTTTATATACTTATATGTAATAAGATATAGAGAAAAAAGAGAGACATTCACAGAGATGGAAATAAACTTTCAAAAGGAGAAATACAATCCATGGGATTGAAGAATTTCTGTATAGACTTTTTAGACTGAAAAAACTGGGGCCAAATCTCTGGTTATTTTGTACTCACAAACAAGGCACAAAGGAAGTGTGATTTGACCACACTACAGATGGTTTGGATGATTAGTTAAAAAAAAAAAAAAAAAAAAAAAAAAAAGAATTTTGTTAAATCCATTTGCCATGTGTTTTTATTCAGTTTGAGTCTCCATTTTCCATTTTATTAGACAAATACATTATACTACACACATGTATATTGTGCCACTAACTCCATAGTTTGTGACAATGTGCAAGTTAACTAGATTCCTGAACATCTGTCAGGAGAAGTTTAAAAATGCATAAAACAATACCCAGCTTACCTGAAAATAGTATAAAACCATTACAGGTCTTAAAAGTGGAAATGGAAATGTATTAGCAAAGAGAGAGAAACTAGCCATGAATCTGAAATGATTCAGATAAATTCAGGCTATTGGATTCTAAATAGGGTTGTGTATTTCTTAAACATACAGATAAATTTTTCTTATTCTGATGATAAAAATATTGTGCAAATAATTTTTCTTCCTATTATTTAAGTTACTAGTCTGAACTTAGACTCCATTAAAATCTGGTGATAAAGTAGGGAGAAATGAAAACACCCAGTACTTTTAAGATTTAAAAATAAGCCATTTTCAGACTCATTTTCAATAAAAATTAGAAGTTGTTGGTCTCTAAATGAGTTTTTCCGACACTCTCAAACTAGTTCACATATTCTAAAAATTTTATAATTGTTCTACTATCTGGATAAGGTAGTCTCTCCCAAAATGCTACATCATCTTTTATCTGTATTTGCCTAAACATAGGTGAAAAGGGACCTGTCCAGCCTTCTGACTGCCTAAAAATTAACTTCAAGGACTTAAGCCATTGGTAATTTTGTCAATATAGTTCCTTCAAGAAAATAAATTCAGGTTATACTTTGTTAGTATATTACCTCTATGGAATTATTTGCTTTTCAGAACCATCTGCCTCAGGGTGGGGAGGGGAGGGATTAGTAAACAGTGTGTAATATATTATTCCAATTAATTTGCTCCCTTTCATATCCAACTGATTAAGAGGAAATTAAATGGATTTACTCTAATGAATATTAACTAATAGTAGTTAATTTGAAAACATTGTTTTCTAATTTCTTTGACTTCCTGCTGTTATAATCCATCAGATGACTTAGGTGTGATTTACTTATTTTCAGAGTTTTAACATATTAATTTCAATGTTTCAGTGTCAGTGAGTGACAGTCAAATAGAATACAAATCCTTCACTAATAATTTCACTTGCTATGACAATGTTTTTGCAGCTCAAAATAGAAGGTTGCCAGTTTATAAAGAGATACCTCCTAGCTAGGATTTGATTTTTTT
The DNA here is from genome assembly GCA_026826555.1 of Tolypeutes matacus. Classification (NCBI taxonomy): domain Eukaryota; kingdom Metazoa; phylum Chordata; class Mammalia; order Cingulata; family Chlamyphoridae; genus Tolypeutes; species Tolypeutes matacus. The sequence goes on along the minus strand of JAKSZT010053779.1, from coordinate 1,940,755 downwards.
TCCCATCTATTGTGAGATGGGCTTTGTGATTATTTAACATAAGTTTATGTTTTTAACCTTTCTCATATGGATAAACAAACCAGGAAGTAGCTAAACTCTCCCCACACCCATGCATAGGTAAATGTCTAAGGTCAAGTCATATCCTATATTAGCATACCTTGATTGTGCATACCAGGGACCAGTAAATATAGGCCATGGCCTTCTGAGTGTGGTAGGAAATTTGCACAGCCATGTATCAACATCATTTGATTTTCTTATATAAAAGTAGATAAATGCAGAAACCAGAATATTCTTTTTCTTTACTTTACGCAGAAGAATAGCTATCTATATACTATAATATACTATTATATATAGTATATAAATAATTATATACTATATATTATAACCTATTATGTATATAGAACTTCCAGGTGAGATGAACCTGGGGGTTGAATTCTTTTACTAAAATCCTAAATAGAAACCTGAAGATTTGACCTAAAAGTCACCTTGGAATTTAGGCCTATCACTTTGCCTTTGTTTTCATTGTTGTTTTCCTTAGCATACTAAATGCTGTATCTGTATTTAGTTGCTTACGATTAATACCCTGTGTAAAACCTGATCATTCAGTGTATGATATGTGAGGCAATGCATAACTTCAAGAGTTTTAAAGACAAGAATCATACTGAATAATAACATTGACATGAAGATCCACCTATACAACTAGTAAAGGTAATAAAACTCATTAATATTTACATATATTTGTTTAACATATTCCTTTACTTGGCCAGAAAGTTAAAATTAAAATACATAATTATGTATATATAAATTTACGTGTGTATATATATTTTATAACACACAGAGGGAGAAAGAGTGGGGCAAAGGGAGTGAAAATCAGTAGAGAAACAGTTACAGTTTCTTCAAGGGTAAGATGTATCCAAACAGCACAAACGTTTTCTAGTCCTTTACCATTACACAGATTAATGCTACTAGTGCTATTAGTAATCTTCATAACAATGCTAAAACTTTCATTAATTCATTGAAAGAGTAGCTGTACTGCTCTAAGTGCCTGGTATACAGTGGTGAATAAGAGAGCTAAAGCTCCATTTCTTTCGGGCCTCACATTTGACTAATGATTGAATCAGTGTGGTTCTGACATATGCCACTGCCAGACTGATTCCAAATCCCATGTTCTTCCAGCACCACCTAGTTGATTCCCAAGCCCCTCTTACATTAACATCCAATGATTCTTTCTTATTTAAGCAATACTATCATTTCCCAGGAACTTAAAAGAAAATAGCCATGCAACAAAATCTATATATAAATATATAAACAGATAAATAACCCAAGTACCACCCCAATCTACTTCCCAAACTAATTGCCCTCTCCAAAATTCAAAACATCTAATTTTCGCCCCTATCATAAGCAGAAATTTTAATTTAAATAATCTATATCTAGCTAGCAAACTATCTGGGAAATTTTCTAGAATTTGGTAAATATATGATAGTTTCTCCAATCCCATCTCAACATTGACAAGGAGTGACATCTCATAGGGATGCAAAGAAATTAATGGAAATATTTTTACATTGGGAAAGGGCTCTTTTACCTACTTTCTAGTGGGAATTTCTCTGAAAATATTTGGAATGAACCTACTTGGCCAAATATTAGAAGTAGAGAAGACTAATAAAATATCATAATTTGGGTATAAATCTTATCCTTTTTAAAAAAGTACTTCCCCCCAGTGAAGTCTGCTGACTTATGATTCTAAGAATAAAGGTGTGTTCAAGTTTCACAAATATGTTTGAATTTAACAAATTTTTCTTTTTTTTTTTTCTTACAATAAGCAAAAAAGTCTAGGGACGTTAATGTATGAAGGGCATTCTTCACAAAGAGAAGTGTAATTTTAAGCATGCCATCATTTTTTTAATTTCATTACCCAAGTACATACATTAGCAAAAACTTTCACTGTGTTATAGACACACACACTCATACACATAAATATTGGTGCAAGGTATTTTAAATAATATTTCCAATACTATACAGCGCTAGAAGTTAATTTGGGAGTTTTCATTAAAAGTCACACCATCACAAGCAGTCATGAAGAGTTCACTTTTCTTGGTAAACACCTCTTTGTAATAACTTGCTCTAGAAAAATACAAGTAAAGTTCCCAAGTTTATGTATATTTGTTACCTTAATAATGTTTGATAATTGCACATATTCATTCCATATACTGTTTAGTAAGTTTTTATATTATAGTCTAATAATACCTTTTCCTCTAATAAATATTTGCTCCATTTCCTTTATTTTCTCACTGAATCACTGATTCCTTTTGGTATCATATGGTATATTACATATAGGTGAAAATTCTTTGACACTCTCCCCATCAAGAGAAGGGGTGTTTGACCTTTCCCTTGAATACAGGTGGGCTCTGTGGCTGCTTTTAATCTGTGGCATTTTCTGTTCCCTGGCCTAACTCTTGGGATACTCTCTGGGAGTCTGAGGCCTCCATGAAAGACTATGGATTATCATGATACAGCCAAGCTAGAGGGTCCATGCATAGGTGCTCCAATCAACAGTTATGACTGAGCCCCACTATCCAGCTGCCTGTATCAAGATGTCAGCTGTGTGAGCGAAACTCTTGGTCCTTCCAGACCAGCCCATCCACCAGTGACAGGGAGTGATCACAGTTCCTACCAGTCAGAGGAGAAGAATTGCCCAGCCAAGCTCTGCTGGACCTATAATTCTCCCTCATTTTTTGAAGTACAAATTTCCCAGGCAGAGTAAGGAGAAAGATCATTTCTGGCTATAAGAGATTATGAAAAAATACATATTATGTGGCTTTGAAAGTGCATAATATATTGGATAAGTACATCATGCATTGGCTACATTGGTGAGAGACAGGAGTAATTCTACTCTGTTAAAGTTAGCTCTCCAGTCCTTGTTTCCCTTGCTCAGAGTCCAATACTGTTCAGTTAATCAATACAGTATTTATAGTCCCTGCTTCTGAAGGTTTATCAAGAAGAGGCAAATATGCTATGCAAGCAAGATTCAAAGAACTACAGAAAGGGGCAGGAATAATTTTCTCTTCATTATTCAACTCCCAACTCTGACCTTTTGCATTCCTTGGAGGCAACTCCTTGAATTCTGTCTCTGGAAGCTAAACTGATGATTCTGCATTCCCATAGCATCTCTATTCTTGCAAGCTCCCCAGTAATGCTGTTTGGTCTGCATTGTGGTCATGGGGAGAAGGAAAATGGAGCTAGGAGAGTCAAGATGGCTGCCTTTGATTTTCCTAAATTTATTCAATTGGGCTCACATGATAAAGCCTCACTTTATCACTATAAACAAGCACAAGTAGGAGACAACCCAAATCACTAGCTATTCTCTTTCAGGTAAGATACTTAGAAGATTTCTGAGAATGCAATATATTAACACAGTATTTTCATTTTAGAACATTCTGTGGGGATAATTGTAAGGTTGCACAACACAAGATAGCAATCGGGAATACTTGTCTATCTGTGAGTAATTTGTATTTCTGCACCATTTTGCTATTAATGTAGTGGTTGTGGATGGCTAGTGATATTATTTACTTAGCACTTCCAAACCTGGTCAACCCTTCCTGAAATAGATTGTCTTTTAGGGTAGAGTGCAGCCCAGATTTGAGTCAGATTGAGTGATTTGAATCTAGATTGTATAAAAGTTTCAGAAACTTGCATGAGTTTCTTTTAAAAATAACTAAGGGTATTTTAATTATTAAAATTTATACTCTGTATGAATCATTTTGAACAGCAACTAACACATAGTAAGTACTCAATAAAACTCAGCTCTGGTTCTTTTTAATTTCCCCCTAACGTGCTACAAGAAGGCATTTTGTTATTGAATTGAAAGTGCTGTTAAAATCAAAATAAAAAGCATGCATAATAGAAACATGAAATTAACAGAGTTGATCCATAACTTCTCTCCAACTTGAATGATTCAATTTCTTATATCAAGACCATGAAAGGAGTATTATCTTGTTGTTACTTTGTATATGAGATCTGAATATATAGATTTTCCTGAATGTTACATTTTCATACAAACATATAAATTTTTGACCTCTTACCTAGAAAAATTGGACATTCTCCTATTGTGACCTTGTGATTTCCAGATGCATTCAGAGAACTCAATGCAGCTGTTTCCTCCTACTGACTAGCCATGACTGGCTCCAACTTTGAAAACACGACAGAGTCCTTGGAAGGAAGCGGGGAACTGAATGCCATGTGCGTTAGCAAAGGCTTTCTTGAACTTACATCATGTTTAATTTTATCAAAAACTCTGTTCATTATGTGGTTAGGTTTGTGGTGCTTCTTGGAAGAAGGAACAAGGAAAAAAATTACTGGCATCTGAAACAAAACCAGAAATCCTTGTTCATTTGGGACCTCAAATTAGACTTGTCATAAGAATGTCAAATTGCTCATACTGGAGTCAGTTGGGCTGGTTGGCATCTTATAGCCATAATAAACACATTTTTATTTACTCTGATTGTCTTATAAAATAATTTAGGGAAACACTTTCCCAGAAAACAAGGTTTGGGAAGAAATAGGATGCTGTATTAGTTTCAAGTCCTAATACTATATGAGGAGTTTTCCTGCATATTTGCAGGCTGTTGAGTTCAGAGAAAATTCTACAGTAATTCTTATCTAAAAGCCTGGCATAGTCAAGAAAGACATACTCCTGATTTCCAGGACCATCCTTTAAACAAGATGTGCTCTTTTCCTGAGGATTCCCTAAACTGATAAAATCCTCCCTATAGTATTTATCATTTTATCAGTTTAGGGAATCCTCAGGAAAAGATCAAGAGGCAAAGTGTCATCATGTCATCACTAAGAATCTTTTTCATTCTTTTGGGAGAACTGTTAGGCTTTGGGAAGTTTGTGATGTTCAAAATATAGGCCCTAATTCATGACATATGCAGTGCTCTATTGATTAAAAAATGGCAAATAATGGAGAGATATCTGCATGTAGCAGTTTGAGTGAGGCTTTTATGGCCCCCAAGAAAGATGATGTCCTTAGAGCTAATCCATTCCTATGTGTTTGAACTTATTATAGCTGAGACCCTTTGGTTAGATTACTTCAGTTAGGGACTTTGATTAGATTACTTTGGTAAGGCATGACCTTGGGTGGATCTTGATCCTTTTACTGGATTCATTTATAAATGGGATAAATTCGGAGAGACAGAAAGAGGGAAAAGTCCCAGGAGCTCAGAGGGGAACCCACTGAAGCTGAGAGGGAAAGCCATGAAAGCAAGAAGCTGAAATCAAAGGAACCCAGGAGAGACAAAGTCAGAGAAGGAGCAGCCAGAAGCTGAATGCAACGAGCCTGGAGGGGAAGGCAGAGACTGGCAGATGCTACCGTGTGCGTGCTCGTGTGACAGAGAAGTCCAGGATCACCTGCAGCCAGTTTTGGGGGGAGAAAAGCATCCACTAATGCCTTAATTTAGACATTTCTTTTCAGCCTCGGAACTGTAAGCTTATAATAATAAATCCCCATTGTAAAAAGCCAACCCATTTCTGGTATATTGTTTTTGGCAGCTTTTAACAAACTAAAACACCACACATGGATTTGTCTTCAGAAAATTCCAGTTTTTATGTCAACTCTACCACTTACTACCGGTACAATCCTGGGTTGGTCACCTAAACTCTCTGAAATCTCAGTTTATTCTGAAATAACTAGAAACAGCATATATCTCACAAACTTCAAATACTATGTAAATACACATTAGGAGTAGGGTACTATGTGTTGAGCTCACAGGTTAGTACCAACACAGTTTTAAGATATATGAAACTTCTTTGGTATGTTTTTGCCTCTTAGTGGTAATTGGTCTTGATTTTGTAATGTATTTCCAGATCTGTGGTTTACTTTGGCGGTATGGAATTCAATGAAATGTTGATTATGCATTGGGTAGTGGGGAGGGTTCTTTTTCAAACCTTTTTTTCTGGCTTTGAGTTTCAGCTAATTAGATTTTGAGCCATGGTTTGAGGAGAGGAGAAATAGGAGCAGCCACAGGGAGGTATATTTTGGGATTATATAAGAAAGGATTTTCTAAAAGTGAGTTGTTCAAGGACAGAAAAGGAAACTTCTGGATGTCAGTAGTTTCTTGTTGATGGGACTGTTTAAACAGAGGCCAGAAAGTCACCTGGTATTGATCATGGCAATCAGATTCATATTGTAATAATTGTGACTAGATGATATTATAGGTATTGATGCACTTCTCCTGAACTTCCTTATATCTCCATGATCATTCCACATTTTGGCCACTGGATGGATTTTTTTTCATTTCCTCAGTAGAGACTAGAATGAGATTCTAGTCTACTAGTGGCTAAATTCAAAGATTAGTGGCTAAGTTCAAAAGCCTCAGGCCAAGTAAATGGCAGGAGTTTTGGAAGAGGTTCAGTTGGGCAGAGTCAATATTTTTCCTTTATCTACTCCCTATTTTTACTCTCATCCAGATTTTAAAAAGAGGAGAATGGAAAAAGAAGCAAAAGGCTGACACTAGTGTGAAACCCTCAGAGAAAGGATTCTGTGTGCTGACCTCCTTGGGTTGAGTCCCCTCAGGTTGGTTTGGATGGAGTTTTGGAAAGTAAATGGTAGGGTTTCCCACCCCCTGCCAGCATGGTGGAGTGTCTGAAGAGTATAGGAATCCAGAAAATGTGGAGGAGCAGCCAAATTTCTTTGTGCCCTCAAGGAAGGTACTAGAGTGAGCTGAGGACAGAGAGGGCTTGATGTATGTGTATAAAATAAATCATTCATGGACTAATGGCCAGAGACTGATAGGACCAGGGACATCATTTTAACAGACATGTACACAGGGGAAATTTCTCTGAAGGGATGATTTCCATTGCAGTGAATAACAACATGGACTGGACACCTTTCCTGAGGTTATAATGCCATATATTTCCTGGAAAGTAATGTTAGTTGTAGAGAGGAGGAGGAGAAAGGGGAAATCCCATATTAATTGATTTTAAACCTGAAAATGACAAAGCATTGTTTAAATCATGTTTTGATTACCAATCAGAATGGGAATTTTAAATATGGTTTAATATGAATTATATAAAAATTTAGATACATTTTGTTTTGCACTGAGATACTGATACTGGCTAGCTTTATAGTTCCTTTTAACCCTGGGTATTTGGAATTACAGTGTGAACAAGCCTAAGTTTTCTGGTATTACTTGTACCTCTCCATACTTCTTTATTATTTGGCTCTTTTTTAAATGTTTTATTGTTCTGTGACTTTTATTATAAAATCCTTTAAAATTCTTTTTGAAAGTATTATAAATAAAAATAAATCTGGACACTGAACCCAGAACTCCTGATGGTTATTAAATTTTGATACTTTTCACATGAAATTTTTTAGTAAATAACTTTTAAATAAGTTAGGAAAATTAGTTTACAAATTTGGAAAATAATGCATATTACCATCACATAGTTGTTTTCCTGATCTTTGATAAAACATATATCCCTGACTTAAACAAACTGTGTTTATGGCATCGCTTGTTGCCCAGCAAACTTGGAATTTTTTCCTTTTGAGGGATCACTATTAAAAGAAAAGAAAAGATCAAAGGGATTATACTATTGAACTGTTATCAAAGAACTCACAACAGTTCATGGTTAAAAAACCACTTGACCAACGACAGCAGCAGCAGCAGGAACGGATAAGTCCTCAGTGGCCTGCCAGGTCCAAAGGCTATCTTGAGAATATATTTTGAATCTGAAATAGGCTAATTAAGTCAATGGTTCCCTGGCTGTCACTCTTAGGAACAGTGGGATGGTATAGGCTATGTGCCTGACTAGGTTGAGTGGCAAACACAAATCCCCCTCCCCATTCCCTCACAAATGTGCATATAAATGTGGGCTGGATGCCATGGTCAGGAATACAAGATAAATCTCTATGTATAAAGATGTTTACATATAAATGGAAGATTAAAAGCTCATTAAGACGCAGATTGTACAGAGGGGATGAAGAGACAAGGCCAGAGCAGAAAGAAAAGCAATGAATGCATGTTTGCCTTTTCCTAATGACCTTTATTTAATCAAAGCTCCTTGGTTCAGAGCATATACATGCTCCTCTGGAGCAACACCACTTGCTCTAAGAAAGCCTGCATCCAACCACCATTTTCCCCCAGAAGCGAGTGCTCTGCCCTGCCCAGTTGTGGTCATTCCACTCTGGATGGCTGAAGCATCCCTTCTTCTAGCATCAGAGAGGCAGCGGCTCTGTTTGCTTCTTTCATGTGTTGCCACTTTTCATATGCTGCTGACACTTGTGTTTTTTAATGACACTGAAATAGGAAAGATGGTTATCCTTTCCTTAAAATGCGATTGTACTTCAAACTATATTTTTAGAGAGAATTAAAAGGCAGTATATTTGGAATTGAGACATCATAACTCTCCCCAATACCAGACCTAAGATGTACATGGTGTATCCCAAGAGTAGGTATGCTCCTCAGGAACAAAAAATGTCACCAGTTAAGAGTAGAACCAAGACAAACGTTTAGGCTTCTTGACTCCTCCTCCAGTGCTCTTTCTCTACTTCTTTTTCTTGCTCTCCAACTCACTCAGCATTCCTAACTCCAACCCTACCCCCAATGCCCCACCTCCAGCTGAGCTGTAGATGTAAATAAAAATTCTGGGCGAGCTTGCCTAACAGTTGTTGCTGAACTCTAATTGAAAGAGAAGAGTTGCTCCATTTAAAGGATTTTGCAAAATGATCTCTCTGAGTTCATGGAATATGAAAGGCAGCAGCAAAGCAAAATGTCAGCATTAATTTGATATGGATTTTTTGTTGGATGCAGAATGGTTCATTAAAACCTTAAACAGGTGGCAGGTTTGGCAGCCCACTGTATGTATGTTATGGACAGATTTATTATGCCTTTCATTTTCAAATATTTATGCAGAAACAGACTCAGTGAGATAAATTATCTTGTTCACAAGAGCATTCTGTTCAAGGCTGCTATGATAACTGCCATATCAATCAAATTATGCAATGAAAATTTACCCTCAACTTTATAATGATCAATTATTTAAAACTTAGGAAACTCTTTTCATTACTCCTCCATTTTAATTTTGGAAATCAATGTAACCTGGAAGAAAAAGGAGAAGTCTGCCACTGTTTTACCTAACAGTGGGCTACAGTGCCACAAAATGGAGACTATGTGCAGGATGTTATCTCAATTGCAGAGGTTCAGAGTAGGAGTCAGATATGCATTTCAAAGCAAACATAATTTACATGCAAATATCACTGGCTCTAACCATCCCGCATGATGACTATGGGTAGATACGAGCATGTAAACATCAGAGGCATGTTCAAACTCTGAGGCACCTTTGTTTCATCAAATGAGGTGAGCCATAAGCCAACTGAAGCAAAACATGATGTCAAGTGAAACAAAGTACACACTTCAGAGTCACCACTGAATCTTCAATTAATCATTTACTCTGCAGGCCCAGTATCATAACCTTCACCAAAGCCGGAACTTTCTACTGATACCTTCTGCCATCTGGGGAGGGTCAGTGTTTTCGTTTCCTAGTTGCTAAAACAAAGACCATACAATGGGTTAGCTTAAGAATAGGAATTTATTGGCTCTTGGTTTTGGGGCCAGAAGTCCAAAATTGAAGCATTAGCAAGGCAACACTAGCAAGGCATAAGACGGTGGTGTTCTGGAGATGGCTGCCAGCAGTCCTTGGTCCTTGGCTTTTCTGTTACAATGGCAGTGCACATCTCTCCCAGGTTACACTGATTTCCAGCTTCTGGCTGATCCAGGTGGCTTCTCTCTCCCCTGGCTTTCACTCTGTTTATGAAGGACTTCAGTAATACAGATTAAAGCCCAACTTGATTCAGTTGGGCCACATCTTAACTGAAGTGACATCTTGAAGAGATCTGATTTACCATGAGTCCACAGCCCCCAGAATGCTCACCAAGACCAAGAACATGCCTAAACTTGCGTACACTATTCAATCCAGCGCAGTTGGTTTTATCAACTTTTAATACTGCAGGAAAACTTCTGCTAGAAGGATATTCAGAAACGGTTCCCCCACAATCCAGCTTCTCACAGACTTTTCCAGCTTCTTTTCTGCCAGTAGCATCTGGGGATGAGTGCAATGCTCTGCCAGCTACTTTCTAGCATTCTGACCTCTCAGGATGGCAGGATAGATGCAGAATCTCCTTACAAGCACATTATCCTATAGAAAACTTTCAGAAAGGACTAAAAAGGAGAAATGACACATCCTGCATTTCTTATTTGGACTTCTGCCTGATTTCCAACCCTGACTACATTCTTTACTGTCTTTCCTGAGTATCTCTGGAACACATGAATCTTAGTATATCAATTGGTTTCTTCCTCATATATCATCTTTCTGCTATGTGTAGCCTTTGGCTTTCATTCCTTTCAAGAAACAGTGCTTACCAATTATTACTTGCTTTTTATCTCATCAAAAGCATTACTTTTCTCCTCTACTGTAAATGATATTACTTATCTTTCTTCAGCTGCTCAAAAATAACCTTCTTCATGAACATTTGTCAGCCTAATTCTCTAATTACAAATTGTTAAGGCAGCCCTCTTAGCACCTGTGAATAGATCTGTGTAATTCTAAATGGCTAGTTAGACATTTATTTGTGGTTATTTTTGGTTTTGCTTTTGTCCCATCATCCATTAGGAATTCTCAGAGAAGTAGTGACACAAAGCATACCTCAGGGCAGATTCTTTAGGTCAATCCCACATGATCATAAAAGGCATAGAATGTAAAAAATTAGTTCATAATCCTGGAATATCTTGCACAGTCAATATTATACAGACTGTCACATCTCATAGGACAATGAAGGGTGCATTCACTCATTGCTTTTTATATTAGGCTGCCAGAAAAACATAGGACTAAGAGTCAGAAAAACCGAATTCTAATCCTTGTTCTATCTTTACTCGCTAGGTATGTGATTGTAAGTTACTTATTGTCTTAGATGAGGTGCAGCTTCCTGAACTATAAAATGTGCAAAGTAACATTCGTTCTGGCAACCTCAAAGGGAAATTGACTCGGTTAAGGTACATGCTTATATTTAGTAAATTATAAAAGATGATTTAATATTATTGTAACCACTATATATCAGTCCAAAGGACTCTGCATTATTCTGGGATAGATGAGGAAATGACACATTCATATTATATAAGATCCTTAAAAAGATGGGTATACCTTTGATATAGGAAGATAAAATGTCTGAATATAATATGAGAGGCTGTTCAGCAAGTCTAGTAACTGAATTTGCTGCTTAAGACCATTTATATTAGGCTGCCAGTAAGAGAAATTAAAATTCTTACTTCTGCTACTAAAGTATATCTTAAAGTGTGGTTCCTGGACCAGCAGCAAATTATTGGACCCTCCTGCCCCTCCTCCTCAGACCTACTGAATCAGCCATGCAAGCAATTATGATGAACACTTAGGGATTAAGAACCATTGTCTTAGTCAACAGGACTCATCTGGGATTTTAGTCCCCAATGCCACCAACTTGTTGAGTGAGCTTGGAGACCAGCCTAGGATAAGACATCATGAGATTCTATGTATTAATAACAACCAATTATCCTAGATTTTCAGTCGATGCAAGTTTCTCGTGATATTGTACATTTCCATTAAATAAGAACTATGCAATATATTGTGATTTTGTAAACCTTTGTAATCTTTTCTATAAGCAAATTTGCACCTTTAAAAAAAGTGCTTTGCCAGACCAGAAAACCAGATTTTGTCCTAAAAATATGGTCTCTGTGCTTATAAAGGAAAAGACACCGACTTTAAGTGACAGGTGCACTAGCCCCAGTTTAGCCATAAGCTCTGTGTGACTCAAGGTATGTCAGTCTCTCAGGGCTTAGGTAGTCTACCTGATAAAGTGAGATAGTTGTACAAGAATGATCTCTAAGCCAGTTTCTAGCTTGCACATTTTGAATCTAAGCCTTCTTTCTTTTTTTCTCTTTCACTCCCATTCTGAAAATTGTACTTATAGCATAGAACAGAAGAAGATATAAAAGAAAGGCCACAGAGAAAAACACTGGCTGAGAAGCAGAGAAAGCAAAGAAAGTACACAGAAAAGTGTCATTTTCCACAGCAGGAAAGCAATTGAAATTTAAATCATAAAAAAGTGACTAAAATTCAAGTGTAAAATGAGGAGGTAAGGATATCAAATTTTAAGAATTATACAATAAACTGTTGATCCTTTAAAAGGAACCCGGGTGAGGATGTCTATGGACTTTGCATAGCATTGTGAAGGAGGATGAAGAACTGCCTCAAATCAGAACAGCATTAGTACAGAGCTGCCGTGGAGGACCTTAGAGCCTATGCTGGTCAAACGGAAGGGCAAGAGGGGAAGAGAGCTGCTGCAGACTGAACATGTTTTCTGCATAAGCTCAGCCTTATCCTGTTCAAGAAAAGCCTCTTCTCCATTCTGATCTCCATAACCATGTCACAGCCACTGGCCAGCTTCCTAATGGTGGAACCCATGCTTCTCCAAGTCCAGAAAGGAGAACGGAGCTGAATGTTCACAAAAAATCCAGCATCCTCAAAGAAAGGATGACATAAATTCCATGTGTTGTTAAAAATGGTGTCTTAATCCCATTATACATTTTGTCATAACCTATAAAATTGAACGGGTCAGAGTGTAAAGGATAATGTAAACTATAGTCCACGATTAGTAGCAATGCTGTGTTCATCAGTTGTAACAAATGTACCACACTAATGAAAGATGCTGTTAATGTGGGAAAGTGTGTGTGGGAGGGTGGGGCATATGGGAATCCCCTATATTTTTTATGTAACATTTATGTAATCTAAATTTTTTTTTAAATTTTTAAATTTTGTGCCATTACACCATTATGGTTACAGAACATGAAACTAACAGACATGAAGGAAATAAGTGCAAAGCAGGAGAGATATTCAATTACAAAAACAGGAGCAGCCAGCCCATCTGAGAATGCCAGATTTCTATTTTTTTCTATTTCCTCATTCCAAACATCTTTAAATAAAGTCTTTCTCCAATCTTCATTCTAATAGATACTCAGAATCAAATGTTTCCTCACCATGAAGATATTCACAATTCTTCCTACACCATCAGAGCCCACCTGGTCTGATGTTTTTCTGTTGTTTGGCATCAAAACTCACTCCTGCAACAGATGGTCAGCTGACTGGGCAGCCAAACGTTGCCTGCTGATAGAGAGCAATAATTAAGCTGGCAATGGGAAAGATTCTGTGTTAAGTCAACTGCCAAGAGACATTTGTTCAACTCCAACCAACGTGGTGGTGAATGGGGGGAGAAGACTCAAATTCAGTCATTTCCATTTGGTGTATTCATTGTGACTTCTATTTTTATCCTATGCCTTGACCAGAACCAAGTGAAGAAATCCCATAGACTTAAAAAGCCATTGGCACACTGCCAAACGAAGGCTGGATTAAAAGGAATCACAGGTTAAAAGGAAATTCACAAAAAAGGGAGGTTTGTAGCCAGAAATTGAAAGGCCTCATCTGGCCACAACATGTTTAATTAAATCGCCCCTCTCCCTAGTTCATTCCAGCTTCACTCAAATTTTCTCTCAGTGCTCTTTCTCCATGTACAAAGCTAAATCTTTTTAAAGGGAAATTTAATCCACATGGTTTCTGATTCATTTATTCACATAAAACACAGAATGACAGCTGAATGGCTCCTGATATGCAAAAAGTTTTCGAAGCCTGTTTCCTTCTTAGAAACAGAAAATTGCACTGTACTCATATTACACTCGTCTTTTAGTAGGTTGAAGTTTCCCTCAAAACCTTAGGTCCCAAAAGAATGGAATATATTGAAGGTCGATAACTCAGCTCCTCAAATGGGGGGTGGGGCGGGGGAGCACTTACTTACCTCAGCACCTGGGTCTTTTGAGGTTTCCCAGTGCCAGTTCTTACAGATTTCTTTGCATTTGTTCAGTGATATTTTCAGCACATTCTTTTAATTCTAATTCATTTTTACCAACAATCCTAGTCTTCAGCTGTAATTTCCTAACTTCAGAAGTCAGACTAAGGAAAGTTCTCTATATACCTTTGCTCTCAATCACATAAATACACTTGGGCAAGTAAAACATGTTTTGTGGAGACCCCAAAAGAAAAAGTGTCTCCTTAGCAGAAATGGATGCACAGTACTCATAGTTCTGACATAAAAGGCCGTAGCAAAAGCCTTGGTTTATTTATAGCTTCCAGCTTTCTCATCCACAAGCTTTGCTGAATGACTCCAATTTGTTCACACATTCATTAATGTACTAATATTTTCATCCAACACATATTTACTTCACTGTCTACTCTAAGCCAAGTTACTGGAATATAGAAATTTAAATACTGGTTTTGATTTCTTAGAAGAAAATATGCCAACAAATATAATGGCCATAATGGATCAGGAGACAAAAATATAGAAGAAATAGAGAAGACAGACCATGTAATTCTTGCTGGGAAATACAGAAAGTCTTAGAGATAGAAATACTAGAAAGATAAGTGGACTTTTTCCAGGTAAACTGGTCAAGGAAACAGGAGTCTAGTCAAAGGTAATATCAAGGGCAAATGTGCTAAGGGATAAGAGAACAACGTGTTCCCCAAACTAAAAGGAATTTAGTATTGATGAAGCAAAAATACAAACTATCACCTAAGGGTGGAGTAAGCACAGGCCAAATAATGAAGGACTCTTTACGCCATCCAAAGTAATTTGGATTTTATCTTACAGAACAGGTCAGTTGTTCTTAACTGGGTGTGTTCATCAGAATGACCTTTGCCAAACACACGTCTGGGTTGAAATGTGAGCAATTCCAAATTCATAGATCATGTGTTGAGTTTTTCATCTCTATTTTCTTAAACTTTCACAGATCATGGTGATTGTCCTGTTTGAGAAATGCTTTAGGTTGATGGGGACCATGGAAGGACTCTGAGAAAGGGAAAGGCATAATCAGCTTGAGTGTTGGTAGATAATTTTGTGGGGAAGGTGAAGGAAATTTTGAAAGTGATAAAAGAGATTCTAGGCAAGGGGTGCTTTAGGAGGCAATGCCAACTTGCAGGCATATGAATGAAGTCCTGAGTCATGGTATGGTAGGAGGCCTGGCACCCTACTTTCTGGCTTGACAACACTATTCCCCAGAAAGGAGACATGGGGTGAAAGAGAGAAGAGAGTTCAAATTTTCAAGCTTAGCTGAATGGGTTCAGAAGGTAAATTATGCAGGAGACTAAGAAGGTCTTAAAGTTAATATCCCTTAGAGCTTTCTACTGTGTTTGCAGAGCTGATGATTTGGGGGTGATTTTATTTGAATAGGCTAACATAACAAGATTTTGCAATATGAAACACCATGGGCAAATTGCAATTCAGTAACAACTTAAGTCAAGTAAATGATGAGTAGATTGACTCTGTCCTTCACTAAGGTTGAGAAGATACTAAATAGGCCACCTCAGAGAATTTTCCCCACCTCCTCATCTTCTTTCTCTCTTCTAGAACCATGTGGCGACTGTGGACCATATTCAGATTCTTTGTGCAGCCAAACAAGCCCAGCAGTTTATTGGGTAGAAAAGTGGCTGAGTTACATAATATTCAAGTAGAAGAAATTGTTCTTGAGGCAAAATCAGAGTTTCCAGGCCTCTACTTCCACCCAGACAAAAATTATTTTCAACAACTTCACATTCCTATTCTCTCACCACTTTTCCTGGCTCTCTTCTAACAGTTAGTGCTCTGGGGACCTGCATTGAAGCCCCTTTGAAAGGTGATGACAGATTTTCCTAATGAGGGGGAGAATCAGGTCAACAAGATCCTGGGTTTATTTCCTCTGAATTTTTGAAAATATTTACATATTTGTTTGTGTTTTTCTTTATAACATCCCTATGTAGTAGAGAGGTTGAATGCATTACTTATTTTTCTATCTTACTGTTTCCTGTGGAAAGTTCAGTCCATTAAAATATATTACTAGATAGAAACTTCTAATATATCCCATAGAAGCCTGTGCTATATATTTTGAAAGTGCAGAAGCAATGCAGTCTACCTTTTTACCTTTTAATCCAGATTATTTATATATTTTGGGAAGGTGGTCATTTCTTTTTCCTTTTGGGGGGGTGGGGAGGGAGAGGGTGTTCTTTTTGTTTTTAACATTTCCTCCTATCCAAAGCTGTTTCTGTACTTTACTTCCCAATTTCCTCCTGCTCATATTCTGTCTCACAAAATGTAAAGTGTGACTACCCCAGATGACCTCTTTATCTGCTGTCATTCCCCATTCTCCAAATAATGTGCAATATGAATTTTTAATTTGATGTGCTACCTAAGTATGTTAAAAGTATAGCTTTGAAACCTAAATCAGGCTTTTAGAGTAATGAAAAGTCAGATTAATGTCAGACTTCCTCAGTTAAGTAAAATCATGCTGTTTCTCTAGACAACTTGCGTCAGAAGTGAAAATTGAATTTTGAGGCGATTTCTCACTGGGCACTATTATTGCAAGATTTTGAAATCTCACAGTTCCTGAATTCTGTCCACCATGACCAGAGAACATAGCCATTAAGCCAGAAGCTGCAACCACCAATCATTCTAGAATAATTTCTGTCACTTAAGTGGTAAAATGGTTGCTAAGAGAATCACAAGAAAGACACAACACTAATGGGAATTAGTATTCTACCACACAATGCAGAATCTAACCACTTGCAGCACCTGCCTTAGTTAAGGCTTCCAATATCTCTCTCATGGCTCTCTCTCCCCAACTTCCTAACTGATCTTAGCTTTGGTTTCCCCACTCCCTTCGTTCTCCAAAACTAGAGCCAGTATAATCTTTCTGAAGCACATATCCAAAATTTGTCTACAGCTTAAAACGCTTCAACAGTCCCCCATTGTTCTCTGGATGGATTCGGACTCCTTAACTGGACTGAATCACATGCCCATCATTAAGGACCACCTTTCTGTACTTATAGCTTTATCTCCTGAGGCTGCCCCTCTCAAACCCAAAGAGAAATATTTAAAATGGCAGGCCCTTTGGAAGGAAGTTACCTCTTCTCTCTCTCTCTCTACTCATTTTTCTGATCTCAGAATTGATGGTATTTCCTCTAGAAAGATGCCCTTGGCCCCTTCTTTGTGCTACCATAGTAATATATCCCTGCCTGTATATATAGTAGCACTAAGAAAATGCACTATAATTGTCTATCAACTTTCCTGCTCTCTTTCTTTTTTCCCACCAGCTCCTTGAGAGTAGAGTCTCTGTTTTATTTTCCTTGTAGCCCCAGTAGCTAGCTCAGTACCTGCACATAAGTACTGGATTATCAGGTTTTGAATAAATGAATAAAGGAATGGACTAAAATAATGCTATACACTGCTTTCTGTTCTGTTTGCATAATCTTTGTTTTGACAATGACAGATAAATTACAATTTGTAAGTTTGCTGAAAGTCTGTGAACAAAGTATTAGGGTAAACCAACTATAACTCTTTGGGGAAGAATGGTCAGATGGAGTTTAATAAGAAACTTATTATATGCTGGCTCCAGTTTCTGATACTATGGGGTTGATTACCAAAGAGTTATACCAAACTCAAGGGGATCTCAAGAGATCATCCCAATCAGTGTTTAAATCAGCCTTGAGATGTGGAACTTTTCATATTTAAAAGATCTCGGGATTTGTATTACTCAATGTGTTAAGGAAACTCTTATTTTTGTATTGTGGAAGCCTTTATTTTTGTATTTGTTTATTTACGCTTATTACAGATAATATGTAGATGTTACCAGAATCTCTAACTTCAATATAAGTGTATTTCCTCTTTTTTGTTTCTTGATACAGATGAGGAAAAGTAACAGTTGTAATACTCAAGAGAGTTAGGCAACAAGCCAACGGGTAATTTAAGAAACTCTTTTTTGCTTTTCTAGCAGATTTTTTATTGGACTTTCATGGTAACCTTTGATTCTTGTGGACACTGGATACAGGAAAACACAAATAATATTTTAGTTTAGAATTCAGTAAAATCATTTATGGATGTTAAAGGAAGGACAGAGAGTAAACAATAGTTAGGCAGAGCCTGTACATTCGATAAATTGAACCAAACTTTCATGCACTTTATAGTGTTTGAAAATAATTTGCAAGTCTAAAATAACCAAAAAATGGAGGAACATATGATGACTTAACAATAAGCAAGTTGTTATAGATTTGAGTTTATGGCCTATTTACTTTTGACCACCCAGGGAAAAAGATTATAAACCAGAAGAATACTGGAAATTGGGTTGTCCTGTTCCTTCCCTGGTTCTTTAGACAGATTCTTTCCTCAATTACTCAATTTCAGTTAAATGTGATACTTCCTCTCTTTGCAAATCATTAAGCAGTCACAATCTGCATTTTGTATTTCTGACGATATCCATTTACTGCATTCAATTTCAGGAAGAAAAGCACCCACACATCAATTCTGTTCACAAAAATTTTATTTACAGCAAAAAACAGTATGTTTGTAGGTGGCTTTGCTAGGTCTGTAACATACATCAATCATCCTTGTAATGTTTCTGATCAAATATCTGAATTTAGATATCTTAGTAGGAAATAAGAAATAGAAGCCACATGTATCATAGCATTTGTCTATGACTGTTTCTATTTCTGTTGTTTTAATGAAAGTTGTATAATGAAGATGAACTGAAACTCTCAAAAAAAACCGAGTGGACTAGAAATTGAAACTCTAAAAATATCATAAAAGGTTATGTCTACCAACAGCTCCCTAAAGAATCCCCATATACAGATTTTCTCTTAAATTATTTCTGCCAAGTCCCCTCCCTGAAGTGAGACTCACCATTTGCATGTGACTACTTGCAGGCCTGAGCATCTGGGTTACTGAAATCAGTAGCTGTGAATGAATTATTCTGCCTGTTTTGTTATATTTACGTTATATTTGCAAGCATTTTAAAGCACCTTTTATAACTTTTTAAGAAAAAAAATGGACATTTTGGAAATTAAAAAATGAGAAATATTGAGCAGTATTAACCAAATGTGAGAATCAATTCAATCACCAGCATCTATAGTTTCCTTGTGGCAGGCTGATGGGCAGGACTAAGGTATTTACTGAGTGGCTTCCTCCCCTAGAGGAGGGAATGTAGGGAGGGAGGGAGAGAGAGGGACAGTCAAAACTTAGGAGTTAATTAAGAAATTCAATTTAAGGCACTCAGCTGCAAAGTGAAAAGACTTTAAAATCTTAGGTTAAGCACATTCCATTTTTTCCACATAACTTGCCAAACTTGGCTAGAAGTAATAAAGCCAGTTTCCCATAGCAACAAGTCATCCTGCCCTTGTAGTTGCTTGTTCAGCTGCAAGCATACCGGACTTAAAAGCAGCTATTTTGGAGAACTGATAGGTGAAAAGAAACTAATTATTTTTAGGGATGGTCTCATAAGGAAATATTCTAAGCTATCAGAAATGCTGCTTGGAGAAGTGTGTGGTACTAGTGCCTGGATCAAAAATAGAGTAAGGGGGCAAGATGGCGTTGGTGTAGGAGGGCGCACACTGCAAGCTCCCAGAGCAAGGCGGATTGGGGACGGGGTCCTGCCCGGGGGTCTGTGCTGTGCACGCGTGGAGTGAGAGGCTTGGGACATCTATCTGCGCGGATCGGCGATGTGGAACGAACCGTGGAGATTCGTGAGTTTTGAGGCTGCCGGTGGAGGTTGGCACAGGCGGCTGAGCCCCGCGGTTACGGAAATAAAAAATAAAACGGCCATTTGGAACCGCGGGCGGGGGCGAAAAAGTTTTATTTTCTGGGGAGCTGGCTGCCTGGCGCCCCTTGGACCTTGTGTGAGCAGAGCAAAAAGCTAGTCAGCACCCGGTGAACCGGAGGGGGATTTTGGTCGGGGAACGGAGCTGATCTCCCTAGCCACCCAGGGATAAGACCCGGGCCGCTGCGGAGCCAGGAGGAAGGGACACTTCCCAAAGAAGGGAGGGTTCGGTTGGAAGACAGGGAAGGGTATTTTATATTTTTAGACATCGATCTGGCTGCCTGCACCGCCCCATAGCTTTGGGGAGCAGATAAGTCGAACTGAAGCAGCACCAGGCTGAGAGCAGACGCGAATCTGCACTCAAACTGATTTACTGAGCAGCCCGGTGACGCTGGAGCTCGGCGCCAGAAGGGGCGGAATCCGCCGTCTTTAGCAATCTTCACTGACTAACATCAGAGTTTCAGCTAACCTGGGCAGTCCGGAAAGTGGGACGTGCTTGATTAATTTCCACGGGCCCAGCTAGGGTCCCTTCCGTAAGGGGGTAGGTCTAGAAGAGGAATTATTTTGGGTCCTGCATTTGGCTAAAAAAAAAAAGTGAGGTCACCTCAACAATTGAAAAATAAATTCTTTTTAATTTAGTTTAATAGCTAAAAGCTGCTTCAGGACCTGCATATAGAACCCTGTGGGGAAATTCATTGATAAACACAAGTAGGCAGGAAGGATCCACTTGGACCCTAGGGGTATCATTGACCCCCCTTGTTTCCTTCTTCTTTTTTATTTTATTTATTTATTTTTTTTTATTTTTTATTAGTATTAACTTTTTCCTTTCAGACCTTTCTCCACTATTTCTCTACCTCCTCATAATTCTAGCCTTCTAAATCACTATATATATATATTCCTCCATTTGTTTTCCCAGTCCATTATAGGAACTCCATATTTTTTCCTAGTACTCTACACTGCCTACACAAGTTAAATATTCATCTCATTGAATCTCATTTTGCCCCTCTTCTAACTTTTATCAACATTTCTATTATCCTTCTGCCTTCCTTACATCTTTTGATTCCTCTGGCCCTAACCTTTTGCCTTCAAGGGAACATAGAAAGAAGTAAGGAAATAAAATAAGAAGAAAAACTGCCAAAGAGAAAACTTAACTCACACGCAGAACCAACAGCTAAATAAAATTCTAGAGCATAGAGAAAAGCTAATCAACTGAACAAACCCATCAAGATAATATGATGACCAGAGGGCAACAGAAAAATACAAATGACTCTGAAAAACTGGAAAACATGGACCAGTCCAGTGCACAAAATAAAAACCAGGAAGCAATGCAGTACATCGAACAACTAATCAAAGCTATCCAAACAAATATCATGGACCAACTTAAAGAACTGAAGGAAGAGATTAAGGATATAAAGAAGACACTGGGAGAACATACTGAAAAAATAACTAACACACCTAAAAACGTAATGGATATGATGGCGAACAAAGACACAAGTCAAGAAATGAAAAAGACGCTGGACTCACATGGCAGCAGAATTGAACAGGCAGAGGAAAGAATTAGTGATATGGAAGACAATACAGTTGAAATCAAAGAGATTGTAGAAAACATAGACAAAAAGATAGAAAAAATCCAGTATGGTCTCAGGGAATTAACCGATAATGCAAGACGCACACACATACGCATTATGGGCATCCCAGAAGGAGAAGAGAAGGGAAAGGGAACAGAAGGAGTGTTGAAGGAA
>JAKSZT010053779.1:1880968-1909322 GCA_026826555.1 Tolypeutes matacus | reverse complement strand
TGGTTGGTGGCAAGGCTCCAGGATGTGTAAGTTCATTGAGGTTGGTGGGCCACACTATGGGAGATGTTTGTGTTGGATGTGGTGGGAGGTGTGGGAGGTGGGCAACATGGGAATCCGAGTGGGTTCCGTATAATATTTTAGGTAATCTAAGCACCTCTTAAAATATATGTCTATATATATATATAAAATAACATTTTTGTAAGCAAATACACATATATGCATATATATTTATATATCATTTTACAAATGTTTGTATGTATTGTGAGAATTTTGATTTTTACCCATAATTAAAAAAAAAAAAATTAACATCTTAAAAAAATAAAATAAAATAAAAATAAAAACAATGAAAAAAAAAATAGAGTAAGGACACAAAGGGAAAAAAAGGTCTCTAACATAACCTCTCCTTTTTCAGATTACTTGAGTCCTGTTCATAAACATTTCCTTTATGTGAAAATCAGACTGAGTAAAAGGATTTAAACAAAACTTTAATGTATTAGAAAATATACATTCATTTTACCTTATTGTACTTTAGTTATAAAGCATGTTTTTCAAAGTGAGAAGACAGAATTTTCTGTTGTTAAGACCAGAATTTATCATTTCAAATAAAGTAAGGGAACAAGTAGGGAGAACAATAATATGACCACTATTTTCATGCTTTTTTTATACATCTGAAATACTAGAATGTATGATAAGCATTGCAGAAGACACACTATTTCTATTCTATGAGAATTTAATTTGTAAGGGAACCATTTAACCATTAATTCAAGAACCGATAAGCTTTAATCTCATTCTCATTAGACATTGTAAATATTTGATATAGACCTATTGAAAATCTAATGGGCATCTCAAAAAGACAAAACTCATGATTTCTCTTTCCCAAATCTACTCCACTAGCAACTTCCCCATTCTCAGTTACATCCATCCTTCTAATATATCAGCCCAAAAACTTTAAACCAGGATTTCTGAACCTCAGCTATGTTGACATTTGGAGCCACATAATGCTTTGTTGTGAGGTGCTTTTCTATGCATTGTAGGATGTTTAGCAGCATCATTGGCCTCTGCCTGCTAGATGCCAGTAGCGCCTCCTCAGTTGTGATAATGCGAAAATCTCTTCAGACATTGCCAAAAGTTCCTTGGGGGGTGGAGTGGCATTAGGGGGCATGGGGCAAAATCACTGCCAATTGAGAACCACTACTTTCAAGTCTCAATTGACTTGGCTTTCCCTCACATCCCACATAAATCACTCAGCAAATCCTATTAGCTCCACTTTAAAATATACCAGAAATGCCAACACTTAACAAACCTCCACTGCTCCCACCTTTATCTGAGCTGCCATCACCCAACTTCTGGATTACTTCAAGTGTTTCCTAAACTGTCTTCCTGCTTCCACCTTTGTCTATCTACCCACTGTATTCTTAGCATACCAGTCAGAGAGATACTATTAAAATGTTAAGGTTTAAAAGGTACAGATTTGTTTTTTTGTTTTGTTTTTGTTTTTTTTTTAACCAGGAGGTCCCGGGGATTGAACCCAGGTCCTTCCATATGGGAGGCAGACACCCAACCATTTGAGCCACATCTACCCCTGAGTGGTCCTGTTTGGAACAATGGATATGTTTTGGTAATGAATGGTGTGTGGTAGCACAACATTGTGAATGTAATTCATGGCACTGAAATATAGATTTGAAATGTGGATAAAAGGGGAAATGTTTCTATATGGCAATATAATAAAATTTCTTTTAAAAATCTATGAAACTATACTACTCAGAGAACCCTAAATTAAACTACAGACTATAGTTAATAATTCAATTATAAAAACGTGCTCTTATCAATTGTAACAAATGTACCACACCAATGTAAAGTGCTAATAATAAGGGGGTTTATAGGAATCCTGTATTTTATGAATGATTGTTTTATAAACCCACAACTTCTCTATTCTTTTTCTGTAGATTCTTTTTCTAAAATGAAATAACCCCACAGTAACACCTTTACTTGCTTCCATGTCAACATCACTTGAAAACTGTTTCATTTTTCATGTAGTTGTTTATGAAGATACACATTTTTTCATTTTAAAAATAAGTTATTGAAATATATCATTCATACATGAACATACATAAATGTATATAATAAAAGTTATTAACTTACAAAACAAACATGCACAAGACTCCAGTACCTAATCACCCCACCACAAATCCCTCGCGTTGTTGTGAAATATTTCTAACAAATTATGAAAGTGCATCTTCAAAGTATTACTATAGTCCATATCTTCCATTTCATGTATTTTACCACAACCCACCCAATTATTTTTGTTTATAAACCATATAATATATCAAAAGTGTACAATCAATGGTAGTTGGTATAATCACCAAGTTGCACATTCATCACTTCAATCAATATTGCAGCATTTTCATTACTCAAAAACAAACAACAAAAAACAACTCACTATCATACCCATCTGTTAGTGCTACTAATAACAAATCCTATGATGTGCTTTCACCATTTATATTCATTTCCAAACATTCACAAACAACTTTTTACCAATTCTGCACGGATTAAACCTCAGCTTTCCATTCTCTAACCACAGTTTTTTCTCTGGTAATTTATATTCTAGCTATTAAGTCCATGAGTTTGCTCATTATATTTAGTTCATAATAGTGAAATCATATATTTCCTCTTTTGTGCCTGCCTTACTTCACTTAACATAATGTCTTCCAGGTTCATTCACATTGTCATATGCTTCACAACTTCATTTCTTCTTACAGCTGAATAATATTCCATTGTGTATATGTACCACAGTTTGTGCATTCATCAGTTGATAGACACCTGGGTTGTTTCCATCTTTTGGCAATTGTGAATAATGTAGCTATGAAGATTATGTCATCTGCAAATAGTGAGAGTTTTATTTCCTCTTATCCAATTTGGATGCCTTTTATTTATTTTTCTTGCCTAATCAATGTTCAGATGTCTGTTCATGTCACTGCTCTCAGTTCTTCTGGATATATGCCTAGTAGTGATATTGCCAGGTCACATGGTAGATCTATAGCTATCTCCCTTAGGAACTACCAAACAGACTTCCACAGTAGCTGTACCACTTTACATTTCCACCAACAGTGAATAAGCATTCCTATCTCTCCACATCCTTTCCAACACTTGTAATTTTCTGTTTTGTTAATAGTGGTCATTCTAGTAGGTGTGAAATGATATCTCATTGTAACTTTGATTTTCATTTCCCTAAGAGCTAGTGATGTGAAACATTTATTCAAGTTTTTTTTTTTCTGCCATTTGTATTTCTTCTTTAGAAAAATGTCTATTCAGGTCTTTTGCCCATTTTTTAATCAGTTATTTGACTTTTTATTGTTGAGTTGTAGGATCTCTTTATATATCGTGGATATTAGACCCTTGCCAAATGTGTGATTTCCAAATACTTTCTCTCATTGAGTAGGCTGCCTTTTTACCCTCTTCACAATGTTCTTTGAGGTGCAGAAATGTTTAATTTTGAGGCGGTCCCATTTATTAATTTTTTTCTTTTATTGCTCATGCTTTTAGCATAAAGTTTAAGAGCCCCCCCCCCAACACACACACACATACACATACAAGGTCTTGTAGATGTTTCCCTACAGTACCTTCTAGGAGTTTTATAGTCCTGGCTTTTATATTTAGGTCTTTGATCTCATTTTGAGTTGATTCTTGTATAGGGATTGATAAAGGAGTCTTTTTTTTTTTTAAGTTTTTTCGGTTAAGGATATCCAGTTCCCCTAGCACCATTTGTGGAAGAGACTGTTCTGTCCCAGAAAAGTGGACTTGGTAGGCTTATCAAAAATCAGATGACCATATAGGTGGGGGTCTATTTCTGAACTCTCAGTTCGATTCCATTGATCAATGTGTCTGTCTTTATGCCAAACCATGCTGTTTTGACCATTGTAGCTTTATAATGCACTTCAAGATCAGAAGTATGAGCCTTCCAACATTGCTCTTCTTTTTTAGGGTGTTTTTAGCTATTCAGGACCTCGTTCCCTTCCAAATAAATTTGGTAATTGACTTCTCTACTTCCGTAAAGTAGCTGTTGGAATTTTGATTGGTATTGCCCTGAATCTATAAATCAATTTGGGTAGAACTGAAGTCTTCACAATGTTTAGTCTTCCAATGCATGAATAAGGAATGTCCTTCCATTTGTTTAGGTCTTCTATGATTTCTTTTAGCAGTTTTATTTTAGTTTTCTGAATACAGATCCTTTATATTCCTGGTTAAATAAATTCTAAGATATTTGAGTCTTTTTGTTGCTATTGTAAATGGAATTTTTTTCTTTATTTCCTCCTCAACTTGCTCATTACTAGTGAATAGAAATGCTACTAATTTTTGCTTGTTGATCTTGTTTGCTGCCACTATGCTGAACTCATTTATTAGCTCTAATCGCTTTGTTGTAGATATTTCAGATTTTCTAAATATAGGATTATGTCATCTGCAAATAGTGAGAGTTTTACTTCTTTTCCAATTTGGATGCCTTTTATTTCTTTTTCTTGCCTAATTGTTCTAGCTAAATCTTCTAGCACAATGTTGAATAACAGTGGTGACAGATGTCACCTTGCCTTGTTCCTGATCTTAGAGGGAAAGTTTACAACCTCTCCTCATTTAGTCCAATGTTGGCTTTGGGATTTTTATATATGCCCCTCATTATGTTGAGGAACTTTCCTTTTGTACCAGTCTTTTTAAGTGTTTTTATCAAGAAAGGATGCTAGATTTTGTCAAATGCCTTTTCTGCATTGATCAAGATGATCATGTGGGTTTTTTCCCCTTTGATTTGCTAATGTGGTATATTACATTAATTTGATTTTCTTATGGTGAACCACCCTTGCATACCAGGAATAAAATCCACTAGATTGTGACGTATAATTCTTTCTTATGTGCTGTTGGATTTGGTTTGCAAGTATTTTGTTGAGAATTTTTGCAACTATGTTCATTAGAAAGATTGGTCTGTAATTTTCTTTTACAGAAATTATCATTATCTGGCTTTGTTATTAGGGTGATATTGGCTTCATAAAATGTGATAGATAAATTCCTCTCCTTTTCAATTTTTTGGAAGAGTTTAAATAGAATTGGCATTAATTCTTTTTAAAATGTTTGATAGAACTCACCTGTGAGGCCATCTGGTCCTGGACTTTTCTTTGTTGGAAGATTTTTTATTACTGTTCAATCTCTTTACTTGTGGTTGGTTTACTGAGTTCCTGTGTGTCTTGTAGAGTCAATATAGGTTGTTTGTGAATTTCTAGGAATTTGTGCATTTCATCTAGGTTGTCTAGTTTGTTGGCATACAGTTACTCATAATATCCTCTTATTGTCCTTTTTATTTCTGTGGGATCAGTCATAAGTCCCCCTTTGATTTCTGATTTTACTTATTTGCATCTTCTTTTTTTCTTTGTTAGTTTTGTTAAGGGTTTGTCAATTTTATTGATTTTCTCAAAGAGCCAAATTTTATCTATTTTTGTTTGTTCTCAATTTCATTTATTTCTTCTCTAATATTTGTTTTTTTTTTTTTTTTTTTTTTTTTTTTTTTGCTTGCTGTGGGGATTGGTTTGTTGATTTTTTCTAGTTGAACCAGTTATTCAGTTCAATCTTTGATTTTAACTCTTTCTTCTTTTTAAAAATATATAAATTTCCCTCTCAGCCCTGCTTTGCATCTCATAAGTTTTGGTAAGTTGTGTTCTAGTTTTCATTAGTCTTAAGATATCTACTAATTTCTCTTGCAATTTCTTCTTTGACCCACTGATTGTTTCAGAGTGTGTTGTTTAGCCTCCATATATTTGCAAAATTTCCCCTTTCCTGCCTATTATTGATTTCCATCTTCATTACAATATGATCAGTGAAGGTACTTTGTATAATTTCAGTCCTCTGAAACTTAATGAGAGCTATGTTGTGGCCTAACGTGTGGTCTATCTTGGAGAAAGATCCATGACCACTTGAGAAGAATGTATAACCTGCTTATTTGAGGTGCAACGTTCTGCATATGTCTGTCCGGTAAGGCTCATTTATCATATTGTTCAAGTTCTCTGTTTCCTTGTTGATCTTCTGTCTAGGTGTTCTATCTATTGATGTGAGTGGCACATTGAAGACTTCAACTATTATTGAAGAGACATCTACTTCTCCTTTCAGTTTTGCCAGAGTTTTGGGGCACTCTGATTAGCTACATCAATATTTATGACTGTTACTCCTTCCTGATGGATTGTCCCTTTTATAAATATATAATGACCTTTTACACCTTTTATCACTTTTTTGCATTAAAATCTGTTTTGTCTGACACCAGTACAATTATCCCTGCCTCTTTTGGTTACTATTTACATGAAATATCTTTTTCCATGCTTTCATTTTCAGTCTATTTGTATCCTTGTGCCCAAGGTGAGTCTCCTGAAGACAGCATTTGGATAGCTCAGGTTTTACTATGCATTCTGTCAGCCTATGTTTTTTGATTGGGGAGTTTAATACATTAACATTCAATGTTATTACTGTGAAGGCATTACTTCAGCCATTTTATCCTTTGGCTTTCATATGTTATAACTTATTTTTGCCCATCATTTGACCTTTTTGGTTACCCTTTCTGATAGTCTTCACTTCTATACCCTTCTCCAAGCCTCTCTCTCTTCTCTTTTCTGGTTTCAGAAATCCCTTTAGTGTTTCCTGCAGAGCTGGATTCTTCTTTATGAATTCTCTCTGTTTCTTTTTATCTGTGAATATTTTAAACTCATCATCATATCTGAACGACAGTTTTGCCAGATAAAGAATTCTTGGCTGGCAGTTATTCTCTTTCAATACCTTAATTATATCATATCACTGCCTTCTCCCCTCCATAGGGGATGATGGAGGATTAGAGTTCCAGAAGAAGAAGAGAAAGGAAAAGGGGCAGAAAGAATATGTGAGGAAAATGTCCCAACTGTCATGAAAGACATGAATACAAATGTCCAGGAAGCATAGCATACTCCAATTAGAATAAAACCAAAGAGACCTACCCCAGGCCACATAATATTCAGAATGTCAATGCCAAAGATAAAGAAAAAAATCCTGAAACAGCAAGGGAAACATGAAACATCACATATAAGGGATGTCCAATAAGACTTAGTATATATTTATTTTTAATTAAATCCACTCTCTATATATCTTTGTGAATGTTGAACATGAATTGCTAGAGGGCTTGAATTTCTCTGTCACCTCACATGTAGGGTGAGTTTGTTTTTCCCATGCATGCTTGTCAACACTGTACCCACAGAGCCTATTAAAAGGAGCTCTGAGACGGTCAACTACAGAGAAAAAATGGCACCAAAGATTTCCCATGGTCCATATTTATGACTATACAATATGAGAGCATACTAATAGTACTATGAAGATGGTCTTAGGAAAGTTAGTCTAAATGTTATGGTGTTGAACCTAAATTGGTCTCACATGAGATACTTTAATATTAAGATGATCAACATAAGGCAAGTATTTACTGAGTGCCTATAGTGTGCTTAATTCTGTAGTCAGAGTAGAATTTGGAGTTCAAATAATATTTATGAAAATGTTTCTACTTTGTCCCACAAACAGGTTGATAAAAGTTTTCACTAGAGCAATTTTCTAGCAAAAGGCTAAAAAATATTCTGAGAAGATCTTTTAATTGATTTCTATTGCAAAAACGCTATGAGAACTAAACTTTGGTTCAGATTCTTAGGCAATACATTTTAAGCAAGATAAATTATATGTTCCTTCAAATATAACAATTTTGCTTTGCTTATTGAGGAAATAATGGGAAATAGAAACCAGAGTCCCAATAGTGATGACTTGAGCAGTTCCAACTATTGAAAATTTATTCTATAGACTATACAAGAACATTGAAGAGGAATATAATTTTTTCTTTCTTTTGTCAGTGGCAAAAAAAAAAAAAAACTTTTGACAAACTGACCAATGAGAATGCAATTATAAATGAAAAATAATTGGATCTCTGGTATTTTATAAAATTTCAATTTTGTTGTCATCATCTACCCTTTAAGTATTTATACTTTGCCAGCTGTGACAGTTTGAAGTTATTTTATGAATTCCAAAGAGAAAACTATTATGTTCTTGAACTAATCCATTCCGATGGGTGTGAGATTCTTTTGATTGGACTACATCAGTGAGGCATGACTCAGGTTAAGTCTCTGCCCTCTTGCTGGGTCTTACATAAACAGAGACACAGAGAGGGAAACACAGAGAAAGGAAGCTGCCATATTGATTTTGTCATGTGAGTGAGAAGACAGCAGGAAAACATTTCATGGCCTCAGAACTGTACGTTTTAACCCTAAATAAAATTCCCATTATAAAGCCAAACCATTTCTGGTATTTTGCATCAGCAGCACTTTGGCAAACTAAGACACCAATAAAATGAGAATATTATTCCCTTGTGAACGTATTATTCCCTTGTGAGGATAAAGTAATTCATTTGCCTAATATCATACCCTGTCCCCATGTGAGAACAGGCAGACATGCAGTTTTCTAAAGATTATTCTGTTTTGAATATGTTCCATCCCAGATTTCTTTAAAGACATATTGAAAGCTTTGAGAAGGAAAGGTTAAAAGGCAAAGTAGTTTTATTCATCTTTCCTTAGAGGAATCTTTCTTATATCTTACGGAACTAAAAAGGAAACACAAGTAGACCATGTAGAATGCATTGCCTTTCATCCAGAGGTTTCAGTGCACCTTGAAAGCTAGCACTTTATTAAAACACAATCATTAATAGGTACCAAAAATTTCTTCTCCCAATTGAATAGTCATTTAAGTTAAGGCTTTGAGATATAAAGAAATTTAGCCATAGCCCAGGAAAAAAAAGGCTAAAGATAAAACACAATCCAGCATTTCTCATATCTAAAAACAAATTTGTTTCCTTGTTTTACTCTATAAAAATTGTTCCAAAACATCATTGCAATGTTATAATATGTATTATTTATATCCTTTTTTTATTCTGGCCTTATTTGGCACTATTAAATATAAGTTGCTGTAAACTTTTCCAACTGATCTTCATTACATACACTTTGGCCAAGAATGAGTCTCAGGCACTATGAAATACACAAGTTTTGTGAAACGCCAGGACCTTTAGCAAGACTGCCCACTGCACTCATATGTCAATTACGATTAATATGGCCACAGGCCATGCTTATCATGCTTGCAGGACCAAAAAAAAAAAAAAAAAAGTCAATCACTTAAAAGTACGCTTTATTAAATCACTCATAGGGATCTATTAACCGATTCTTAAAAAACTAATTTAATTCTGAAAATTCCATCTATCATATCAAAATTACAAATATTTTACGTTATTGTTATGCTTCCTTATGTATTAAAGTATTTTTATTCTGAAACATTTCTGGCCAAAATAAAAATTCTTACTTTCTTAAATGTTATTTAAATCTTTAATTTAATTCCAGATTCAGTGGTTATACTAATTGCTACTTCTCATTTTATAACAGCACTGTTTTTAATATATTTCAGAATTGCCTCTATAGAATATTAAATAGTTGGGGGTTTATATTTACAGCTTTCACATACTAAAAGTAAATATGCTTTGACCCAAGAATATGGAATGATAAGTGGCCACGCCTGCTGTAATAGCTGTAGGAAAATTCTAAAATCTGCAATTTGCACCTTGAATGTATGCAGCAGTTAAGGAGACAGAAGAGTTATTTTATTAGGAAACAACCTAATAAAAGAAATCTTATCATCATCTACTGAGTAAAACTGCTATATTTTATTTTTATGAAAAAGTTTTTCAAATATTTCTTCAAGCATATAGTACACTCATTCTCTAAAGGCATAGTCAAACCAAACTCCCATTTTAAAGCTTCAATGTCTCTGATAGAGTGTTATGTGTAAGAATATCCTCTGGAAATTATTAAACTGAATAAGTTATTTAAATGAATAAGAATTATTTTTTCTATTGAGCTTATTTCATATAAAAGTTATTTTGCAGCAGTAAGGCCCTAAAGGATATTATTCAATAACAATACTAAAATAATTTTTTCAAACCTGTTAAAACCTCTGTCAGATACAAGAATATTCATGGAAAACAGTTACCAAATTATAAGGACATTTATCACTCCAAGCCCCTGAATAGCCACAGCTCCTGCAATCTGACCATAGGTAAAACAGTTCGTACACTGTGTTGTTAACAGTGGATGTTCATATATCTACATAGGCCCCAAAACAGCTGCCAAATAAGTTACATATTATTACTAGCAAAAGACAACCAAAATATAAGAAATATTTTAAGATTAAGCATTTTAATAAAGTTGCAAACACTTTAGTGCCATTAAATAAGAGAAAACATTAAAAATAGAATCTCATAAAGCTACAGCTAATTTTACATATATATTCAATTTAATTAGTACCTACTATATGTGAATTATAGTATATTCAAATTTTCTTATTTTCAGAAACTGTTTCCTCCAACCCTCAATTATTTTTTAAATATATTTTTTATTTATTTTTAAAAGAGACTTAGATTACATAAAATGCTACATAAAAAAATATAAGGGATTCCTTATTCCCCAATCCCCATACCTCCCACTTTTCCCCATATTAACAACTTCTTTCATTGGTGTGGTACATTCATTGCAATTGATGAACACATTTTGGAGCATTGCCACTAAGCATAGATTATACTTTACATTGTTGTTTATACTCTCTCCCACTCAATTCTGTAGGTTATGGCAAGATATATAATGGCCTGTATCTGTTATTGCAATCTCACTCAGGTCAATTCCAAGTCCTGAAAATGTCTTCATATTGCACCTATTTTTCCCCTCTCCCTGACAATAGCACCTCCCGTGGTCACTGTCTCCACATCCATGATATAATTTCTTCCATTGCTAGAATCACAATAAGTGTATTGTAGAATACAGTAAATCCACTCTAGTCCATATTTTATTCCCCAATCCTGAGGATTCTGGGATATGCCCACTCCACCTCTAACTGAGAGGGGGCTTCAACCCCATATGGCTGATGGATGGGACTTTCTTGCTTGCAATAGTAGACTCTCTCAGTTCCTTGGTGTGGTGGTTATCCATCCTCACCTCCTTGTTAGTTGTCCTGGGTGAGTCCAATGAACTGGAGAGTAGGTGTTGCAACTCTGCTGAGGCTCAGGGCCCAGCTGGCATATGGAAAGCTCAGAGATTCAAGTCTCTTGGACGTACACCTACCCACTCCAGCACCAACTATAGGTTCAAATAAAAGAGACAGAAGAGACATGTGTAGAGAAGTCACACCTGAGTCCAACTCTGTCACACACAAGAACACAAACTCCAAAGTTGGGCCCACTGGCAAGGCACCAAACTCCAGAGCTATCTTCCATGTTCGTAGGGCCTGGGTATCTCCAGAGCCTTCAGGATACTATTTGGGGGTAGTATCTACTTTGGCAGTCTATGATAACCTGCTGAGACATGCATAAGTGTTACCTCTCTGATGATCTCCCAATTAATTTTGAAGTCTTTTAGCCATATAAATCTTTACCTTTCCCCTCTTTTAGTTAAGGTCTTTTTCTAGTTGCATCACCAGCCAATGCTTGGTAGTAATCCCTCGGTGCCAAGGAGGCTGAGCCCCAGGAGTCATATCCCACCCTGGTGGATAGGTAATGCATTTATATGCTGAGATGGCTTAGAAAGAGGCTACATTTGAACAAGAAGGAGGCTTCCAGTAGGTAACTCTTAGGTACCCTCCAATAGTAGACTAGGTTGCAATTTCAAGAGCAAAGGCTCAAAAGCATTGTCGTCAATATCATGGGCCCATCAATGGACCATCCTCCTTCACTAGTCATTGCATCTGTACTTGGAGGATTATTGCTGTTCCATTAAAGAATGTGACAGAGCTCCCCAGGATGGGAATTCAATATTCTTTTAATTGTTGTGTGAATCTCTACCCACTGTAGCAATGCCCCATGAACATTTGACCACATTTATATATCTTATATGTATGTCCAGGTGAACTTCCTCTCATGTATCCCCCATCACTGACACCCCACACCAATGATCCTCCCCTGCTACAGTTACACAGTAACCCTTCTGTGATCCAAAACCTCTTCAAAAATGAAGCCAAGAATATTGCCAAATATAATTAATAGGAACATGAAATAATGATAGATTTAAACATAAGAAATAATAATTTAGAAAAACTAAAACTAAAATAAAGAAAATAAATAAATTGGGATATTAAAAAAAATGAAAAATATTTTTAAAAATATAAAAAATAAAAAACCTTTTTGATGTTCTGCCTTTCATCACTGTAATATCTATTGTCCTGTATGTACAGTGGCATTTTCTTCCATTTCTTCCCCAGTGTCTTACTTTTTTGATTTTGTCTTCAAAGAAGTTTTGGGTCACAGTAAAGTCACCTACAGAATATAAGGGACTCCCATATACCCAATATCCTCCTCCTTTCCCCCCTTTCCTATATTAATAACCTTTTTATATATGGATAGTACATTTGTTATAACTGATGTACAGATATTGAAACATAGCTACTAACCATGGTCAATGGTTTACATTATGGTTTACATTTCAGACCTTACACTTTTATAAATTTTTGGTGAATTTTAACATGGCCTGTATCCATCATTGCAAGATTATGCAGAATACTTTCATTGTTCCCTAAAAATCCCCTCTTCCATCTTTTCTTTTCCTCCCTCCCTCTCCCCTCAGGGCCCTCGGTGACCGCCAGGCTTCACTCCTTGAAGGACAAGATTCATAGATACTTGCAACAATGGTGAGGTCTTGACATATTCTCCCATATTAGGAACCACCCATGTTCTCAAGAAACACCCTCCCCTCTGTTTGATAACATTTTAGGCCTCCCCAGGATGGGAGTTCAACTCCTTCCCACTCATTATGTGGGTCTCCATCCACTGATACATCACACTATGACAAAATGATCACTTGCACATTCTCTAGAAGACTGCCCCAGGTGCGCTCAATTATTAATACTAAGAAAACATACACACATTTACATCATGTTATGGAATAATTGTGTTGTCATGCATCTGACTATATAATAATATATATT
Organism: Tolypeutes matacus; assembly: GCA_026826555.1. NCBI lineage: Eukaryota > Metazoa > Chordata > Mammalia > Cingulata > Chlamyphoridae > Tolypeutes > Tolypeutes matacus. The sequence continues at coordinate 1,896,281 of JAKSZT010053779.1, read as the reverse complement.
TCAAAGAGTAAATAGTTAAGATAAGGATCTGGTGGCCTAGCACTCCCAACCTTCCTTCTCCCATTCTGAAAAATATGTAGGGTTTTATCAGTGTCATAAATAACCTCAGATTTCCTACTTGAAAAATGTGAATACAATTATTTGTTTTTATTCATGCCCATTTGCGTTTGCATAAGAAAGATCATGGGATGTAGCATGAGACAGGCCTGGATTTGAATCCCATCTCTAACAACTACTAACTTTTTCATTGTAGTCATGGTTCCCTCATTTGTAAAATGGAGTAATGAAACCTACATTGTAGGATTGTTTTAACTGGACATGAAATAATGTAGTACATTTTCTGATGCATATTCTGGTGCCAGGCATCTTAGATTTTACTTCTATTATAATTGTAATTATTATCAATAGTAAAGCAGCAGTGTGAAAAAGAACTATTTGCAATGATGGAAATATTCTGTAATCTATGCTGTCCAATATGGTGGCCATTAACCGAATATGGATACTGAACATTCAAAATGTGGCTTGTGCAGCTGGAGATTGAATTTTAAATTTAATTTAATTTAATTTAAATTAATTTAAATTTAAATAACCACACGTGGCTAGTGACTACTGTATTGGATAGAAAAGAACTAAATTGTCTACAGTCTAATCAAGCAACTTCTATCATGATTAGCTTAATGCATAGAAGGACTTCTCTAAGCCCTTTTCTAAATTACCACTATTAGTATAGAATATCTTCCATTAACTACTATACATATGCAGAAAATATAAAATAACCTCATCATCTAAAATGACATATTCTCATTTTATTCAGTTGCTGTGCAACCAAAGGTCTCAAATTAAAACAGTAATATGTCATTGAGTATTATTATTTTGGGCTGGGAATTTTTTAAGACTCTTCCTTGCTTCTTGGGCATAATTTAGCCCTGAAATCACAGGTTCATCTTCATGAACATCATTTTGGAAGTAAAAAAAAAATTTTTTACTATCATTTTTTCAAAATATGTCTTCAGAGCTCTTAACATCTTGAAACAAAACAAAAAAATCAAGGAAAATCAACATTAAAACAAAAAATAACAGAGAAGTGGATGTGGCTCAAGCAATTGGGCTCCCGTCTGCAATATGGGAGGTCCCGGGTTTGTATCCTGGGGCCTCCTGGTGAAAGCGAGCTGGCCAGCATGGTGAGCTGGCACAACAAAAAGAGACAAAAAGGAGAGACAAGAGACATGACAAACCAGGGAGCTGAGGTGTCTCAAGTGACTGAGTGCCTCTCTCTCACATCGTAGGCCTCAGGATCAGTTCTTGGTGCCTCCTAAAGAGAAGATGAGAAGAAGAGACAAGCAAACACAGAGAGCACACAGTGAATGGACACAGAAAGCAAGACAGTGAGTGCAAAAACAACAAGGGGGGAGGGACTAATAAATAAAATAAATCTTCAGAAACAATAACAAGGAAAAAAAAACTTATGCCCAGTTCTAAAACAATAAACAAACAAAAGTCTTTGTTTCAATCATCATATAAACATATGGCTTCTTAAAGTTCCTCCATTATTCTACTAACCTACACAGACCAAGTGTGTAACAATTGTCCTTTGTCATAGGCACACACTGCACACATCACCCCTACTCAAACTCTCCAAAATCCAATTTCTTCATCATGCAAACAGTGGTGCATCTTATATCCTCTTTTCTCTTTCATTTGTAGTATGTCATTGATTAGAAGAAAGGAGAATAATCTCTCATAACTATGACCCAAGCGGTTCTTACTACAAAGCTTAAAATTTCTTCTGCCTTTTCATCATCATTAAACACTTTCTGCATATATGAGAACAAGTCAATCTTGCTACACTTTTTAAAATGTGTATCTTTGATCAGAATTCTAGGCACAAGAACACATAAAATGGATGCTAATATTAATGAGCTTGAAAGCCCTAACTTGTATTCTAATGATGAATCTACTTCTCATGGAATTTCTTCAATAAATAGAACTTCATGTTCTGAATTATACCACATTTCATAGTCTAAGTCAAGTAATATCATGGAACAATAAAATAGTAGATATATTCCGAATCATGAACTTACTCATTTCCTTATCAGTAGTTCTACTACTGTTACTTTTGCTGAAGTGACATTTCATTGAAAGGATCATGAAATAAGCCAAAGTCATCTAACTGCCCACCATGCTTTATTTAAAAAGCAAAAACAAATAAATATAGCACTTTTGAAATATTTAATATGAACATCAGTCATCATTTTTTTCATTGTAATATAACATGTAGCATAGTCATGTTTTGCTATAACTCTAAAACATACTTTTTGCAGTTGAAATGGGTAAGTAAAACAACAGACCAGTCTTACGAATAAGCTGTTGTAAGAAATGAGTTTCTGAAAAAGACCTTAAATTTTTTCTCACTGTCACAGTTTTTGAATGATTTTCATATCTCTAAGTCCACCTGTTAATAGGGTATCTAATTATGAAAGATCAAAACTATCATTTTAAAATCAGCTCTAGTTTTAGTCAATGACATTTTCTCCATTTAATCTTAATGAAATAAGATTATGGACATGGGAAATGGTTAATTTAATTAAAGATAGGATCTTGAATAAATATATAAGCAGTCACCAAAACTGTTAATAAATTAAAGATGAAAAATAATGGAAGACCATTTATGATCTATTAGTAAATGAAAACAGGAAAAGTTCAACCACTTATATACTATGTTCACAGTTGCAAACACCATATACCTTTGGATAAAGTCCAAAAAGGAATATCTAGAGAAACGAAATACTGGTAATCATGAGGAGTTTTTATTCCTTTTTAAATTGTTACATGTTGCTTTTATAATTTTTTAAAAAGTCATCTGAATCACAAATTGCACGACTTCTCCATTTATGTGTATATGCCAAAGGAAAAACTTGGGAAAAACCTAGAAGTTTCCCTGATTCCTGTTTCCAATCCAATCCATCAGCAAGTCCTAACTTTCAAATACAAACATCACAAATCCATCCACATTTTCCATCCCTGGGTTGATGGATTAGCCTCCTTACTGGTCTTTTTCCCTATCTCTTTTCTGCTTTCCCTGATCCCTTAAGTCTTCTCTAGACAATGGGAGACCATTGCTTAACTTAAAACCTTTTAATATCTTCCAGTGCATTTGGAGCAGATCCAAATGCATTCCAGAGACACAAAGTCCTTTTATGATCTCAGAACTGACTATATCTCCATCCTCCTTTCCTACCTCTCGCTTTTGCTCATAAGCTCCGACTTCACTATACCTCAGGGCCTTTGTATATGCTATTCACTCCACCTGGAACATTTTCCCACATAATCCCTCCATCAAGGCTATCTCCTGTTTATCCATCAGATCATCAAAAGCCACTCTATCTAAAGTCTTTTCCAAACAACCAGGTTATCTAAAATTACATACTCCTTAATTTGGTTCCCTGGGGAATTCATAGTTACAAGGCTAATTGTTAATATTCAGTTTGCACTTGACTAAGAGGCTTTACTAGGGATACGTATTTCGATTAACAGAAATGTCCTCCCTAAGGAACAACTCTTTCAAAAGACCCCTTATTGCTCTCAATATCATCTTCTCAGTTAGAACCCTACCTTCTGCATGTAGTTTTCTCTGACACATTATTTACCTCCTTTGCCAGACTTCTTATTCATTGGTATATTTTCACAATGTGTTGCATATAGTATTAACAATAATGATTATTATAATAATAGCAAATGCTTACATGGGGCTTACGACAGGAACCAAGCACTTGACACATATAATCACTGACTTGATGTGATATCAACTTAAAAGGGAGGCACTGTTATTCCCATTTTATAGAAGAGAAAATTGGAAGCTCGGAGAGATTGTTGCCCAAGTACATTCAACTAGAGGTGGGGCTAGGTCTCAAGCCCAAGCCATCTGTTGTTAGCAATGATATCAAATATGTATTCAAAGTTGAAAGAGTAAAAGAATGAAATGATTCATGATAACTTATTTTAGGTAATAATTTTGTCTACTAATGATTTTGCATGAAAATTGTTCACTGACTTTTCTAGGGCTTTACCTGTTTGTTCTGGCTACCCTAAATGCCACTAAATAACCTACAAATAATGTTTATTGTTCTGCTAAATGATTCACTTCTAAAATCCATCATAACTTTTGCTTCATTGTTAATTCCTCTCATTGCACAGCCTTTGAAGAAAAACACTAAGGGTTCTTTTTATACCAAACCACTGCTGGATAACATTTATGGAGAAAACATAAGCTTCTTACACTATATATCTGCAAAGCATATGTACTACTACCCCTTTACATAACAAAGACACAAGGGGATTGGTGTAGTGGAAAGAACACTGATTTGGACCCAGTAAGTTTGGATTTTTGTCCTTATTTCTCCATTGCTAGCCCCATGGCTTTGGATGATTGCCTTGATATCTTTAAGCCTCAGTTTTCTCACCTGTCAAAAGAGGAAACTAATGCCTAAATATAAAGGCATTAAGCAGCTAATAAGTATCAAAAAATACAAGAAAATTATTGAGTAACAATGTTGAGGCTACTGAAAAGACATTGGACATCACATAGTGTTGGGACATAGCCCACACTTACTTTATTGTTTGTCCAATGAATGATGAAAGAAGGAAGATAAACACTCCCTCATGAAACCTGATCTGGTTTCATTAGACTTGTCTTTTTTCCCATTAGAAGATGTCAAATACTGAAAATAAGTCTTAACAGCCAGTTCTATTGATCAAACATGCCTCTGACAGACCATTAAATGAGTTAATGATTTCCTAACTCACAGTGAGTTAAAACAATCTGGATATCCAGTGGGAAAAGAACCCCTTATAGTATATTAGATGCCAGAAAAAACACCAAGTCATTAAGGAAGGCAGTTGTAGTGTAGTGAAATAAGCCTTAGAATTAGAATTGGAATGTCTGGGTTTGAGTTCTGGTTGTGCCATTTAAATCTGTGAGAATTTTGTCTAAATATTAAACATCTCTAAGATTGTTTCCTTAGCTCTAAAATGGTCATATAAATCACCAAAGGACTATTACTAACATTAAATGTGATAGTGTATTTAAAAACACAATGCTTGGCTAAGATACTGATGAAGACACATTAAATGAGAGAGCCAAGAGTAGGGGGAAGAGGCTACTGAAACCATTCTGTGACTAAGGATTTGAATTGTTCTCACAGTAAGGAGGGTACCAACTATAGATTAGATGGTTAGTAAATTCTGTGGAATTTGGAGAAAGACCTTTCTATGGCATTTGCCCAATAATGACCTAGTTCACTTGTAACCATTTTTGGCATTTTGCTTTCAGAAAAAGGACATAAACTTAACAACATTTTTCATAATACAGAATTCTGAATGCAAACATGTAACATAGTTCTAAACTCCTTTTAGGAAAGTTAATTTCTCATTGTTTATTTCAAGAGAATACAAACATGTAATATGCTCTATTTTAGAAAAGTTTAACTAAGCATACTGCTAAAATAAAACAACAGATGCACTATACAAAGAAATTGAGTGCAGAAATTGGGAAGTTCCCCAAAGACATAATACTTAAGTTCCAAAAGGCAAAGGTGACTATATTTCCAGGAAGAAAAATAAAGTTATTTTTTTAAAAAACAGAAAGAAAATAGAACAGACGAGCAAGGATTTCACAAGCTGAGACCTAGAAGACCTAAAACTTCCTATTAAAAACAAACAAATAACAGTTTTTGTTTCCATGGCATATTTGGTATTATGATTTAGCAATGGTACATTTTTGGCCTTGACTGCTTTAGAGTTGTCTGATTTATCTTCAGTATTGGTAAGGTGAAGATAGTGTATCTATTTGCAGAACTCTAATGTACAATATATATTTAAATATCCCCGTCATCTCTTTTCTTAAAGAACATGCACTAAAAACTGGTCTTAATATCTGATATGTCCATGCAGCTCAAACTCAATGCAGAAAACATTAAAGTAATTTTTATAACTACCTCTTAATATCTAAGAATAATATACACTGTACACTAAGACATCAGGCTGCCAATGAGAGAAAAATATCTCATCCCAGGACTTCTCACAGGATCTTTGTAAGACAAAACTGACCAAAATTACCTACTCCAACTCCAACATGGCATGGGAACAGGAGTTTCTACCTTAGAATAACTAAGTTAAGGTCTTATTGCTGGAGATAATTTGTAAATGCATATATACTACCTAGGATAGATATTATAGGTCAGCATGTAGCATATTTAGCTGACTACATTACCTGATTTATCTAGAGGCATTAATTTGCTCATTTGATCAAAAAACATCAAACACTGACAGTCACTCTTCAAAGCATTTGGTGATACAGGAGTGAGCAAGGTAGAAATGTCTCTTTTCTCACAGAGCTTACACTCTAGTTGGGGAAAACAGGCACTAAATAAACAAGTAAAATATATGGTATAACAGATGGTAACAGGTTCCATGGACAAAATAAAGCAGAAGTGGACAGAATATGGTTGCAGGGAGAGGGTTGCAATTGTTTAAAGGTTGGTGTAATAAGGTTCACTAAGAAGATGACATTTAAACAAGACCACCCACATTTGCCATTTGAGCATTCTGTGAATCATCAATGTACCTCCACTACTGCCACTGGGGCCAGCAGCCTTATTTTTGTTTTTTACTTTTATATACCCTTTATGATTAAAAATATTTTTTACATTCATTACTGTATTTTATTCTTTAAGATGAATACTGTTTCCCATTAACATTGTGCGTGAAAAAAAATGAGGTGATGAGTATTTAAATAACTTGTTCAAGGCCATGCACTTGTGTATGATAAGGCAGGGACTCAATTCAAACTCATTTTATTGACAAACTTGCACTCATATTACTATACTAACCTGGGGGTGGGTCACATAGATGAATGGTTCAAGAAACTAGATTTTTGGTGCCAAAATAAGTTGAAGGACAACAAAAAGAAAGGCAGAGAAATGTTAGGTAATTTTGCCTAATATGTTATTTTGTTACGATTTGACCCTATTTGGTTCCACAAATATATTTTAATAATTAACTAGAGTATTGTCTAAGGTAAATGTATATTACAAAATAGTAATTAAAATTTCACAATTATTTCTTATTCTGCACACCCAATTCTGAGCCCTTGTACTTAACTTCATTGCCTGTCTCCCCACTTCATCTATTTAAAAAAAAATGCCCTTAGTGGCAGACTGAATTAGGTACCCCAGGAATAAAAGCATATTCTTAATCTTAAGCCCCTTCCTGTGTGTGAACCTATTGTAAATAGGACCTTTTGAAGAATGTTACTCTTAGCTAAGGTATGTCCAACTGAATCTCAACGCGTCTTAATCCTAGTACTGGGAGCCTTATAAAGAAAAAGCTTAGGGAGGAGCCAGAAGCCAGAAGTCAACAGAACTTGAAGAAAAAGGAAAGGAAAGGACATCACCACGTGATGGGAAATCAAGGAACCAAGGAAATCCAAGGGATTGCCTTCTAGTTGCTGAAGAAGCCTTCTAGCCTCTGAAACCATAAGTCAATAAATTTCTGTTAGTAAGTCAATCATTGTGTGGCATTTGTTTTAGCAGCCTGGAAACAAAGGCACCATTTTTTAAAATTTGAACTTCTAGCTCTAATCCCACCCTCACATGATTTCTTCCCAATTCCTCAATTCCAGTTAGAATTAAGCTCTTTCCCTTATATTCTCAATCTAATTGCTTGGTTTATCAGAGCAATTACCACAATCTGAGATTTTTACAAATACTTATTCTTTAAATAAGAGATGACTAAATTGATAGAATTCATTCTTATGTTAATCCTTATTGATATTACAAACATTGTTGAGATTGCAAGAATAAGATGGGGATTCAAGAAATACTAATTAATGATGTAGACACATACGCATGGCATCTCATAGATAAAAAATGTAAGCTTTTAAATAGTACATATAAATACCTAATCATTTTTTTATATAGTTTCTTTGAAGGAATACCACAGGCCTATATATAGCATTCATTTTAGACTATATGAAAATTATATATGGATTTTCCAAGACAGGACAAATCTCATTAAATTGTCATGGTTCAGTTTGATAAATAGGAACTCATGTGCTTCCAAACTATAGATGATGGCAAGAGGAATGAGCAACTAACTTCATACACATTTTGTAAAGATCAGGTCTCATAACGATAGTCATATAAGTACTCTGTTACTTTAAAAAATTATTTGACCACTTTAAGTAAAAGAGCAGTATAGATAATAAAAGTAGGTTTAAGTGGATTTCTCTTGGATAAATTGTGTTTATGACCAGTGGACATTTGCTTTTTTTTGTGCCTTATTGCTTGCTTTCAGCTTGTAGCTTAGGATAAAAAAAAATCTAGACATTTTAATAACAAAGAGTAAGTCTAGACTTTTAAACAAAATCCATAATGAAAATTTCCATATAACAAAATTATTTTCATGATCTGGTCATTGGCATATTTAATTCAAACACTATTTCACAGAGTAAACTTTAAGGATAAATAGAGAAGAATCACAATGGTTTGGGGTAATGAGTTTGGTCTTTAATCACTTTTCTTTTCTTTAAGCTCTTATTTGTTTAATTTTGATTAGGTATAATAATCATATTATTGCTTTATGTCTAAGAATAAGAAAATCTGTATGATAATGAAGAGACATAGCAGAGGGCAATTTTTGGCTATAAATAAACCATAGCACAAATAGAAAAATATGAAGATATATCCTAGGGTGAATACTAGAAAATTCTGAGTATGAACATGGTTTGCAAAGTAGAACTGGCATTTCAAAAGCAGGTGTACATGCTGCTTTGCACTGTGAGATGGACTTCAAACCTGTGTGTTCTGTTTTACAATAATTGGCCTTGCTTGATAAATTTGGTTTTAACTCTGAGAAAGAAGCACATGCTGGAAGGAAAATCTGACTTCCAATACAGACTTCTCATACAAATCTTTTTATAGTGTGAATTTAGAGGCCCATAAGAAGAAACTGAATGTTTTTAAAGAATCTATACAAGACAGATTTGAAATGCTATTGAAATTAGCTGTCTACTTTTATGGACATTTCAAAAATCCTTTCTGTAATTGAATCAGTATAAATAACTTTTATCCTTCTATTAATATAAGCTACTCTATGGTCCTTTGTTTGTACCAGATAATCAAATTCTGACTATATTTATGCAAATGTAATGAGATAAATGCATTGAAGGAAGTAATATAAAATATAAAAGGAGGTGAAAATTACATTTTCTTTTTTTTTTTTTTTTGACAATTACATTTTAAATAATCATTACTCTTTTACTTAAAGAAAAAATTAGTCCCAACTAGACTATATATCCTCTGAGGACAAGGACTATATCTTATTGATCTTGAAAAGTAGTATGAAACTTAGCACAGTCTTAGACCTAATAGAGGCTCGATAAATGTGTATTGAATAAACATAAAAGTATACAATAAAAATTCTTACAGTTAACATGAAAACCTTAAGGCAGGTGTGGTGGTTTCAAGCTGTATGTATCCCAAAAAAAACATATTCTTAAATGTAATTCCTTCCTGTGGGTGTGAAACCATTATAAGTAGGATCTTTTGTTGAGGCTACCTCAGATAGGTGTGATCCATTTCATTCTTAATCCTATTACAGTAGTCCTTTATAAATGGAATGAATACACACACACACACACACACGAGAGAGAGAGAGAGAGAGAGAGAGAGAGAGAGAGAGAGAAAGCCATGGAAACAAAAAGCTGAAATTAGGAAACCCCTAAGAGAAGGGAGAGACCAGCAGATGCTGCCATGTGCCTTGCCATGTGGCAGAGGAGCCAAGGATCTCCATCAGCCAGTCTTTAGGAAGAGAGCATCACCCTAATGATGCCTGGATTTGGACATTTTTTCTAGGCCTCAAAACTTTAAGCTAATAATTTCCCATTTTTTAAGCTAATCCATTTCATGGCATCTGCTACAAGAAGCCTAGGAAACTAAAACAGCAGGAATTGCTTTATTTTCTAGTAATTTGCCATTTGCTTAGTAATAAAAAAGCTAAGCATTATTTCTCATCTGTTTCAGCCTCTCATCAGGACATATTATTAGTCCAGCACATCTTTGACATTGACAATGATATACAGCTACACTAAAATCTCTACAGATCTTAGTATATCTTCCATAATTTTATAACTGCTTAATGAAAGAATGGCCACTTTTTCCTTTTTTGGAATTATTTACGTCAATAAATAGATAAGCAGATTTAATAATACTCTTGTTTTTTTTAAATGAAAATTTATATTTGTGCCCATAAAAGTAAAAACAAAATCAAAGAAAATCTTTTTGAAAGTTATCAATTCTTCAGAGTTTCTAAAGGACACAGAAACAATTGTTTTCCTGAAATATATCATATAAAATGGGATGTCATGTAAATTTAAGTTTATTGAACACTGAGCAGAGTATAAAGAGACTCAAATTCTATTCTCTTTCCTATTTTTACCTGAAATTTACACAAGGTTCTTTTACTTCTACAGCTCCCAGATGATTTTTTTTTTTTCAGTGTAACTTTCAAGATAATGCTTGTGATATGAGCATCGGCTCATGAAATGCAATTCTAGAATTTGCTGAAATAGAAAACAGTACTGAATTGTTGGTAGTCAATTTGTCCCAAGCTGCTGAGTGAGAAATAGGTTATATACAAGACTGTGATTTGAAGATATGAGCAGCTATATTTGATTCTTAATTCCATGAGCCACATTTTCCTCTTCTAGGTGACTCTAGGGCAAGTTCAGAAATAATCAACAAGGAAAAAAATCACAGTTACTGAATCATAAAATAGATTGCAAATAATTTTTAATTTTTTTTTTAATTTTTAAAGAAGCTTTAGATTGCATAAACGCTACATAAAAATATAGGAGATTCCCATATGCCGTACCCTTTCCCCCTCCCACACTTTCCCACATTAACAACATCTGTCATTAGTGTGGTACATTTGTTACAATTCATGAACACATATTAAAGCATTGCTACTAACCATGGACTACAGTTTACATTATAGTTTACACTCTGCCCCACACAATTTTATAGGTTATGACAAAATGTATAATGGCCTATAACTGTCATTGCAATGTCATGTAGGACATTTCCAATGTCCTGAAAATACCCCCATGTTACACCTATTCTTCTCTCTCCCTCCCCTCAGAATCTCTAGTGGCCACTGATTCGGGGGTGGAGACCCACACAATGACCAAAAGAATATTGAATTCCCATCCTGGGGAGTTTTGCTATATTCTCTGATCATTTCATTAGAGGTACACTAGAAACAACTATCTAAAAATTATTCTACTTCCCTTCTCCAGCTTCAAGACCAAATAGATTAACAGAAGACCTGAGAAAGCAGGAGTGACAGGATTCTGAAAATTAGCACCATTAGATTCTGTCAATGACTGAAGTCAGTGTACAAAGAAGTAAACCCAAAGCATTTGGTTCTTGACTTTAATTCACCAATGTTTTTACCACTTGTCCCTCCTCAAGAGAATTATTTATCTTTAAAATTTTATTTGAAGAATATGGTTTTCAGTAATAAATATTCAATGGGAAGAAGATTTCCCATATCTACCCATGACAGGTAGAGGTAGAATAATTTTTAGGTAGTTTCTTCTAATAAAAACCATAAAGTGATTTTGTTGCAATCTACTTTATGATCCAATAATTAGCAATTAAATGTAATTAAATGTAAACTATAATTTAAGTTTTTAAAAAAGCTTCTTCAGACTACTGTTCTCACTGATCCAGCTTGACAAGGTGCCCCATCTATTGTGGGAGAAATAAAAACAGACCTAATGAAGTAAAGGTTATTAATACTGAAGAGGAGGAAAAAGAACAAGAAAACACAGTGCTGTATTGTTAAATTGACTATCACGGGATATTCCTCAGGTTTAAAATAAGCTGCTATCACTTAGAGAATTTGTCTTCCCATAACCATTAGAGGGTTTTGAAGAGATGATTTTGGAGAAGACATATGCATCAGTTGAAGAATGCATCCCTTCATTCTTTTTTTAACTGGTACCAAAAGGGTTAAGAAAGAAGAATATTAAATGGCATCAGGCTCTTCTCTAAATTCATTTGAACAGCTGAACTAAAACCACTAAGTCAAGCAAAATCTTACTCAGAAGAATCTGAGTAACATGTACAAGTATAAGAAGTATTACTAAATGTGGTATTTGAATCTAAAATAAGGTGCCAGGAGACAAACATAAAACTATTTATCTTCCTAAATCACTACTGCAATTCTTCTTAAATCAGGACTAAGTTATAGTTATGAATACACAAGACCATCATGATTACTGTGATGGGGTGGAGATGAGACAAGTTATTACAAAGCTATGCCACATTCCTAGCCTGTGCTGGTGCCAGTTATTAAGACTATAGAATAGACTAGCGTTCCCAGAGATGGTGTGTGGTGTAGAAGCTTCTGTTCCGGAGATGAGGCAAAGGAAGTGTTGACAGTGGAGAGAGCCTCATAGGAATGTAAACCACAGTTAGTTCTTAGCAATTGTCTCCTCTGTTAATTCATGTTCCTATTTTAAAGAAAAACCCCAAATATCTCTTTGATCTAGATCAGTGCTGTCCCGAAGAAATGTAATATGAGCCAGATGTTTAATTTAAAATTATCTAGTAACTACATTAATAAAAGTAAAAAGAAACAGGTGAAATTAATTTTCATAACCCACTAGGTCTAAAACATTCTCATTTTAATAAAAAATAAATATAAAAATGCTAATTAGAAAGTTCACATGCTTTTATTTTTGTATATTTTTGAAACCCAATGTGTATTTAACCATTAGAGTACATCTCAATTCAGACTAGTAATTTCAAGGGTTAGTGGCTATCACATGTGGCTACTGTACAGCACATGTCTAGATGCTAGAAACTATTGTTGAGGAATACTTAGAAGCCAAATGAATGTTTAAGAAAGAAAAAACAGTGAAGCTTAATGAATACCTAGTAGTATATCAATTAACTCAAAACTTCTAGTCTTTGTGATCCATCCCTTAGTTGTTGCCCAATTATGGGTTGTAGAGATTAGAAAGATGATGGGATCTCTCTTTGCACTAACCTTGACTCAGATTAGCTTCTTTGTAGACCTAAATTATACTTGTAGCTATATCTATACCAGCTAAGAGATGATCCATAGAAACCCATCCTAGTCTCAGATGTCTTATGACTCTACATTAATTCACAATTTTACTTTAGAACTAAACAAAAATACATTGTCTTCTAGGAAACACTAGCTATCCATGCAATTAAGTATTCATGCAGTGTAGCTTGTGCATTCTTCCAGTAATACGTGGCTCTGAGTTCAATATTGCTTTCACGTCTAACTACAAGAATCTCATTAAGTGTCTATGAACATGACACTCCAGGGGTGGGCTTATAAAGATATCCACTCATTTCATCGTTTCAAAAGTTATTTACAAAGTACTTATCAGATTGTTTGGAGGACAATACGCATCAAGATTAGTTATATGATAGTATAAAAAATGGCCTTTAAAAGAAGGGAGAAATTAACTGGCCTTGGATTTTAAGAGAGAATTCCTGGAGAAATTCAAACTTGCAGTAGATCACAAGGATGATTAGATTTGGATGGACTATTCCAGGTTTTGGAAATAGTTTTTAAAAAGACAAGAAGTCGAGGCTTTTCACTGCACTTTCAGTGGGAATTATAAGAAAATGCTAGTTTGATGTTCAATTTTATGCCATGGAGTAATAATAAAAATGGTTAGCAAGAAGAAAAAAAGCAGAAAAAAAATGAAAATAAATAAAAATGGTTAACATTGATTACATACTTATATGTATATAATAGTCACAGCATCCTATGAGCTAGGTATTACTAACATTCCCATTTCATATATGAGGAAATGGAGGCACAGAGAGGTTAAAAACTAAGGTTGACAGAGTTGAAAGGTAAATGAGGAGTTTGGGCTGGGCATTTTGAATTCAGAGTAATGGTGGAACATGGAACATTCAAGTGTCTAGGGTCTGTGGGATAGAATATCCATAGAATCTTGGGAATGAAGCATATTTTATCAATTCACTGTAGAAAAGAATCTAAAAAGAAGAATAGTAAAGGTCAAGACCTATTGCCCTGGTAATACTTAAAGTTGGAAAAGAAAGTTGAGGAAATAGGAAAGAGAGCTGATTTAATAGAAAACATCCATGCTTAGTGACAATGCTCCAATATTTGTTCATCAATTGTAATAAATGAAGGATGTTGTTAATGTGGGAAAGTGTGTGTGGAGGGAGGGGCATATGGGAATCCCCTATATTTTTAATGTAACATTTATGTAATCTGAAGTTTTTGTGTGTTTTTTTTTTTTTTTTTTTTTTTACTTTTAAAAAGGATTAAAATGAGAAAAAAAGAGAGCGAGGAAACAAGGAAAGCACAATATCATGGAAGCCAAGTAAGGAAGTATGATGGAAAATCACAAAAAATAATGCTGGGAGAGCAAGGAGAATAAAGTTAACAAAAACCCATGGGATGTATTAAGAAGGAAATGAGAATTCAAGCATTTGAGGGCAGTTGTCAGTGAAACTAGGAGAAAATGGATTGTAAATAAAGGAGGCAATGAGATTAGGTTCTTCATTTGAGAAAATTGGTATGGTGCAAGGAAGGAGAAGAATACACTTAAATTAAAGAAATATCAATACCTCTAAAAGTCTTCATTCACAAACTAGATCACTGGGTGGTTGAGAGATAGAGAACGAGTGTGTTAAGTTAGCAAAGTATTCCAAGCTACCTCCTTTAGAAAGAGGAATGAAAATGTGGGTGGGGGTAACAATGGCAGAGACACACCAGTGGAAAGAGGGGTGTCTACAGAGCCTATGGATAAAGTGTACTCTAACTTGGAAAGTCGTGAAAGATCAAGAAGTGGGCTTGGGAAATTGAGAAGAGTAAAGATTATTTGAAAGATCCGATAGAGAGCTGATGATAAAGGAATAAAATAATTGTTGAATATTGGCCAAGGATTATTTATAGTTTGGCACCATGCTTTTTCAGTAGGTAGAGTCTTCAGTTCTACATTTTCCCTAACAAAACTTTGAGCCCAGAAGGACAGATATGGAAGAAGAAGGTCATTAGTTAAGAAGTAATTCATGTGCTCACTATGAAAAAAACTTGATGAAATAAAAATTATATACTGTTTTAAATAGCAGAAATAAATAGCTGACACCCATTGATGTTTTGAAATACTATTCTTCCTTCTCCTTCTCCTTCTCCTTCTCCTTCTCCTTCTCCTTCTCCTTCTCCTTCTCCTTCT
>JAKSZT010053779.1:1850718-1880958 GCA_026826555.1 Tolypeutes matacus | reverse complement strand
CTTCTCCTTCTCCTTCTCCTTCTCCTTCTCCTTCTCCTTCTCCTTCTTCTTCTTCTTCTTCTTTATGTATCAGGGCCAGAGGTTAAACCCAGGACCTCGTAGATAGGAAGCTGGCACTCAACTGCTTTAGCCACATCCGCTCCCCTGAAATACTATTTTTAAACTAAGTGCAGATGATGTCCTCTACTTGATCTGAAGATTTGCTCAGCTAAGGATTCAGGGATGTCTGGTAAGCCTTGCAGATGAACTGGGTGATACGGTGTGGGTTATATTTATTTGCATGTTAGAAGTATCCATTGTGGCAGTTTGAGATTATTTATGAATTCCAAAAAGAGAGATTATGTTTGTAAAGTGGTCTGTTCCTCTGGGTGTGATAAACAATTATATTAGATTCAGCTGAGATGTCTGATTAAATTATGTTAAGATTAGGGCTTTAATTCAACCAAGTCATTAGATTGTGACTCAAGAGTTAAGTGCCTGCCCTCTTGGTGGGCTGATAAAAAACACTCTCACACAGAAGTAGATACACAGAGAAGAACACAGAGGAATAGAGACAGCTCCATAGACACAGCAGAGGCCCTGAGAAGAGAGATGAGCCTGATAACCTATAGCAGCAGCTGAGCCTCGAGAGAAACAAGCCCTGGGGAGTGAGACAAGACTTATGCCAGCCTACAGTTGAGTTTGGAAGAAGCTGGGATCACGAAGCTTGAAGAGGAAGAGGAATACTGAACCCTGGCAGAGACAGGTAGTCATCTTGCTCCAACACGTGGCAACAGACTTTAGTGAGGGAAGTAACTTACTCTTTATGGCCTTGTGACTGTAAGCTTCTATCCCAAATAAATACCCCTTATAAAAGCCAACAGATTTCTGGTATTTTGCAGCAGCACCCCTTTGGCTGACTAATACACCTACTGAGCATAGAAGTTTAAAATACTGTGTCAAGGAGAATATACAGGATCCATTTAGTGATACTTCTGAATATCTCAAGTGTCTGTCATTGAAAAGGTCTTTTGGCCTGTATTAGTCAGCCAAAGGAGTGCTGATACAAAATACTAGAAATTGGTTGGTTTTTATAAAGGGTATTTATTTGAGGTAGAAGTCCACAGTTACCAGGCCATAAAGCTTAAGTTTCTTCCCTCACCAAAGTCCATTGCCATGTGTTGGTGAAAGACAGCTGCCGATGTTTGCCAGGGTTCAGGCTTCTTGGATTCCTCTCTTCCTGGGGCTGTGTTTCTCTCTGGGCTCAACTCCTTTGTTTCCTCCACAAGATCAGCTGTAGACTAGGAGGCTCCCTAGGGTTTGCCTCTCTCCACAAGGCCAGCTGTAGACTCTCAGGCGAATGACTCATCTCTTTTCCTGGGGCCTTCTCTCCTTCCTCATGACCAAGCTCTCTTACTTTCCAGAGCTCCAGCTCAAGAATCCAACATAAGAACTGCTCCAACTCTGTTCTTTGCCATGCAAAGATTCCCCACTCACTAAGGGGTGGGGCTCAATGCCCTACTGACGTGGCCCAGTTAATGCCCTAATCATAACTTAATCATGCCCAGATTAGCAGACCAGTTTACAAGCATAATCCAATATCTATTTTTGGAATTCATAATTACATCAAACTGCCAAACTGCTACATGGCCCATCTCCACAAGCCTGAGATATGGGTCAAAGGCAGAAAGGGAAAAAAAAAAAAAAACCAACAACAAAACATAAAGAAACTGGCATTAGTAGTAGTTTCATTGGGGATGGAAGTATCTAAGAAACAGAGGAAAGGTCTGAACTGCTGGACATCAGTAGTGATATTGCTGCTTAAACAAGTATGAAAAGAAGTGCTCTTTGAGGGCATCTGAAAGAATTAAATGTTGGAGATAAAGCAGAATGCAGGAGGAGAAAAAATTGACATTCAATTTGGAAGCCACAGGAAATAACTTATTGAGCGCACGGAGTAGACATCGTCTGAGAGTGCCCACCAGTATTAGGAAATTGGCCACCAGTTCCTGAAAATTTGAGAGGAATTAGAGCAAGAAAAATTCTATATTTGACTAATATCATGATTTTAATTTTATTCCAGGTTGAAATTTTAAAGTATAGTAATGAAAGGAGATTTGCGATAATTAGGGGCAGAAGGAATTTATTGAATTAAGTAACTCCATAGACTTATTAGCAAATAGAATGCATAAATTCTTGAAATGAAACTGTTAATACTGAGATGAGATATCTTTTCATTTCTCCATAGTATTTATGCATATTAAAGTATAATGCTCACTCATCGACTCAAGGGAATCAAATCATTTGTGAGAGTTTTTTCCTCTTAGCTTAAATAGACTAATGACTACATGCAAAACATCAATTGCACAATACATTTAAATGTATGCCAAGTAATTTAAATAACAGAAATTATAAAAACAGTAATCAGTATCTTCAAAAAAGGCACTGTTCCTGCAGAATGTAACCACGGAAACAATTAAAGGCCTATCTCTGATAAAAACCAAAGAAACATTTACTTGGGGAAAAGTCATGTTGATTTACAGGTGGCCATAGTCACAGGCATCTGGTCTCTGAGCCAGTCTAAAACCAGACCTTAGCTTTAGAAAGGAGACAATAAGACTCTAAAATATTTTTACGAAACACATCAGAATTACATCTATTCTAAAATCATTTCATTTATATTAATTTATAATTGTTAATTAAAAGGAAATAAAAGCTAAAAACTTTATCTAAAATTGAATTCGAATTTCTTGGATCTCAGCAGGTGAGAAGGACCATAAAGTAAAAAACTAAGATAGCCAATGGTTTTCAACAGCACTCTGCTAGAAAAAAATTATTGGAAGGAAATTGTGTAATTTATTTACAGTCAAATAAGTTTAGTCGGGTCAGTTCAGGAAGCAATACACATTAAAATTTTAGGACCTCACAGATTTGTAGAATTATAAGAAAATGCCCAATTTAAACACATGGTACCATAATTCTATACTAATAGAAGGTACTGAAAAACACTTGCTAAGAAAAGAGTAGACTACATGCTAATTTGTCAAAAAATTTTGTATTGGGTAACTTCCTAAATATTCTAATAAATTTTGAAAAAAAATTAAAATGTCATACAAAACATATGACTTTCCTATGTGTAATTTATAATTAGATTGACAGATAACCAAAAGATACACATCAAGAAGAAAAAAGAATCTGAAAAGCAACCAGAGAAATGCCAGACAGTAATAAAAGAAAAGCATCGACAGCCATTCAGATGAAGTTAATGAGGTACCAGAATTTCCATATGGACAGCGTGGCTACACCTATATATAAACACATACTAAGCACTTTAATAGCTAGGTTTTACCAAGAGCTGAACACAGTAGCTTCTAGACAACAGTATGCTCATTATTTTATTCCCTTGAGCCAAATGCAAAAATAAAAGAAAGAAATATGCTATCCATTGGAACAAAACCAAAAGGAAAAAATTTTAATGAGCCTAATACATTCTAAGTAAATGATATGCTTCCTAGGGTAATTAGCATCTTGGAACATCTGTTATCTCACTAGGGCAAACAAAATCTAATTTTAACTCCTGATATTCGAAAACATTTATAAACTTTCAAATGACACCCTCATGCCATGGAGAAGAATCCTTCAGCACAAGGTAATTGCAATTTCAAAGCTAAATGGAGCTTGGAAAGGCAAGCATTTTATCAGATACTGCTATCAGATGGCAATTTGCTATTAATTAATTCAGATTTGGCAGCTGGACTGCATACTTATTAACAGCAAATCAAATCCTACATCCCCACTATGTATACCTGGCATCAAAAGCTTAAAACACAGTAAGACCACATGGATATTTTCCTTTTCTATTTTTTTTCACAACTTGTGTTAACCTACCTTAGGTGCTACCATTTCATAATATAGAGTAAGATGGAGTTGCAAGGCTTTACACCACAAGAATGCAAGAAAATGCCCCTGACCCCAAGCACCTCTCTTTATTCTTTTACAAATAAAAGAAGAGTAGTTGTTCAAGCAATACATGCTCCCAGGTCCTCAGTTATTGGACACATACTTTAGGAAAACAAAAATTTTCCCTAAATTTTAGGTTTTAGGGAAACAGGTTAGGTTTTAATTGAGGCAGAACTGCTAGTTGTCTCCCTATATATATTATTTTCATTCATAAAATTTTAATATATTGGTGTGGTACATTTGTTACAATTCATGAACACATATTGAAGCACTGCTACTAAACATGAACTATAGTTTACATTATAGTTTACACTTTGTACCACACAGTTTTATAGGTTTGCCAAAATGTATAATGGCCTGAAAGATGGTGAAGGGGTAAAATGTGGGAGGGGGTGGGGTATATGGGAATTCCCTATAATTTTGATGTAACATTTATGTAATCTAAAGCTCCTTTAAAAATAAAAAATTAACTCAAAAAAATTTTAATACAATCCAAATTTTTACATTGGGCACATGGCTATATAAGGGCTCAGAGAATAGATGGTGAGAAAAATTTAATACATGAGAGTTTAATATCCAGAAATATAAAGAAATCCTACAACTCAACAACCAAATGAAAAGAAAAACACAAAATATGAACAAAAGGCGTGAATAGACATTTCTCCAAAGAAGATACATAAATGGCCAAAAAATAAATGAAAAGTTTCTCAACATCATTAGCCATTAGGGAAATACAAATAAAAACCACACTACCATGCCATTTCAAATCCATTAGAATGGCAAGTATTTTTAAAACTGGAAAATTGCAAGTGTTGGAGAGGATGTAAAGACATAGGAACACTCGGTAATTGTTGGTGGGAATGTCAAATGGGGCAGTCCCTGTGGAAAGCATTTTGGTGCTTTCCCAGAAAGTTAAGTACACAATTACCATATGACCCAGCAATTCCACTTTTGAGTATATACTCAAAAGAACTGAAGGAGGGACTCACACCAAACAGATATTAAATATCGATGTTCATTGCAGCATTATTCACAATTGTCCAAAGATGGAAGCAACCTAAGTATCCAACAACTGATGAATGGATAAAAAAATGTGGTGTTTACATTCAATGGAATATTACTTAGATATAAAAAGGAATGAACTTTGATCCCATATGGCTGATGGATGGAACTCTCTTGCTTGTAGATGTAGGCTCTCTTGGTTCCTTTGTGTGGTGGTTGTCCATCCTCACCTCCCCATCAGCTGTCCTGGGTGAGTCCAATGAACTGGAGGGGAGGTGCTGCAACTAGATTGAGGCTCAGGACCCAGCTTGCACATGGATGCGCCAGAGGTTCAAGTCTTCTGGATGTATATCAATTACATCAATTATAGGTTCAAAAAAAAGGGACAGAAGAGGCATGTGTAGAGAAATCACATCTGAGTCCAACACTGTCACATTTGGAAGCACAATCTCCAAAGTAGGGCCCACTGGCAAGGCACCAAATTCCAGAGCTATCCACCATGACTGCAGGACCTGGGTGTCTCTGGAGCCCTCAGGAGCCCCATTGTTTGGGGTAGTGTCCACTTTGGCCATCTATGAGATTGTGCTGAGACATGCATAAGTGTTACCTCTCTGATGAACTCCCGACTCACTTTGAAGTCTCTTAGCCATATAAACTCATTTGTCTTTACCTTTTCCCCCTTTTATTCAAGGTCTTTTTCCAGTTGTATCACTAGCCAGTGCTTGGTAGCAATCCCTCAGTGGCAGGGAGGCTCATTCCCAGGAGTCATGACCCTCTCTGGGGGAAGGTAATGCATCCACATGCTGAGTTTGACTTAGAAGGAGGCCACATTTGAGCAACAAGGAGGCTCTCAGGAGGTAACTCTATTAGAGGTGGGGTGGACATCACCATCCCAGAATCCTCAGGATAGGTGAATAAAATATGGACTAGAGTAGAATTACTGGTGTTCTACTATCAACTTTTTGTGATTCTAACAATGAGAGAAATTATATCATTAATGTGGAGACAATGGCCACTGGAGGTGCTGAATTCAGGGAGAAGGAAAAAGAGATGTAATATGGGGGTATTTTGAGGACTTGGAATTGATTTGGATGACATTGTGGTAACAGATACAGGTCATTATATATCCTGCCATAGCATACAGAATTGAGTGGGAGAGTGTAAACTACAGTACAAACTTATAGTCCATGCTTAGTGGCAATGCTTTAAAATGTGTTCATCAATTGCAATGAATGTACCACACTAATGAAAAAAGTTGTTAATGTGAGGAAAAGTGGGAGGTCTGCAGAGTGGGGGCATATGGGAATCCCTTATGTTTTTTACGTAACTATGTCATCTAAGTATCTTTTAAAAATAAATAAAAAAATATATTAAAAAACAAACAGAAAAAAAAAACAGGTGCATTAACTAAGGTGTGTTGTATATTTAGACAAATCTACTTATGCAAAACATGTTTCATTGTTTAATTTGTATAGTTCCACTAATTAATTTAAAAGAACAAAGAATATTAGTAAAAAAAAACTTCAAGCCAGAGATAACAAAATTAACAGTCTCTGTTCTGTTTCTATATGAATTATAATTGGACCTGGATAACCACATTAATAAAATTTTGCTGACAAAGTTAAGTAAATTTTTAATCAAACAACTCCATAAATGGAAAGGAGAAAAATATAGAAAAACAGCCACATTTGTAACCCTGTTATTAAATCATGGCTTACACCTGATGGCATCAAAATCCCACCCCAAATTTCCCTCCAGAAAGTGGTTTCAGAAATGTGTCCCCAAATGTTTTATTATATATCTCACTGATATACTGCTAAAATGGTTACCTGAAGAAAACATATATTTTCAAAACCATTCCCTATGAACTATAATTGTTCTAGTATTACATGCTATCAAGTATTTAAAATGAAGAAATTATGTTTCTGTTTAACCAAATTGAATCATTATGACAAGTTTGTTTGACTTTGATGATAATTGTATATTGTAGTATGTTTAAAGACAGCTTCCAAAATCATTTTGGGAACATAAATATGTAAGGTATAAAGGATGTGATTTTTATTTAAGAATAAAGAAAATAATTTTGTCCTATGATAAAAGAACTAGTTATTAAGAAAGAGTAAAATGTGGGACAAAACCTAAATGAATATAGAAAACTCAGAAGTTTGTGGAAAAGGAATTTTCATGGTCAATGTTGAGTACAATTCTGTAGGTCTATCTATAAAGTATTTTTTAAAGCCTTAGTTTCAAGTGGTATACTGATGCAACACTAGAATTTGATTTTCTCTCTATTAAAGTGACAAAGTTTTCTATATTACTGGTCTGGTTTTAATAAACAGTTTTTCCCCTGAATCATCAATGTAAAGAGCAGAAAGTATGTTTTACCATAAAGCTATTAGTGTGTTATATTAACTAGAACATTTCCTTGGTTGTTTAAGAAAAACAAAACTTCTCACTTTTAAAAGGATATAATAATGACAGATATAGGCCATTTTATATCATTACACAACATGTAGAACCATGTAGGAGAAAGTGTAGACTACAATGTGAACTATGGTCCATGCTTAGTGGCAAAGCCCCAGAATGTGTTTATCAATTGCGACGAATGTGGCCACACTAATGAAGGATGTTCATGTGGGAGGGTGTGGGAGATGTATGTTGGGGGCATGTGGGAGTCCCTATATCTTTTTTTTTTTTTTTAATTAATTAATTTTTTTTTTATTTTACCGGGAGGTCCCAGGGATCGAACCCAGGTCCCTCCATATGGCAGACGGACGCCCAACCATTTGAGCCTCATCTGCCCCCCTGAGTCCCTATATCTTTTGTGTAACATTTATGAAATCTAAGTATCTTTTAAAATAAATAAATAATTTTTTAAAAAGGATATAATGTTCAAAAAAAAAAAAAAAAAGGAATGAAGTTCTAATACAAGTGACAACACGGATGAACTTTCAAGATATCATATTGAATGAAATAAGCCAGACAGAAACAGATAAATATTATATGATCTCATTGATAGAAAATAATTAGTATAAGCAAATTCATAGATTCAGAAACTAGAAAACAGATGAAAAGGGGCCAGAGTAGGTGTAGGGAATGGGGAGTCAATGGTTAATAATTGGTATGAGTTTCTCTCTCAGGTGATGGAAAAGTTTTAGTGATGGATGGTGATGATGGTATCACAAGGTTGTGAATATAATGAATATCACTGGATTATATATGTGAATGTGATTAAAGGGGAAATTTTAGGTTATATATATGTTACTAGAAAAAAAATTTAAAAAAATAGTACTATATAACACAAACAGTGAACCCTAAGATAAATAGGTACTATAGTTAATAGTATGATTATAATAATATTATTTCATCAATTGTAACAATGTTACCATACTAACGCAAAGTGTTATTAATAGGGAAAACTCTGTGGGGGGCAGGGAGAAAGGTGCTAAATGGTAAAAAATTGTGTAGGTGTACTTAAGGAACTCAACAATATCAATCAAAATTGGGTATGGAAAAGGAAGGGCAGTGAGAGAACTGCACTAATAGTATCATTGCCTATTCTAGGGAGTCAACAAATATTCTATAAAGAAATAAAGAATTGAAGATTTTATACAAATTTCTACTTTAAGGTATCCCCTAGAACAAAATTAAAATGTTTCCATATTATCTGAAGTAGCACACACAAGACAAAGGAAACACAAGTCCAAAGAGCAAAACATTGAAAAAAATTCTATGCAATATGAAAGCCTAATGTAAAATTTAAAATTAGAGAACACGACAGAACTCTCATATCAATGATATGAACCCTTTGTAAATGGGCTAAATTCAGCTATTAAATATAAAATAAACATACAAATTTGAAACAAAACAAAACTTAGTTATATGTTAAACCCAAGAGAGAGACTTCAATCACAAAATCAATTACATGAAAGCTTCAATATATTCCAAAAAAGTAGAATCAGCATTATTTTCCAGTCATCATGCAATAAAATTAAATTAGCAAGAAAATGAGAGGAAAGGAATCAAGCAACTAGAGAAAAATAAATTCACTTGCTTTTCAGAAACACATGAGTTAAAAAGGAATAAAAACTAAAATTTTAGAAACTGTAGAAAAATATCAGTATTCAAGTCATTGCCAAGCTAAATACAGGGCCATACTGAGTAGAAGCTGCAAGAACATCCTTACCTTAAATTCTCATATTAAGTTAAGAAAAATAAAATAGATAGTTATGTATAAAAAGCTTTGAAAAAGAACACAAAAGTCCAAGGAAAGCTATATTGAGGAATTAAGATTTAAGTTGAAATAAATGAATTAGAAAAAAATGATAAAACTATTAGAAAACACTCTTTGAAAAAAGCAATAAAATAAGATACCATTAGCTAAACAAATCAATAATAAACCACTAGCTAATTAAATAGGTCAAAATAAAAAAAGATTCATAAGAAATTATTTAATTCAAATCTATGAAAATACATTTTAAATTATTATTCCCAATAATATAATTTATTAATGTCACCAGTGAAGACAGAAAATCTAAAAGAAATCAATTTCCACAGAAAATATAAAGAATGCTGTCAGAATTCTAGGTTGCTCTAAAAACAGCCCGTCATGGTCTTACAGGGAATTCTACCAAGCTTTTACTGAACAGATGAGTCTGACGTTCTTTAAACTATTCTAGAGCCCTGGTTCTTAAACTTCAGTGTAAATACGAAACAATAGGAGAGTTCGTTAAAACACAGACCAGTGACCCCCCCATCCCAGAGATTCTGTCTGAAATGAGGCCATGAATTTGTATTTCAAACAAGCTTCTGGATCTGAGGTTTTCAACAGGTGGCTGATTTTGTCCACCAGGGGATATTTGGCAATGTCTGGAGCCATTTTTTATTTTCGCATCTGGGCTGGAGGGTGCTAATGGCATCTAGTAGGTAGAGGCCAGAGGGGCTTTAAACATCCTACCATGCTCAGGTCAGTCCCCCACAACAAAGAATTATGTGGCCCAAATCTTAATAGTGCCCAAGTATCTAAGTGATGCTGATTCTGTTGGTCTCTAAACTGTATTGTGTGTAGCACTGCTCTAGAGCAGTGTTGGCAATTTTTTTCTCTAAAAGGCCAGATAGCAAATATTTTGGGCATTATGGGCTACATGCAATTTCTATTGTTCTCCTTTTTTAAAAAAACAATCTTTTAAAAACTAAAAAAAAACATCGTTAGCTCATAGGCCTTAAAAAAAAAAAAACAGGGCCATATAGTCTAACTCTTTTTCTAGAGAACAGAAAAATAAGGAAACATTCTAAATTTATTTTTTGTAGCAAGCATAACATTGATAAAAAGCAGAGAGAGAAGAAAAGAACTTATAGACTAATTATAATTACATGTATCAAAGAAAAATAAAAAATATAATTTTAGAAAGAATCAGTAGCAGATTAAAAAATCATATGTCATAATCAAGGGGCTATTATTTCAGGGACACAGAAATTACTCAATATTTGGAAATTATGAATTCACCATATTAAAAGATTGAAAAGTGAAAAATTATTATCACCACAGACACAAAACAGGCATTTGAAAAAATTCAACTTCCATTCCTGATAAAACTCTCAATAGTAATAGAATGAATTCTTCCACAACATGTTAAAATACACCTTTCTTCACTTTAAAGCCAACATCAATATTAATGACAAATTCAAAATGGATAAGATTGTTCACTATCACTGCTATTGTTTCACACTGTCTCATCGTGATAAATATAAGTAGAAAAAAAGAAATAAACTATCCTTCTAAAGGTTGTCAAGGAGAAATATATTCAAAACTAGCTAGATGATGAGCATATTTATGTTTTCTTTCACTGAGTACACACCTAACTCAATTTCCCCATTAGGCAGAGCCATGTAACTGAGTTCTAGAAGTAGAACCTGGTCCGAAGTGATGTAAACTAATCCCAAGTACATGTAATAAATGCATTTTAAGTGATCCTGGCTTTTTTGCCCCACACCTTCTACCTGAATACAGAAAATCTAAGGCCCTAGAACAGAGGACAGCAGTTTATGGCCCATAGACCAAATCTGGTCCACTGCCTGTTGTTGTAAATAAGATTTTATTGAAACACAGTTATACTTATTCATGTATTTGTTCTCTATGGCTGCTTTTGAGCAATAACAATAGAGTTGAGTAGTTGCCATAGAGACAGTCTGGTCCATAAAGCTTAAAATATTCACTATCTGGTTCTATACAGAAAATATTTACCAGCCACCTGCCCTAAGATCATGGAAACAGGAAACAGAGAAGCCAGTGTCCCTAAATTACTCCTTGAGCAGAATCTCGCTACCTCAACATCCTGCATTGGACTATATTTGTAAAATAAAACTTTATTGTGTTATGCCACTGAGATTTGGGGTTTATTTCAGCAGTTAATGCTGACTAAAAAGGAAAGTAAAAGTGTTATCATGAGCAGATGATAGGATTGATTACCTATAATATAAATCCAAGGAAACCAACTGAAAATTTCTGAAAAATGAGAGGATAAAATATTAAGGCATCTGAGTACAAAATTAATTACAATAATCAATAGGCTTCATATGTAGATAATCACCAGTAATAGTTAAAAAAAATAGTGCCCTCATAAAATTTCAACAAAAATGACAAATTCCTACATTCAATTTAACATGAAAAATGGCAAATCTATTTGAATAAAACTTTAAAACATTATGCTCTTGAATGAAATTTTTAATTATAAAGATGCCAATTTTCATGAAGTTAATCCAGAATTTTAACTTCATTCCAGTATAAGAGTTATGGGATTTTTTTCAACTATACAAACTAATTCTATATACAGAAATATCAATGTGCAAAAATAACCAGGATATTAAAAACAACAAAAATAACATGGGAGGAGGGAACCCAAATGCACCAGATATTAACACATGAGTAGTGTGATAATTAGCTCAAAATGCACTCTACTGTGTGAAAGATGGCATTACAAGATTTTGAGAAAATAAATTGTGCTGGGATAATGGAGTAGCCATTCAGGGGTAAAACAAAGTTAGGTCTATACCTCACAGCTTACACCAAAATAAATGCCAGATGGATCAAAAAAGTTAAAGTGAAAATACTGGAAGAAATCAGGAAAGAATTGTTTCAATAGTCTAAGTGTGGAAGACCTTGCCAAATATGATGCAAAGTACAGATCTGTAAAAAAAGAAAAGATTGGTCATTTCAACTACTTAACCTCCACCAATCTCTCTCTTTTCCTCCCATATATACAAACAAAATACACATGTGCACACACACATATAGTATAGTCTAAGTACTGTCAAAAAAATCAACAAACTGGGGAAATATTGGCAATTTATATCATAGACAAGGGTTAATTTTCTTGATACATTAAAAACTCTTAGAAATCAATTAAAGACTAATATGCCTTAGAAAAGGAAATCCAACATATTAAGGAAAGATACTTAACCTTACTTTACATCAAACATATGAAAAGATGCTTAGTATCATTTATAATATAAATATATAAATTTAAAATATCCTATATTTTCACTAATCAGATTGGCAAAAATTAAAAGCTTGATTACACAATGTTGGAGAGGGTATGGATAAAAATGTACTTTTATATATTACTAGTGATAGGATAAATGAGATCGAGTTTAAAATAGCTACCATAATTTTAAAAATTACTTTGTTCTTTTACAAATTTATCTCACTGATATGTTTTACAATGTAAAATGTTGCAGATAGAATATCATTTGTAATACCAGAAGATTGGAAGTAATCTAAAACCTCATAGTTAGAAGGCTGGTTAAATAAATCGAGGCCCATCCATACAATGGAATATCCAGCAAGTATAAAAATGAAGGACATCTCTGTGCACTGTCACTAAAAAAAACCCGCAAAACTCGAAAACATTTTCATGGGGAAAAACTGCAAAAAGTAAGGTGAGGAATAAAGTCTGTAGTTGGCTACATCTTTGTTAAAAGAGGGAAAATACAAATATAGGTTTGTCTGCATGTTATGGACTGGATCATGTCCCCCACAAAGACACGGCAAGCCCTAATCCCTGGTCTTGTGGACGTGAACTCATTTGTAAATAAGATCTTTGAGATCCTATGAAGATGAGGCCAAGTGGAATCCAGGTGGGCCTTAATCCTTCATGACTGGAGTCCTTATAAGCCAAGGAAATTTGGATATGGTAGTAGGAGTGAAGAGGAGACAGAAGGAGACTGATGACATGTGACAGAGGCAGAGATTTGAGTTAAGGACTGCCAGCAAGCCACACTAGAACTCTACAGATTCAGAGAAAGTATGGCCTGCTGATACCTTGATTTTGGACTTCTAGCCTCCAAAACTGTGAGAGAATAAATTCTTTTTGAATAAGCTAACAAGTCTGTAGTATTTGTTATAGCAGCCCTGGCAAACTAAGACAGTGGGCATTGAGGATCTCTGGAAGGACATACAGGGATTGTCTGGGGGAGAGCAAATAGGTGACTGAGTAATAAGCATAGAAGGGACATATTTCACTGTATGCCCTTTTTAAAATAATTTATCTTTTTATTGTGGACCATAAATTTTGCCTAATATATGTTGCTTTGGCTTTGGGACCAGGTGATAAATAACAAGGAAACTGTAAGAGGAGGCTAGAAAAAGGGAGACCCACTTTACATAGTGGCAAAATATTTGGTAAAAATATTGCCAGTGATAATTTAGAGGCAGAAAATATACCTGACAAACTTGTGAAATTAGGCAAGCAGGTTTCCAGTTAGAATATTAAAAGTATGAGCAAGCTTCTGCTAGGTGTATTGGTTATGGTGCTATAAGAAACAGACAAGCTCAGCAAAGAGCTGACTGGTTTGAAAACAGAATTGAGAGGGCCCAAAATTCTGGACCTTGCTGGGACTAGAAAATAAAATTGTTTCTAATTTCTAGCCTTTCCAGTTAGTAAAAGATCAAATTAAAATACAACCTGGGTCAAAAATCAAACCATGCATTTATGTAAATATATTTCATAATGTCAGATACTGTTATTGGATACACAAGTTAAGTAAAAATTGCAAAGGTTGCATGGAAATTATACACACCATATTCAGGATAGTCATTTATTCTGACATGAAAGTAGTTTTTTCTAACATGAAATGGAGTGGGAAAGGACAGGGCTTCAACTGTATCTGCAATATTTTATTTCTTTACACAATACTGCATGTAAAAATATGGCAAACTATTAATTATATTAAATGTAGGCAGAGTACATGGATATATTTTATGTTGGTTTACTTTTCTGATATTTTGGAATATTTCATAATTAAAACTAAAAATTATATTAAATATAAAAGGAATAAAAAGCATTCCTTTCCTACATGACTTCAGACTAGTTCTTCTTGGATGAAAGCACAATAACATAATGTTTAAATATTAAATCATGCATTTTGCTACTTGAACCTTCATTTTCTTTATCTACATGTCTTGCTGCACATAGGTCTTAAAACACAATTGGCATGCACCTTAATTCAAAGCAGCATTATTCACAATGGCCAAAAGGCGGAAGCAACCCAGGTGTCCTCAACAGATGGATGGATAAACAAAATGTAGTATATCCATACATTGGAATATTATTCAGCAGTAGAAAAGAATGAAGTTCTCATACATGATATAACATGGATGAACCCTGAAGACATCATGTTGAGTGAAATAAGCCAGACACAAAAAGAACAAATATTGTATGATTTCATTTATATGGAATACCTAGAATAAGTAAGTTCAGAGAGACAGAAAATAGATTACAGGTTACCAGGGGTCAGGGGCGAGTTATTGCTTAATGGATGCAGAGTTTCAGTTTGAGGTGATGAAAAAGTTTGGGTAATAAATGTTAATTATGGTAGCACAATATTGTGAATGTAACTGATATCACTGAACTATACACCTGAAAATGTTTAAAATGGGAATTTTTTAATGTTTTGATGATACTTCTCCTTAATATCTTTTATTTTTTTCTGTTTTTGAAATAAGCTCTTGATTACAAAATATCAAACTACATTCAAAAGCAGGTGTAGAAAATGCCAGCCATTGGCACAGTATGGAGAAGCCCACAGGTAAGGACAGATAGCAGCAGTAGGTGGCAAGAGGTGCGAAGTGATTATCCAACAGGTTGTGAAAAATATCCAATAGGTTGTACCCCAATGTTAGCACAGGTTAGACTAGTAACTCCCTTGGTGGTTGGCCTCAGTGTGTTTGGGTTCAGATTCTACACATCAATACAATTTGTTCCAGTTAAGAGTTCTTGGCTTGTACCAATCACAAGGTGACTAGAGGGTATTGAACCAGTCTACTAGTTTTTCAAAATGCTGTTGTAGGCCTGATAGATGTATTGAGAAACTTCAGGAGCTCTACACTTCAGCGACAGCATGTAATTGGGGTTTCCAGGCTGGATACATAACTCGGCCAAAATCCAAATACCATTAGTGGGCTTCAGTGATTGGTACAGCATGTCTTGCCCTTCCACATTCCTCTTGGCAATAGTATTAACATTGTTGTTTTTCAATTTGCTAGAAACAGTGTCAACATTTAAATGACATTCCTTAATCTGAAACCGAAGTTCATTTTCACTGGGAATATCTTTCCATGTTTGCAAGGAAGACCTGACACTCCATTTTGCCATCTTCTAAAAAAAGCACATTGAGTGCAGGGATGAGGCAGCTGAAGTAGAAGATATCGATATTGGTTTTTGTTTGCTTGTTTGTTTTTTGTAAATTGTATTTTCCTTTTTATTAAATTTATTGAAGTATATCACTCATACATGAACATACATAAACAATAAGTGTATAGCAATAGTTGTGAACTAACAAACATACATAACATCACACAGCGCTCTCATACCTCACCCTACCACTAACACCTTGCATTGTTATTAAACATTTTTAACTAATGATTAAAGAGCATCCTCAAACTATTACTACTAGCCCAAGTATTTTCCCCCAACCCACCCTATTATTATTTTTATATCATTTATACATGAACATAAATAAACAATAAATTTATAGTAAAAGGTGTGAACTTACAAAGCAAACGTTCATAACATCATACAGGGGTCCCATACATCAACCCTCCACCAACACTTTGCATTGTCATGAGATATTTGTTACAAATTATGAAAGAATATTGTCAAACTCTTACTGCTAATTATACTCCTTATCTTACATTTGGTGTATTTTTCCCCCAACACACCCTATTATTATTTTCTAAATACACTTTTATGACAGAAGTTGTAAACTTACAAAACAATCATGCACATGTGCAAAATTCCCAAACAACACCCCTCCATCAACATACCACACCATGATGGAACACTTGCTACAGACTATAAGGCAACATCATCCAATTATTACCATGTCTATAGCGTACATTTGTCACACATCCTCCATACTCCTCCATCATCAACACAGTACATCTTTGGCATAAATGAAAAAATATTACATTATTACTGTTAACTACAGTCCATAGATCACTCCAGTTGTATTTTTCCTATGATTCTCCACATTCCCATCACCTTGCAATAGTGTTGTACATCTGCTCTAGCTCACAAAGGACACTTTTGCATCTGTACCATCAACCACGATTCTCATCCACTTCTGAGTTTACTATGCTATTCAGTCCCTAGATTATTCTCTAGCTTTCTATCAATTTGCATTTACATCCCTAGACTACCATTTTCAGCCACATTCCCATTTATAAACCAGCTGTTACTCACTATAATGCGTTACCATCAACTCTGTACATTTCCACACTTTTAGAGTAAAGCTAATTAAAACTTCTACATACATTAAATATCATTAGTCCATCTCAGTCCTCCTCTTATCTCCTTTAAGAATCCACCACCTACCACCAGGTCTTGAAGATATTTTTGTCTAGAAGCTTTATGGTTCTTGCTTTTATATTTAGGTTTTTGATTCATTTTGAGTTAATTTTTGTATAAGGTGTGAGATAGGGATCCTCTTTCCTTCTTTTGCTATGGATATCCAGTTTTCTCAGCAACATTTGTTGAATGGACTATTCTCCCCGAGCTGAGTGGATTTGACAGGCCAGTCAAAAATCACTTGACCATAGATGTGAAGGTCTGTTTCTGAACCATCAATTCAGTTCTATCAGTCTATGTGTCTGTCTTTATGCCAGTACCATGCTGTTTTTACCACTGTAGCTATGTAATACAATTTAAAGCCCGGAAATGAGAGTCTTCCAACTTTGCTTTTCCTTTTTAAGATGTTTCTGGCTATTCAGGACCCCTAACCCTTTCAAATAAATTTGATAATCATGTTTTCCATTTATTTAAAAAATGCTGGTGGAATTTTTATTGGGATTTCATTGAATCTGTATATCAATTTGAGTAGAACTGACATCTTAATGATATTTAGTCTTCCAATCTGTGAGCATGGAATGTTCTTCCGAATATTTAGGACTTTTAAAAAAATTTCTTTTACCAATGAATTGTAGTTTTCTGAATACAAGTGCATTACATCTTTGGTTAAGTTTATTCCTAAATATTTGGGTTTTATCTGTCATATTTTATTTTTACCACTCTTTTAACCCCTTTAATTACTTTTCAGTCTCCTTCCATTCTTTCAAGGATGTTTCAGGATGCTCTTCTGGTCTCCTGGAGCCCCCAAACAAGTCCTTTAGGTAGTTCTGGGTGATTACTAACTGCCCTACAGCAGGAGCTGATTCTAGGAGCTCCTTACTCTGTTGCCATCTTGCTGGTTGTCCTTGATATTATTTTTCACAGCCACCTGAAGTTTATTCAGAAGTTCCATTTTCATGACTGGTCCAAAGGTGTTGAGAGGCAGGGAGACATCAATGCTCTGGTTTGGCAACAGTGGTGTATGGATGGCCAGAGGAGTGCTGAGCTATCCTTGTTAAACTGGATGGCAAAGTCTATCATATGCTTCAGAGCTTTGTTGGTGAAGTTCATTTCCATGCTCTTGGCGATGAGTGAATGTTCCTGAAATATCCAAGGCTTTAGCCTTTACTGCAGGCAGCCAGATAGCTTTAGGAGCCACATATCCACCAGGGGCCATGCCTATCCCTGTGGAGAGTTCAAACAGGTCATTCAGACTACTGCCAACCACAGCAGGAGTAGGTGAAGGAACAAAGGTTGTAGGCACCAATGATGGGATCCACTGCTCCCATATGCATAGAGGATACCTGTGGCACATTGACCGGGGGACTGAGGTCAAGGTTCAAAAGTTCCCCTAGAAGGTCGCCTTGGGAGGGAATAACTTGAAGCTATTCCAGGTTGGCTGCAGTGGTAGTGCCAACAGAGCTGTCACCTGCATCAGTGCTCCCATGGTGAATTGGTAATTGGGAAGGATTCCATGACTTCTTTCCACAAAAGCATTGGGAGGCCTTGTGAACAAAGTTAACATCCACCTCCATGGTATATTCCTTCAATTCTGCCAGAACCTGAACAATGTTGGCTAGGGATGCCAAATGAATCATGATGTCCAACTTCTCTAGTTTAACGTAGATGAGACCATTGTACTTCACAAAGAAGACTTTGATTTCTTGCTTCAAGATTTCAGGCCTTTTCTGGACAATAAAGTTGATGTTCCTCAAGGTGACACACTGCACCTCTGAGTCACCACACAGCAAAGTCACAAGAGGAGGGGCTTATTCAGCAGCTTATTATAGTAGTCAGAGTCCTTGGGTAACAACTCCAGGAATTTCATTAGGACTTTTACTGCCAAGAGGACCACTGCTGAGTTGGCGTGAGATAGTTGGGGAGTTACCCACTCACAGCTGCTCTGAGTTCCCAGTCATCTTCAGGGTTGTAATTAGACAGGCAGTCCAGGATGAAAATCCAGCCCCATTCAGTGCACTCATTCAGGGCTGTCAGCAGTTCTCTGGGTTTATATCAAGTAAGTTGCTATTTGGGTGAGACTCACTGATTTCAGATAATGCTTTATTATTAGGCAATGACTACCAATTATCGAACACTCTGGTAAGTATATTAGTTTATCCACACCATCACTTTATAGGTGAGCCTTTTTTATTTGAAAATTTATTATCCAATTTTCTATATTTAGAAGGGCTCATTAGTAAGCACAGGTTTTCATAATATGAAATATTCACTTTATACACTGGCCTATAAGTTTAGGCTTCATTCAAATATACTTCCTAGGTTAGCACATAGCAGTAGCACATGGTTGCAATTATCACCCAAATTTTGTTTCCTATTGGATAGAATACACTTATTTGCATGACTTCACTTTAAATTTTCAAGATAAAGTCTTAATAAACCTATTTGTTTATTATTTGTTAGGAAATTAGATCCTTGTTTTAAGAATAGACCATTTTAATTGGCCCTTTGCTGTTTCCTTTAATCATGAACATACTCTGTTCTATTGTTATCCTGATTTTTAGAAGAATAAATTGATGCAAAAGGCAATCTTTCTCTCTTTCTCTCATACTATAGACAAACAATCACAAAGAGCCTGTACAAATCCAGGACCAACTTACTTCAACATTCATACTTTTAATCATTACGCAGACTAACTCTCCAAAAGAAAATAATAAGAGCCTCCATATTTGAGGCAGTGCTGAAGGTAATCCCTGAGAGACAGTAAAAGAGACTGTAAAAGACTCTGAATGTGAATGGAGACCTTGGGAGCTGTGATGGTTAGGCTAATGTGTCAACTCAGCCAGGTAATTGTGCCCAGGTGTTAGGTCCAGCAAGCACTGGGCTAATTGTAATACAAGAGCATTTATGGACTTAGATCACCAGTGAGTTTACTGCATGGATGGCTGATTACATCTGCACCAATCAGGGAGATTGCACCAGCAATGGGTGACGCTTTTATCCAATCAGTTGAATGCCTTAAAAGGGGAAGTGATTTCAGCATTCAGGGAGAATTTCCCAGCTCGTCTTTGGACAGCCAACTTCTCCCAGAAACTCATCAAGGACTTTTCATCAGACTTTCATCGGAGCCCCTGGCTTGCAGCCTGCCTGCAGAACCTGGACTTGTGCATCCCCATGGTCACGTGAGAGACTCTTATAAAATCTCATATTATTGACTGATATGTCTTGTTGATTCTGTTTCCTGAGAGAACCCTAATACAGGAGCTACGAATAAACACAAGACCTTTTAAATTGTGAACACCTGTTCACCATGATCACAGGAATCACTGCAAGTGAGAAACAAGTATGCCACTCTTTTCTTAGGGCACCAGAAACCACCTTGAGGCATGATTTCTGATAGTTCCACCTCAGCTTCACAGATCTCAGAGCCTTTGCATCTAGTCTGTGTTCCTGATATTGAGCCAAATCTATTAAAATGAATCAGTTTGGCACAATAACCCATGGCTTTTTTTTCTAAAGAATGTCTCCCTCAATTCAACACACCAGTGCTAAACACTCTGTTAGTCCTGAGCAATAAAAAAATGATTCAGCTTTGGCCATGCCCTCAGGGTGCTCACATGGATAAATAATGCTTATTAAATTGCCTTATACCCCGATCACTATGTAGTCAAGATACATCATTCTGCTATATCCATTATGGAAGAGTTAAAATATGCTGACTTACTGCTAATAAGGTGTTGACTGATGGCTTTTACAATTATAATGCTATAGTGCTAATCAAAGAAGGATCCCTTTTTCAGTTCATAAACCAATCAAGAATTTAGTCATCCTCTACAAGAGGGACACTTGGGATCGCCTTCTCCATCATTGCAGTGGGAGCAGTAGAGAAGGAACAAAAAACATATATTCACATTAGATAAGACGTGACGCATTCCCAAGTTGATTTTATAAAAAAGTAAGGGCATGTATTTTTCAGAAAATGTTAAAGGGAAATAAAATTGCCTTAGAAATTATGTTGGACTGAAATTGACTTGGAGCATTTGCAGAAGCAATGACAAAAACTCTACCCTAAAACAAGGTAATACTCTAAAATAGTGAGGGGCAAGAATACTGCGAAGTGCATGAAGGAGGACCACTTGGATCAGGGCAACATGAATGGAGGTAAACCGTTCAGATCCGAATGCTAGCAATGTCTTTGATCCCACTAGCTAATGGGATTCACCAATTTCTCAGTGAAGAGAGAATATTCAATTACTGCCAGTACCCAATATATACTATTCATATTATTCAGTTTATGTTTAACAAAATAGATAATTCTATAGGGGTCTCATTTCAGAGTGTGGGTTTGTTCAATTCTAATTAAATAATAGCAAACATCTCTCTAGTACTTACTATATGCTAAGAACTTTAAAAAGTATTTTGTATTCATAATTTATTTAATCATGAAAACAATCCCTTGGTGTAGATTATTCCCATTTTATAGATGGGGAATCTGGTCCATAGCAGGATTAAGTAATATGTTGAAGGTCACACAGGTGAAGGAGCCAGGGTTTAAACCTAGGAAAACTGGCTGGAGTCCATCTTAACACTGTGCCAGCTTTCTAACTAAAGAGAAGCTTTAGGATTGATTGTATTAAGTAATTTATGTCAAAGAACTTTTACTGACTACTATCTGGCATCCAGTTACTGTATTAAGCATTAAACTACAGATATGAATCCTTTGGTTATATGGTTATATGTAAATAATAAATGCAATAAGATCTTAGAGACTAAGCTAGATGTATGACATCAGTGCAGGGAAGACAGAAAGAAGTCATCAGTATATAAACTGACAAGTTGCCTTAACTATTACACTAAACTTTGTTGTTTCTACTTACAAAAATAGGGAAGTGTAGTACCTTTTAAAAATTCCATATTAATACATCTTATGTCCAAGTGTTACATATTATAGCAGTCCCCTCCCTATTTTCTTTCTTTCCTTCCTTCCTTCCTTCTTAAATTCAACTCATATTTTTTAAACATATATTAGAAGAAGGCACTTTCTGCTCGTCTATTATAAATAACACAAAAGAATCTATGTTAAAGACAAAAAAAGGTCTTAAACAGAAGAAATCTTTGAAGAATTTAGAAATTCATTTCATTTATTCTTAGCTTCTCCCTACCTCTGGCATATTTTATAGACTCCTTTTTATAACTGCAGACCCACAGAGAGTAAGAGGCCCACCTGTATAAACAAGCAAGGCCCAGAGAATCTGTTTGGTCTGCAGCCAACACATGGCATCATGCACTTTCAGATTCTACCTCACTTGAGCCCCATCAACACCAGAGGGAAAGCTTAAGCCTGAAGGATGGAACTCAAGTAACTACAGCTTGAACACCTGGGCTAAGTGAGAAAGTATCAAAATTAATGATTGATGCTTTTCAAAAACTTCTTTTTCCTTCCTAATTATTTAAAATTCACCCAAGAATGGCCATATTATTTGTGAATATTGAAAAATCCACAGAGATAAATTTGGGAGAGATTAGAGAGGATTGCCACATGGCATACTTAGTGACATTTGGTGACCTGACACCAGTGAAGTGTTAGATTGTGTTCTCTTTCTCTCTCTTTCTTTCGTCTGTCTTTCGCCAATTCTTGGTATTGGGAGAATCTTTATGGTAAAATAAAAGGAACTTAAGATTTGATGCAAAATGCCCAACCCTCTTTAGGGAATGTTGTAATCTAGATTCCATTTTTTTCTATTTAGGCAAACTGGAACTCGTCTGACCATCCTGACTCTGAAAGAGGCTTGATTATTCTCATTTCGTCTATTTATAATGCCTACTATACCTCCAGAGGGAAAGGAACTCAGAGAGCAAGTGAGTTCAGTCTCTTCCTTTCCCTACCAAAGGCAATAGAACAGATGCACAACTACAGCCGCATGATGTTAAAGCTACTCCTGTAGGTTTGCAGCCCTTTCACAAAATTCTTTTAACAACCGAGTGAAGGACATAAGGTATTTATTATTATTGTCTCTCATATTCTTCAAATGTGTTCTCAAGTGTCAGCTTATCAGTCTTTCTTTGACACTCTTTATAAAAAAGCAACCATCTTCTATCCTGCCCTGCACCCCTTCCTGTCCTCTTGCTGATTTCACTTAACCCTATGAGGCATGTTATGTATTTACGTATTTGTATAGTGCCAATCTCATTTGACGAAAATGAGAAGACTGCCTTTGTTTTGCTCACTGGTCTTTCTCTGTGGCTCAGAATACTGCCTGCCAGATAGCGAGTGCTTAGAACACATTTGTTGAATGAATGAAGAGAGAGTAAATGAGTAGATAAGGGCTCAGAAGATTAAATGACTTGCTAAAGTTATAGATTGAGTCTGGTAGATTCCAGACTCAAACTTGGATCTTAGAAATCAAATCTTATGCTTCTTCTATAGAAATCATAAATGCCCCCTTGCCACCTGAGGAGGGAGAGTGAAGGTATTTCCTAAGGTATTTGATACATCGTAGGTACTCAGTGAATTTTGTTGCATTTGAGGAGGCAGGCAGGATTCAAATGATTCCTGGGGAGCTTCTGAGAAGAATCAGAAAAGGTCAGCTACTGCAAAAAAAACTATAATTCTTGAAAGGATCCATTGCAATCCCCATAAACACTTTGTTTACAGTACATACCCCCAATCATATACCCCTGCTAACATTTTCTGGCTGAAAATTAATTTTTTTATTGTTGCTTAACTGAATACATGCTTTTTGTAGAAATTTAGAAATGCACAGAAAAGCATTCAGAAGAAAATTTTAAAATCCTGTTAACACTTTGAAGCAAATATTTTCAACTTTGGTTCTTTGAGGTTATGTATATAAATGCCCATATCCTTATAGCAAAATAAATCAGTTTTTAAGTGGGATGATGAACATAACTTTTCCCTAAAAATATCATGCATGTTTTCCCCTCATTAGTTAAATATCTATGAGAACATTTTAATAGATGCTTAGTGTGCTGTCATACAAATAGAACTTATACAGTTCTTTAATGTTCGTTATGAAAGTTAATTCCAATCATATCATTTCAAGTGCATTTGATATTAATAAAGGGATTTTTCATTTGTTTATTGATCATGGCTAATTCTTTGGTGATTTATCTTATGTAGTCCTTTTATTTTTTCAAAACTTATGGCTGTAGTTTCTCCCAAGTATTGGACAGCTGAAGATTCTTGAGGCAGGCAGGATAAACAACAGGCCAAGGAGACGCTTGTCACATCAGCATGCAGAGGGGGGCATCGCTGCAGTCACCCCAATTCAAAGCATCTCATTGAAGCCCAATGAGTCATCTAAGCCTGTTTCTGAAAAACAGGAAATCTGAAGATCCAGTCCAGTTTTGACATCATCAGTTTCTGTAGTCTAGGGCAACATCTTGTTCTCCAGATTCGTTCTGCAAAATCACCATGTTATTTACTGACCTGCCTTACCAGGATTTGCAAGGATGCACACCACATTTTTAGCAGTCCTAAAAATACTGGGGGAAGCGTGTTCACTTTATTGACAGGCAGCAACTTAAGCAGTAATAAAAAGAGATACTTGTTAATAATGAAGGCTTAGACTTTGAAGATGAAAAGTACATTGATATATATGATTATATTGTAGGGCTACCTGTCATCTAGTCACCTTAGCTACGAACCTCCCTCTCAACTCCCTATCTAATCCATCCCAAGCTACTATTGACTTTGATTCTTTAACAATTTCTGTAGTCAATCCACTTCTTTTCATCTATGCTGCCACCAGCCTTGTGTAACTCACCTTCCTGAATCTTTTCTCGGCCCCTTGTGGCCATTTTTATGCAGATAGTGTGAACTTTTAAACATGCAAACCCTTCACTTATCATAAGAGCTACCCATTGTTATCATAAAAAAAATTAAAAGTTTTTACATGGTCCTTCTGCTCTCCAACCTCATCTCACACTATTTTGTCCTCATCCTGCCCCTGCCACATCAGCCTGTTTTTAGTTATGCCTACCACATGGCCTTCTCACAAAGATGCTTGAACATCTTTTCTTCCACTTGCCCCCATATTCATGTTTACCGCCTATTCATTGTGACCTCAACTCAAATATAATTTCTTCAATGAAACCATCCTTAACTTCACAGAAGAGGTTAGATTCCCCTACTAAGTGCTCTTATAGTCCTAGGAACGTCTCCTTAAAACAGCTATATTCTACATGTAGTCATGTAAAATTCATATCTTCAGTATTTAAAATATCCATATTATTAGCTTTCTTTAAAAAACACAAGGAACATTTTTTATACCCAAAATATTATTAAAGGATAAAGTTAATAAGGGATTTTATGGGGGAAGATGAGAATGATAAGTGAGTTGTACCTAAAGAGCAATGGTCAGCAGCAGGGAGTAGACCAAAGGAAGAGCAGTCCCTATACTGATGCATTTCCAAGGTGTTCAGCCACCTCTATATGTTCTTAAATATTCAGTCCTTCAAATAAATTACCTCAAATAAAAATAAATTATTATTTGCATTTCCTTATCCATGAAATTAATAGAAGACACAAAGCCATGTTAATGAAGTAACAGTTTAACTACAGTTTCTTCTGAAAATGGAAAACATATGTCTGCTTACAATGATTAAGCAGTTTATTTCCTCTAAGTGCTATGAAGTATGACAAAATAAATGGATTGGTAAATTTAAGAGAGCAGATTGTTTGCTCATAAATGCCGCTGAAGGTGGGTTTTCACGAGCTCAAAATACAAAATAATCCCTAACACGTTAGACATTAAAATAGGTAGCTTGATGCAGTGAGATGATAATGATGAATTAAGAATAATTTTCTCAGTGTCATCTCAAAACACAAACTGAAAGATTTTCATCTAAAATCCAATAATTTTGATCTAAAATGAAAGTCCTTCCCATCAAGAACTGAGGAACTTAAAGTAGGACACCAAAAGAAAGATATTCAGAATTTGCCATGGCAGCCAGAGAGAGGTCACTGTTTTCTTCCCCAATTCCACTGAATTAAAATACACCACTGAGAATTTAGTATGATGCATGACATACTTTGTGGATTTATGCTTCTCAATACTGATGTATTTTCTTGCATTCTTAATTTCTTAATTTAGACACAGACTAGTCCAATAATTTACATAGACACAAATGCCTGACTTGCCTGAGTTAAAAAAGATGTCATTGTGATGAGCTAGGGGGTAGTAAAATCATTAAATTTTTGTGTGAAAATGGGTCTATTGAGCACCTGTGAAATATCTAGTGCATTCTCCCAAAATAGGCTTATGTTTTCTTGTTTTATCCAATTACCAAACTTGTCTGAGTAAAACAAAATAGTTGGTGGAAGAGTGACCACTCATTACAGAATCATTGAACTACCACACTTTCTCTCAACTACCACACAAATCTTCCCTTAAACTTTTGTCTTTTCTTTAGAAAAGCTGAGCCTCATTATATGCTATCTGTTGGTCATTTGCTCTGATTATTATATCTTGCCTGAGGAATTATGTGAGCTAGGATATATTTCTACCTTTAACTGCTACTTCCTTTTTTCATGTTCAGTGTAGAATTTTATCTGTACCGTAGTTTAGTTTGATCAGTATAAAAGATAAGACTCTGCAAAAGGCAATATAAACATCTTACTAAAATCTCTATCACATAGAAAGGCTGGCTATCTTTAAGAGTTCTTCCTAAGAAAAGTCCTGGGCCTTTGTGAATTGTTAACTGAACCCTGCTTTCTCTCCTTCTTTATGTATAAGTAATTCTTCTGTATAATGGCTGCAGTTAAAACAATTTTGCCTACTAGTGACTTTCTATGTACTCATTTTGGGAAATTAGTCACAAATGCTAATATTTTGTTTCCAGAAATGGAGAGTCCTTTTGAAAATATGTGTTCTTTGTGGAACACTATGAATTAACAGCACTGGAGGATCTATGAACCCCTGAAGTAGTTATTCTAAACATTTTATGTGCATTTTCCTGGAATGGGAAGTCAATAGTTTTCATTATTTTCCCACAGAATTCTGTGTCCCAAATAGGTTAACTGTAATATTAACGTAGCTGGGACATTGGTACTCTCTGTCCCTCAATGAATTCAATCCAATCAAAAGCACCAAAGTTTATAGCTGAATTGATGTGTGTGAAACCGAACATACCTGCTTTAACCCCTGTTTGTCTAAGTGCTACATTTGTAACCCCTTTTTTGTTGTTCCTCTTCTTTCTTAAAAACTGTGTTACACTCAATCTTTTGTATTTCTAGAATACAAATCACAATAGCTTGTGATAAAGTCTCATACAATTTATTCAATTAATTTTATAAACCAAGATTCATTCTGAGGAAGCAAAATCCTACTGTATACAAATGGGTGATGAAAATTAGCACTAGTTCTTTTCTTTACCAGGGATGGTACAGAACTATTTTTAATAGGAGGAATATCCATTTGTCTATGGAGAAAATCAGCTATTTATGATTTAAGGGCTATCCAATAAAAACTGCTAGAGTCACCCTCCTTATAGTGTGATGAGTCAGGAAGAGGGCACAGAAGTTTTCACTGTACCCACCACCCCCAGGTATGTTCTAGATTATGGAATTACAACACATAAATGCTTAGGAGTCAAGAAATACCTACCAGAACATCAAATGGAGCATTCCTTACTCTCAGGAAACTTACAAGTTTTTCTTATAAGAAAAAGCATCAGAGGAAGCTTGGAGTATTAAGGCTACTCCTACTGATTTGAAAATATCCCTGTTTTCTAAAATGTGAACATCTCTAAACTGTGTAAATAAAGGGAAAATTTTAATGATAGTATTGTACAATCATTCTACTTATAAGTTATAAAATTGAAGGAAATCCTTGCTACTTGGAGCCCTATGCCCTTAAGAGGTTCATGAAGATCTCTTGAAAGTGGGGAAAGGGAAGAAGTTTCCTAAAAATAATTCATCAGAAGTCAAATTATTCAATGATTGGCATTTGGTGTATTGGCTCTTGGATAAATTAGCTTTTAGAGAAACATTTTTCAGCAAATAAAAATATAAAGAAAGAATAAGAGGGAATTAGAATGCGATTCCCATGAACTATTTTTATCATTTGCTGTAAGATTTCATTTAAAAGTGTTCTGCTAACGTTTAGTAAAGGTTGAAACCTACTGTTATATAAAATAATTAAGAATTCCTATATGCTGAAGAAGTTGCCACAAAAGCAAATGTTTACCATATCATTTAGCTCTAATAGACTTCAGTAGCATATGTTGTCATTGAATGTAATATATTTTCTATCACATTAAATGAAGTATTGTTGACTCATTTGTTATGTGAATACAAATGGATGCAAAGAAAGATTACCCCCAATTCTGATTACCTTCTTATAAAATATATTACAAAAACCAATTTAAATAAAACATTCTACATAGAAAAATGCCAATATTCAGTATTCAATGCATTAGAACTTTTGTATATTCAATGTTGTTAATTGGGTACCATAAAAGTGATTCTTTAATACTGTGGTTTCCAACTTGAGGCAATTTTGCACCCAGCAAGGGATATGTGGCAATATCTGAAGACATTGTTGATTGTCACAATGGGGTGCAAGTGTGCTAATGGCATCTAGTAGATGCATGCCAGGGATGCTGCTAAACATCCTACAACATACAAGACAGCTCCCCACAACAAAGAATTATCCACCCACTTCTGTCAATACTGCTGAAGTTGAGAAACTCTGCTTTAATATGAAATGCGCTAAAGTGGAGTTATAAATAGAAGAGGCTGCTGCATATGACACTGAGCAAATGGTTTTTCACTAAATGGGCTTTGATATATTAAAATTACCAAAGTTTATTTCAGTCATTCATCTATCTAACAAATGTTTGTTGAGCTCTTAGTATGTATCAATAACTAAAATCAGTTCCTAGGGATACAACATTGAACAGAACAGATACAATTATGCTTCTATAGTAGTTATATTACAGCAACTACTAATAGAAAATGAAACAATAAATTAAAAACACAGACTGCATTCAGTCTGTATTTGTGACTATATTCACTATATGCAGGGAATGATATAAAAAGGAAAGAAAGCAAAGACTCTTATAGAATGCTGAGGAAATTAATTTAAAATATGAAGAAAATAAAAATGTTCAACATGTGATAACATTTCTACAATGTTTGGACAAATCAAATATATTCACCTGTGCTATAAAAAACACCCCCAGAACATGTTCAAATTTTATCCAT
This sequence comes from Tolypeutes matacus, assembly GCA_026826555.1. NCBI lineage: Eukaryota > Metazoa > Chordata > Mammalia > Cingulata > Chlamyphoridae > Tolypeutes > Tolypeutes matacus. The sequence goes on along the minus strand of JAKSZT010053779.1, from coordinate 1,851,948 downwards.
AACTTGCCATTGAGTTTGCTGGGGGAAGAAAGTCTGATTGAGCATCCATTTCTTACATTCTTTTATTAAAAGATGACCAGAATACAAAATTAAAAAGCCTTTCCAAAGTATGCATCAATTTGAATACTTTGTCCCCCAATTTTTAAAAAAAAGTTTTCTTGGGAGTTGCTAACAGAATGAATAAGTATAGCATACTACATGTGCTTTGCATGAAAAGTGTATTGATGGAGACCAAAACTGAAGGAGAAGCTGCACAAGTTTTTCAAGAGAGCAGCTTAGCACAATAATGACTGATCTATGAACATACTTTACCACGTGTAACCAAAAAAACATCCTGTTGGGTTTTAACCTTCCAAGGGAAAGTAAGTGACTTCTTTAATATACTTTAATAAAAAGGACATCCATAGCAAAACTGAAGTGTGCTATGCTCTTCATATCTTTTTATTCAATAGATGAAGGCCCCAGTGTCCTGTCTCCTCACGTGGAGTAACTAATAGCCTTCCTAACTATTGCACCTGCTCCTCTTTTGCCCACCTGAGACCCGTCTTCCCCATAGTGAATTTTTTAAAACATAAATCAGATCACAGCACTCCCCTGCTTAGGACACTTCAATACAGTCTTCCATTATGTGTTGCTATATAAATATATATATATTACTACTACTAAAGATAAATGTGCTTAACATGGTGTGCAAGGGCCTGGATTACCTGTCCCCCTGCATATAGTTCCAAATTCTCCATTTGCCCCTCTCACTCACAGTGAATTTGCTTCAGTTACACTTCAGGCTTTTTGCTGTTTCTATTAACACACCAAACTCTTTTCCACTTCAGGGACTTTGTACATATTATTCCTTTCCCCCAGACTGATGTCTCTACCCAGGAGAAATCTGCCACCCCATCGCTTAATTCTATATTTCAGCACACTGGTTTTTTTTCTCTTTACTGCACTTAACACAATTTATATTTGGTTACACATTTATTGACCATGCTCCCAAATAAACTGTTAGTTCCAAGAGGTTGAAACCATGATATTTTGTCCTCAACGTTAGCCCCAGCACCTAGAAGATTATTTAGGATGCAGTAAGGGTTCAATACTTAACTGAATGAACAACCACAAAAAGCAAAAGGCATATACTGTGTTTAAAAAACAGAGTTACCTTTGCAGGGCACAATTTGTAAAACATCTACTACTACTACTACTACTACTACTACTACTACTACTACTACTACT